>JAIUZE010000026.1:0-600000 GCA_022085475.1 Heliosperma pusillum
AACACAACATGGCCACAACCCTTTCGGCCACCACAAAGTTTAAACAAACTCACCACTATAATTATGGCTACAACCCTTCGAGCCATCAACACAACATGGCTACAACCCATTCGGCCACCAAAACCTCGCCACAATCCTATCATCAACTTTGACCACCACCCTTTCGATCACCCACCAAAATATATCGGCAAGCTCAGCACGGAAATCTACCCTCATCGACAACGCTCCTAAGCACATCATCATTCTAACTACCACCTTGGCATAACTCATCTTGTCCAAGACTGCACTTGCTCTCCGATCGTCCGTCTTGCGGGAGCGTATTGGAGATATTACCTAGCCTTGCTAGACTTTCCTATTCCTAATTATGTTTCTTATATTATTTAGGAAAACTATTACTATTATAATATTGTATTTCCTTAACTAGATTAGGAAACATAGAACTCTATTATTAGTATAAATAGACATATTGTATCTCAATTATTATTATGCAATTTCTCAATAAAACCTATCTTTCCAATAATATGATCCTTGCTGTTACTTGTTAGTGATGTGTCCTCATTACGAGCGAATTTTCAAGGAAATTATAGCTTTTAAATAGTACTCTGTATACTCCGTAACGGAGTATATTTAATTACTCATTTATAACAACGCGGCCAATTTTGGTTGGAAAATGATTTGGCAGTCACTAGGTGACATTCAATTTCGGCGTTACTCTCTCACATGCAATAAGACCATGTTTTTATTTGTTGATAGAAGTTGAACTAAGTTGAATAAAATTAACTGAACTGGCCGGATGAAATTGAGCTGAGCTGAACTGAATTGAGCTGAAACCGTACTTAACTAAGCTAAACTGAAATGAACTGAAACTAAACCAGAAAGAACAGGACATAAGCGGGGATTCGTAAAATAATGGGTGCATGTGAGAGAGTGGTACCGAGATTGGGTACCAGCCGGTGGGGACAACAATCTTCATTTTATTAAAACAAGAACATTTAGAGCCACCACATTGATCCACCTCATCATGTTAGTTTACTTTTTTCATTTTTTTTGTCTTTTTTTGTCTTTATTCTTTTTTCCGCATTTTATTAATCAGTTTGCTTTATTACACTAAAGAAATACAAAAATTTGAACATGCAACTTTTTAATAATCCTCAATTATGAATTAAAACTTTACATTAATAATAAATTACATTGATATGTCAAAAATCCTGAAAATTAATAATTTAAAATTACAAAAAACAAAAAATTACTCAATTATATAATTTCACCGTACACCGCTTTACTAAAGCAAAAAATAAAATTTAATAAATAAGTTCATAAGAACCCACCGCTTTAGTTAGATTATTTAAAAATCAGCCGGTTAATAAATATTAGAGAATTTAGGTGATATCATTCTAATTTGTAAAATATCAACATTAATTACTTAATGCATGCATTAACAAACTATTTAACCGTTAATCCATGAAGTACAATATGGATCCAGAATGTTCCATATCAAAAAAATTTTTGAAAAAATAATTTTTAAACTTAAAAAATATTAAACCCCACAAAAATTACATTGTTAGAACTGATCTTCTTTATTTAAGGTTTTAGAAAAATACGAAATTTATTAGATATGGATTCTTTTGAACTTATCTAATAAATTAGTCATATGCTGGTACATCAAAATTACGAGCATAAAACCATTAAAAATTATATCTTCGATAAATTTATTAGAACTTATCTAATAAATTTATCGAAGATGCATAAAAAAGTTCTTTTGAACTTATCTAATAAATTGGTCATATGGTGGTACATATGGATTTCAGCAAGTCCTGCTTAAGACGGTACTATTCGTCTTAAGTTTAACACGGGTCAAACAAAACCATATAGTGGTGATAAAGACAAAACTTTTCGAATTTTTCAAGGAACACATGGGATGATTTGATATGTATTTGACCCGTGATAAGTTTAAGACGGATAATGTCCGTCTTAAATAGAATTTGTGATGGATTATTTGAAGTGTTTGACCTTTATTTATTCCTCAGTTCGGCCTACTTAAAAAAATAGATTATATCCGTATAATTAAGAACTCATCCAACTAACATGAGCCGAAATCATGTCGCTAAAGTTTGCTATGTTAAAATGTGAAATAATCGTATTATTTTCATTTCGCCGATGTTACATGTAACGATATTGCTTATTGTCTTCATTTTCCAGATTATTTTATAATACGAATATATCAAACATACATACCTTAAATTGAAAAAAAATTAAACTATGAACAAGTTGTCAAGTTATATTAATTTATTATTCATACTATGTTTTTTATTTTATAGTTGATAAGAGTCTACAATCAATGCAGTTTGTGAAATAAGTCAATAATTATTGTCTAATACTCAAGTTCTCCACTCCTAGATATTACAAACTTTTTTCTGACGTATTTCATACCGTGTTTTGCAAGGTGATGATGTTTACACAAAATATACTATAATTTGTAAGTTTATTAGATTTTTTTCTACTATTTCTAAATGATACGCAGTATTGTTCGAAGTTTAAATTTTAGTTAACAGTTATTGAAATTTTATATCAATATTTATGCATTAAATCGAATATTTTCCATACAAGTTTAATACTAAATCCGTGCAATTTTGCACGGGATAAAACTAGTATTAGTTTAAAGATAAAAACGGGTTAATTATTCTATTTACATATTTTGGACAAATCTTTTGTTTGTACACGAACATCTTCCTTTTGTATGATCTGCCTTACTTTACATGATTTTAAGTTAAAAATACGGATATTGTCATCCTTAACGATAATTTTTGTTTGATTAGAAGGGTGCAATCGATCTGACCTATTCCTTGTGATTAGTATCATCACATATCCAACATTAACTCAATAGCCCGTAGAGCTAAGAGCTTATAAGAGTTTTAATGTCTACAGGATGAACAAACAAACGTAAAGGGGAACTAAACGACAATTCAGCAATTAGTTTATTTAGAATTTCTGTTGGATGAAATCCGTCCATGAATGCATAGACGTCCCTAATATCACACGGTGGTACATTTTGTTCACATTGATAATCGCTTCGTACCTCGCAACACGTAGCATCTATGAAAGGACCTGTAAAAAAACAAATTTTTAATAGTAATAACTATTTTTCTAACGTGTTCTTATCATGAGAAATAGAAACATATACTCATTATCATTTTAGTGAAGAGCTCTTTAAAATAAAATATCGCCTTTTGTTCTTTATTAAGAGCGATGTAAAAAAATGACTTTCTAAATCGACCTAATTCCTTTATTAAAACAATTCACAAGTAGAGCAGTAGGGGTGAGCATAACAAGACCAACCAAATTATGTCTTCTGGTACCAAATTGAAACCCGTTACTAAAACCTAAATGTACGGATTATTTTAACTGATTTGCAGGTTTTCCACAAATAAAAGGTCCGGCAATTTATGAAAAATATATACGTATTTAATTTCGATTTTTGAACTGATTTTGATTTAGACCAAAATACAAGCAAGGATCGCCTCTTTACTTCTTTGAAAAAGTATACACTTGTTAGTTGTTACTACTAGTATTGAAAACATATTCATCTATTAAAAGCAGATTTCGAAAAAGTATTCATCTATTAAAACCAGATTTTGAAAAAAAAAAAGAAAAAAAAAGATTTCAAATTTGGTTTTCTTGTATTAATAAAGTTGTTCCTCAGTTACAATCCGCCCTAAATGATTAATGAAAATTGTTATTTATTTCAATTTGATACGCGAAAGGTACTTTGTTTTGCTCATGTAAATCATATGACTAATATTACATACACGTATATATCTAACTCCAAACGACTAAACACGTAATTATTTACGGTAGTTCAGGTATGCGAATTGGGGTAATATTGTTGTTGTAGTACTAAATCAATTAAAACAATCTAAGAGGGTAATTGAGTAGAGGTAACTAACCAAAAGAAAGAGGGGACGCCTTCTGCACGCCGGCGACATCTATGAACGTAAACTTTGCGCCGGCAAGTTTTACATTCAAAGAATCAACAAGCTTCACAAGCTTTTGATTCATAATATCGACAGCATCATTGATCTCCTTAACACAAAATGTTGCATTGTTCATCCTAATTTCTGCAGGTGTGCATCCTATCAACCCAAGCCCAAATATTGCTGTTCTCCTTGCTCCATACTCATATAATTTCTACCAAAAATAACAATCCCGTCATCATTAAAATCGTTATTTTCATTATTGGACAATTATTGAACGAGAATGCATAGCCAAAGTATTGACTTGGATAATGATAGAATCACGTAGAAACCATTTTTCGTGATTGAGAGTATTCAAACCCTTACATTAATCTAGGGTTTCAAGAAATTTCTCTCCCTTGCAATTAGAAACCAACATATAATTCTAATTAATATGATATGAGGAGGTCCAATTTTTGATTGGTTTTGTATGAATTAATGGATTTTTCTAATCTAAAGGCTAGTAAGCTATAACGGCGAATATGATGCTGAAGGTTTTTAAACTCATGTCATAAGCAATTCCTCTTGAATATAATTTACCATCTAAAAAAGCTGACATATGCATGTTATGTAGTGCATACAAAAACATACCCGACTAAAAAATAAAGAGGACAAAAGGGATCATGAAACTACCATAAGTTGTTGTTCATATTCGGTAACAAGAATCGTGGAAAATTGACCAGGATTGAAATCCTTCTTTGATGAATAGAATTGAGGCATAAAGTAATTATTGATATAGTCATTGCTACCAATATTCATTGTGTACAAGCACTTGTTCAAGTACTTGTTAACTGGTCTTTCAATGAAAAATTGGAGCTGATTAATAGTTATTCCATGATTTTTCACTTGTCTAGCCAACCATATCCGATCACCCTACAACAACAAAAGCCGAATGAGTAGTCATCATAACGAGATTTTGTCGAACAATAAAATATTACATTTCCGATGAGAAAATTGACACCCTTAATATCACACATTCTTATATAAGACGATTCTATATTATACTTAGCTTCTATGTATGATAATGATGACAAGACGTTCGAATTACCAAGTGGGACCCAGATTCAGAGAGTATTCCAGCACCACCAGATGCATAATTGACACCTTTTCGTATCTCTGAACCAGATGCAGTGCTAAATGGTGAAATTAATCCTTGAATGCCCACGAAACTGGCTAAGATATATAAAAAGAAAAAGCCGAATTTATTAGTTATATACTCTGAGTGCATATTGGTCGAAGAAAGTAGCTTGTGATCGTAACAAAGTAGGCATCGATCAGAGTTAATTAGTACATTTTGGTCTAGACCTATTAAATAGAGACCGGATTGCAGGTTCGGTCCAACATGACTTTATTTAAAATGAATAAAGATCAAATGAGTCGCTTCTTCATCTAAAATTGTGATTAAAGTATTACGTACAGAGTACTTACTAATTTTATCGACTGACGTGAGGCCATTGGTAAATCTTCCCGTTGCAACACCACCTGGAAAATCAACACCGTAGGGTGCGAAATTTGCTTTAGCATTTGTAACTAGGTCATTGTTATTGCCTGCATCCGACAACGAGTCCCCGAAAATGAAATAACATGGTACTTTTGGATCACCATTGACAAACCTACAAGTTATAATAAGTAGCACATAAACACATAAGAATTTTCTCATTTCTTGTATATGTTTGCTTATGACTTTACAATGATGTAGTCATGTAACTCCTGTTCGTGTTCACAATTATTAGTAGCTATTTATATATTAATTAACACTTTGTTCGTTCCACGTCTGTTTGCTAAGATAAAGTTATGTAAATATTAATTTTTTTGTTTCCTTGAGAAGTTTGAACTACATTATCTTATCATCTTGTAACGTTTCATGGGCATGCTCTCTAAGAACTTGCCTATGCAAATACACTATCTCAACTCTTGACTAAAAACACATGCATGCATATATCAGCTAGCTTAATAAATAAATTATGAAGGACGGTGTTTATACTTTAATTATGTTCGATTCCCGTTAGTAACATATTATCCTTATGACTTCTATTACACCAAAAATATATCGTAGACGTATTATTGTTTTGAAGGAACTTGATTCCTTTCCTTTCTGATCATTCTTTTTAAGGGCTCGCTTGGTAATATA
Source organism: Heliosperma pusillum (assembly GCA_022085475.1). Taxonomy (NCBI): domain Eukaryota; kingdom Viridiplantae; phylum Streptophyta; class Magnoliopsida; order Caryophyllales; family Caryophyllaceae; genus Heliosperma; species Heliosperma pusillum. The sequence goes on from JAIUZE010000026.1 coordinate 6,142, forward strand.
AGGGTAATTGTTATTAGGGTAATATAGCTTAGTTGAACTAAATAATAATGGAAGAAAGTGATTGTGATTGGAAGATAGAAATGGGGTAATTGTTATTATCAATACAATGTTAAACACATGTATATACGGAGTATGTGCTTGACCTAGGCGCATTGAAAAAAGGCATGTCACTTTACAAGTTCAAGAAGGATACATCTTTAAAAAAACTGATAATCGGATCAAAGGATCGAAAGCGTTTTGGTTTAAATTGGTCAATTATCGCTTAATGGGTTGACAACTTGACATGAGACACTCATATGTAACATTTTCACTCACATTTATTTTTATTACTATTACTAGGAATTTGTCGGATAATAAATCGTGCGAGACTCCATTTGGACCATTTAATTTGTTTGGCTTGATAGGGAGTTACAATGACGAAATTAACATTAATGAGAATTAAACCCGTGCAAAATCAATTCACATGCCTTTGCTAATTTAGCAAGCTAACATCTACTTCAATCATTTAGTTGAATCATTTGGTTAAAGAACATGCACAAGCTATATAAGAATGAATGCCTCTTTTATTAGCAAGCAAATTTTATTGGTTATGAAGGTCAACTATTAGTTGTTTAATTTTTTATTTTTTTTTAGCATTATGAATCCGGATGATGGGTCCCAAATGATTTTGCAGCTAATAATGAACTTTTAGTGATGTTTAATCTCCCATTATTAAAGAGCAACTAGTTTTTATGCCTGTGAAAATTCACGGGTGCGTTTGAGATAAATTGCTTAAGTTTATAATTTATGTAATTTTGTGAGAACCATAACAACATTTTTATTTTTATTAATATATTTTAAAATATTATATTACATGGCCAAAAAGACGTAATACCGGATGAAGATAACATGAAATTACTTAACTGGACCATGAGAACTATGATATAAAATTAACTTTGTTATTTGTTTATGTGATATGTCCCTTGCTCATTTTCATCATTAACTATGTCAATTTCACATGAATACCCTCGTTGGCCATGATTTTTGTTTTGAAATTGTTTTTTTTTTCATTGCAATATTTTTTTTGAAAGAATAATAGATATTTTAATTTACTACGTTATATAATATTTGAAATACGATCTATGAATAAAATATTTTGTTTTATTTTTTTAACCTCTTCTTTTTATACATAACCAAGTCATTGAGATTAACGGGTAAAATTACACAGCATAATACTGCACAATTAAGTTAATATGATGTTGTAACAACAAAATAGTAAAAACTTATTTATATGCCCACGAATTTTTCACAGGTCCCATGCTAATAAGAGAGGATAACATTTACAAACGGAGTAAAAATTATGGTGATATAACATGATTAATTTGTTTTTGTGAGATAATTTATATTAACAATAAAATACTCAAATTATAATTTAGAATTTACTTTGATGTTTAAGGTAGTTTAATTTATTTTAAAGTTAAAAAGACAGAAATAATGCTACAATTTTTTTTTTTTGAAAAAAAAAAAAAATGTGACATGCTAAAAGTCTTTTAATGAGAGAGTAGTGTAAATGTGTAATGTGGTGTTTTTTTCACCTTGAAATTGTTTTTTTGTTAATAAATTATTTAGTGATGTGGAGGTGGGTTGTGTACAAAGTTGAAAATGTAGATGTGACATTAAGATAAGTGATTAATTTGTCTTTTTATAATTATATATAGACTAGCATAATTTGGGATTGCTAGGAAAGTTGGTATCTGTCTTAGCTTGATTTGTGCATTTGGTTACAATCTCCTATGTATAAAAGGGGAGTCTTTTCAAGATTTCTCATTGGCTCCTAATTTTTAGGAGTAACTCTCCTAATTTTAGGACTTCTCATTGGCTCATTTCCCACTTTTTTGCAAAATGTGATCACTTTTTGTTAAATAGTGACTACATTGATAATAAATGTCATTTTCAAGTCATAAAAGATGGTTATTGTTTATTAATAAATGGTTACTATTGATCAAAAAGTGGTTACACTTAACTGGTCGCATATGCGACGGTCTTAAATGAGAATTTGTGAATTTTTAGGGTTGAAAGAGCCAATTTATTTTATTTTGAGTAGAGCCCCACGTTTCATCTATGTATTTAATTATTTTTCTCCCTTTGCATTTCATTTATTCTCTCTCTTGCTTTGCATTTCACTAATTCATGATAATTCATTTTAAAGAGCTTTCATTTGTCTTCCTCAAAATTTCTATCATATTCGTATTCTTATGTTAAAACTTTTATGAATATCAGTATGACTATAATACTACAACATCACAAACAAGGAGTATATTAGATCTAAACATTTTAACAAAAAAATCCTGATGATATTTTTAAAATTTTCGTAAACATAACTAATATAGTACATGTAGATCTGGAAATTTTCTTAAAAATAAATTAATGAGAGAATTTTTTTCAAATAAAATAAAATATGAACTTTAAAATAAATGCAAGTAAATATAAAAGAAACAAATACTTCGTATAACATAACCAGTATAATACACGTAGATTTAAATTTTTACCGCAATTAAAATAATATAACAAGAGATTTTTTTTTTCCCACATCAAAAATAAAAGAACTTTAAAATAAATTTAAGGAAATATAAAAAAAACCAAATATAAGTTTTTGATCATACTTACATGAAATTCTTCCGATTAATCTCTTTAATATTAAAGTAAAATCCTTTAAGTTCGCATGAGATGAGGATATGGAAAAATACTTCAAAAACAGAATTAATTAAAAACAACAACATTTAAATAATTTTTTTAAATAAAAAAGTCTAAAAGACATCATTTTAATTGAAGATAAAGAATAGTGAAAAAAAATAGTGAAATATTGAAAAGAAAAATAATATTGCATGCAACAAAAAGAAAAGAAATAAAGGGTTAACAAATCAATAGTCGAAAATATATATAAAGCTCAATATTTTTGTATCATACAGAATTAATTTTGATAATTGAGTATAAAATGTCGTTATATGAGGTGTGACTTAAATTTTGAGGGCAGATTTAAAGCGAGAGACTTTTCAACCGGAGCTTGGAGGGATCAGAGAGAGGAGCTCCATGTGAGAATGAGGTATACGATAATAAGATTAAGAGTGGTAGGGTTTTCAATTTTTTTATCCTAAATAGAGAATTAATAGATACGTTGAATAATGGGTTTAATTAGGAGCAAATGGGTTATATGTCAAGCGGCTACGGTCATCAACATTTACGGCCCATTAGCTTATTAAAAAAAGTACAAGCTCGGTTATAATATGAAAAGGAATGACTAAAATCCATATGTCCATTACTATTATTAATTTCAAGTAGCCCTTAAATAATAGTGTCATAAATTATATGTTTCACTCTTAAATAATGGTGTCGTTATTTATAGGTTTCAAGTATTTACTTAATATTTCATCTACTATATATCAATCTTGGTTAGCACTATTTTTATATAGACCAATATGTATATGTATAAGTTTATAATATGTAGAGGTTTAACAAAATTTCACGACATATAGCCCTATAATTTCAATGTTTTTACTGTATGTTAAACACACCTTGCATACCCCTTTAAATTAAATAACAAGTATATCATATGTCCGTCCATATTAAGTTTAGAAAATTTATCTTTAAGATTTTATCAAATATTTTCGCATTAAAACAATTTTTTTATAGATTGTTTCCATTTAGGTTGTAATTCATTTTATATAAATTTTAGTTTAAAACTATTTGTGATATTTTTTTCCTGAGCGATTGAACTATCTAATACTCCGTATATACTCAAGTTTAAGTTACGAATTTATCTAAACTATTAAAATTTGTACATTTATTAGTATGTTATACTTTTATTTTACTCAAGTTGTTGAACATTTAAGCACGTGCAATTCTCTTTGCAAGATTTTAATTTATAACAATGTTGTTATCACTATTATTTATTTATTTATTATTATTATCATGGTGATGATTCTGTTACATACATACGCCATAATTATATTCGTATTACTTGACATATATCGTATCTTACGTAGTAGAATAATAAACTCGTGCATATTTTGCACGGGCCTAAAACTAGTTTACTTAAAGGCAATAGTATGTAAAGGTAATACAATATATAATAAGTTTTATACCATTAAAGTAGAAACTATGGAATTTAAGAATATCTTAAATGATTTGACCAAGGACTTATTTACAATTTAAAAAAATTACAAGCTAGTATTTTAACTATTAGAGTTGTTCAATTCATGTAGATTAGCTTTAATTTGCTAAAATGGATCCACAAAATTAATGAGCTAATAGTTCCATGGAACTACTTGCTTAAATGGACCCACAAGAAAATTTAACCATTAGGGCAATAGTGATCTCATTAATAAAGTTATTCCCAGTCAATTGTTATCATTTGCCTTTTACATGTTTGTCAATGCGCATTTCATTTCGATAATATCTTTTACTACATAAGTGGGAAAATTATAAAATTTTGATAATCTTAACATGCTCATTAAGACGAATCAAACAAGATCTCTCATGACTATATTTTGTGTTATGCATTGAAAATTATTTTATGGATTCTCTTCCTTTATGATAGTGTCCAAAAAGCAAAGGACAACAATTGACCGAGACGGAGGGAGTATAATTTTGTGGTGAAAAATTGAAAATTGAATAAATAAATAGATGAGTGTGTTATGTGACTTCAATAAAGGTAGTACTCCCTCCGTCCCAGTCAATAGTTTACACTTGCTTTATTTCCCCCTCACAAAATAAAGCAAGTGTAAACATCTCACTAGAACAGAGGGAGTAGTAAGTTGGCTAAACCATTTGAGTAAATTTTATTATATCTTTAAAAAAATATGTGGCAGAGGTAAGCTAGTATCAACTAGTTAACCATTATAGATGCTCTTATATGTAAGCCTGACAATCGAAACTGAAAACTGATCGAAAACATCTGAATTGATAACCGATCGAACATCTGATATTGGTAATCTAAATACTACCCGAAACCCGACTAAATCCGAATCGAACGAAATTGAATAGAACTCAATAATAACCCATTATTCTACTGTACATAATAAACCGATTGATTTATCAACGTAGTTCGTGTTTGAACAACTCGACTTTAATCGTAACCCAAACCCTAATTTTAATAGAAAAAACATTAGTTAAATCGATTAAAGGACAGTATTAGAAAGTTGATAAAACGGAAAAATTGCTTGTGATATGCGCGAATTACGATCTATCATTGACGAATTATTACCAAATTAATTAGATTTTGATAAGTTTTGATAAATGACAAGAGAGAAAACTCTTTCTAATTAGCTTTTAAGAAAAACGGCAATAATGAAATATAAGGAGCAAAATGCGCGGGATTGGTAAACTAGTGCGCGACATAACCGACATTTATAACATGATTTGATCGTTGTGTTTTTTTTTTGTTTCATAAATATCTTCTATTTTTGTAGCTATATAAACGAGATATATATACCAAATTAAAAAACTAACATTTAATAATTAACATTCCAACTTACGGATTTCATTTCATTTGTAGCTATATAAACTGAGCTTCTACTTTGCTGGTATTCACTTCTTTTTCTCCCTTTTTCTGCAATTTAATTATGTCTTCCCTTTTTTCTAAATTAGGGTTTCGTATTCAACCTCATTTTCAATTTAATTCCCGTTATTTCTCCAATTCTGGACATTTTAGGGTTACTGCTATTGATGATCCTCGTAAGTTTATGGAGTATGTTAGAGAACAGTGTAAATTAGGGTTTACTAATCTCCATTTTCCCCTAAATCTGTTCAATCAAATGATGTTTCTTATGCGCCGACCTTCGATTATTGATTTTAATCGGTTATTGGCTGCAATGCTCAAACTTAAACGACTGCATCCTCACTCTACTGTTATTTCTCTCTATTCGCATCTCGATTTATCCGGTACCCGACCCGATTTATATTCCATGGGAATACTCGCTAATTGTTATTGCCACTTAGGCCGTGTCGATTTCGGGTATTCTTTTCTTGCCAAGTCTCTTAAGCTTGGGTATCCCTTTGAGTCTGATTTAATTATGTTTACTACTTTAATTAACGGCCTTATTCAAAATGACCGGCTTCCTGACGCTGTTAAGTTATTGGACTTAGCCGTCACTAAGCTTGGCATTCAACCAAGCATAGTTACGTATGGCACTATGGTCAATGGTCTTTGCAAGATCGGAGACAATGCCGGTGCTCTCCACTTGCTCCGCCGAATGAATTCTAGCCCATCGAGTTGTAAGCCTAACCTTGTCATTTACAGCACACTTATCGACAGTCTTTGTAAAGACAAGTTGATATCAGAGGCCCTCAAGCTCTTTGACATCATGAAAACCGAGGGCATCAATCCAAATGTGTTCACATATACCTCATTGATACGAGGTATGTTCAATCTAGGCCGTAAGGGAGAGGCTAAGGATATGTTGGTTGAGATGTTGGACAACAATGTTGCACCAACTGTTGTTACTTATAACATGTTAATTGATATGCATTGTAAGGATGGAATGGTTGATGACGCGGAAGCCATTATAAGGATTATGATTGAACAAGGTGTGGCTCCTGATGTACTTACATATAGTGCTTTATTGGATGGATATTGCTTGTGCGGCCAAATGGACAAGGCAAAAGACCTGGTGGATTTAATGGTACAGACTTGCCACCCTGACGTCGTGACCTACAGTACTTTGATCAATGGATATGTTAAACTTAAAAGCATTGACAAGGCCTTTGATGTACTGCAAGAAATGTTTGAGAGAGGGATTTCCCCTAATGTCGTGGTCTATAGCACTCTCATAGATGGCTTCTGTAAATCTGATAGGATCCCAATGGCACGTCAGCTCTTTATTGACATGCAAATTTATGGAATAAAACCAAATGTCTGTACTTATGCTTCCTTATTAGACGGGCTATGTAAAAATGCACAACTCCATGAGGCGGTTGCATTGCTAAGGGAGATGGAGTCCAATGGAGTTGCTCCTGATATTGTCATCTACACTATCCTAATTAGCAGCTTGTGTGAGGCTGGCCAATTTAAAGATGCTGAAAACCTTGTGTCTGATCTCTTGTCTAAGGGTTTAGTACCCGATTATAAAACTTATAATTTAATGATTAAGGGGTTCTGCAAAAAGGGTCTTATGAGTAAAGCTATAGAGGTCCTAAACAAAATGAACGAAGTTGGTTGCCCTGCTAATGATCTCACTTATAATACACTTATCAGAGGATTCATTGTCGACAACGATATGCCAAATGCATTACGTTATCGTGATATAATGGTTAGCATGGGATTTGAAGCTGATGTTAGCACTATGTCATTGTTTCTTGACCATTTATCTCATGAGAACCCCGAGTTCCTTCAAAAGTTTCTAAGTTGACATCACGATGGTTACTTCTCAGGTAATTCGGTGTTAGCATATTGAATAATAATCTTTCAAGTGAACGTTCTGAATTTAGTTTGGGCGTTTATACTTTTTAGTGGGTTGTCTTAAGTGTGGTTTTGTGCGTATGTGTGTGTTTCGATACAAATCTTTCCATCGGTCAAGGTTTATTTTTATCATCACTCTAAAGTGTGTAAAGTATATTAGGCTACTAGATATAATGTCGAACAAGGTCGTTGAAGGCTATGACGTAAGTTACGTAACTATCTCATTGTTTCTTGAATCCTAGATGATTGATCACATTTTAACCTGGTGTTGCTATAGTTTATTTGGAATCGACATGATTACCAATTGTTTAATTTGATCCTGGAATATGAAAGAACTGTCATTCTGGTAATGTTTCTGAAGTAGAGATCATTGTTTGCTTATATATGCTGGAATATGAAAGAATTGACATGATGATTACCAAGTGTATTATCAATTTAATTTACAATAGTAATATATTTGGGGTTGTTGAATCACAGTTGATTAAAGAACTATTTGTGAAATAGATTATTGGTGGCCCATTTTACTTTTTTTTTTAATGGCTCTTGCTGTACGTAAATGACCTGGATTAGCAATTGTATCGGCAGCAAATATATGTTAAGCTGTTGTTACTGGGAGGCCAAGTGATTTTGAGATAATGTGGTGTTATATTGAAATAGTCGAGTTTTTTGTGATGTGAAGGGAGCTCAAAGGTACTTTTGATGAAAATGGGTTTTAAGTGCCAGCATGTTACGAGTTTACAAGCTATGCTAGCTGACTTTTTTTGTTTGAAATGTTGTGTTAGAACGTGCATTGTGAACCTTGAAACCTCACACGGTTCGTGAAAAGGCCGTGTTACTTGGTGTAAAGCTAACAATTTGTTGGTTGGCATAGTAGGAAGAATGAGAATTTAGTGGTAAGATGTTCCATTAGGAAGCGGCTAACTTCAGACGCGGTTCCAAGATATATTTTTTCTGGACTGACGGCTTCTTGTGTATTCCTTTCGCAAGCTGGCTTGGTTAGTATCTTGATTCTGCCGGTATCCACAATAGACTTTTTCCTAGTTTTATTTTTGTCCCGAAAGTCTGGTACTGAAGTGATGTCTTCTGGTGTAAAGAGTGGATTTGATGTCTACTGGTTTTCGACTAGGTCAGTGTCTCTGCCCACTGACTTTGCCGGCTAAAATATGTTCTTGATAACTACATGTATGTAAGGACAATTAAAGCTGGTGTTCTATGGCCATTTTGCTTTGTTTGTTATATAACTACTATGTTTGTGGGAACTGATTCACGCAACAGTTCTTCCTCATCTGGATTATTTATATCAGCTTGCCAGTGTCTCCAGCAATCGAGTTCCATTCCCTCTTGATGAGAGATCAGGTGATCCTAATGAAAAAAGCGGCAATGATGATGATGAGAGGAATGACGGCTAAAGATTTTGACCCTGTTAGATATGCTGGTAGATGGTTTGAGGTGGCCTCTCTTAAAACGTGGGTTTGCTGGACAAGGTCAGGAAGACTGTCATTGTACACAGGTTAAACGATACTAAGCAATTGCCTTGCTCTTAATTGATTACAGATTTTTGTTCAATTTCCGGGCATCCGTTAAATACTGTGTATTATTTCATTCATTCTAACCTCATGATCCATGAAGTTGTAAAATGATTGCATACAAGCACAAGGCCCACAAGGATTAGTCTTGTTCAGGTAATCACTAATCAGATTGGTCTTATTTGGAATACTTTAAGTTTCTATTGATGAATTCGTGATTGTAGTAGATCAAATAATAACCAAATTTGGAAGGAACGTTTCTACTAGGAGAGTCCCTTGATGCCTTGATCCCTTGAAATCTTACAATTAAGTTTTAAAATCTGTTACTCATTTAAGTCAGGAACTAATACTTTGGTATAGTCTTTTTCTTTGCACAAATTCTCATTGAACACGGTGCATATCCGTCTCATTGAAGACATATATAAGCCGTCTTCAATGAGACTTACTGTCTTCTTTGTTCCATATCCATAAAGCGGTTTTTTTTTTGTGTCGTCTCGGAAAATGTCATGTTCACACATGTCTATAGCTTTGAAGTTTCTGATGTTGGCCAAGCTAATGGCCTAGGTTGGGGCAGACACTGATGTGTTTGTTTTGGCTATAGAGAGTAGTCAGCACGGTGGAGATGTAAAATGGTCTGGTGGTGATGATAGTCAATGGGTTACTCGGTTTGTTTCGACATGTGTGTCGAAAAAGGGCCGAAATCAGCTATGTCTGGAGCGCTTTGGCTAGTACACGGTTGAGGTAATAAGTGATTAGTAAACTCTCGAGCTGTAATTTGGTGTTTAAGCTGTACTAACTAAGAAGCTTAAATTTGTTTTCACCCTAGTCCCAATAAAATTAGGGAGTACTCTATATATGTCAGATATTATTAGGCAAAAAAGGCAAAAAATTGTTATTTTCATAGGCAACAAGTGGGGTGATTTAATATGTAATTGACCAGTCTTAAGCTTAAGTCGGATATGTCCGTCTTGAATGAGAATTTGGGCTGCAACTGAAATGTCTTGATTAAACCCTATGTTTCACAACCTACAAAACTCCTATGATAGTCTTGGATTCCTCAACCACAATCAGTGAGGAGTAACTTGCGAGTCTTTCCAACTATATTACAATATCATAATATTAACAAAGTGCAATTAAAACATGAGTGATGAATACGACCGTAGCTGAGAATCATGTGAGAAGTTTCAACAAACAAATATACAATGATCAACAATTATAAACTCGTAAAATAAATATTGTAACCAAATAGTTATAGCATACTTCCTCCCTTCTACTCCACTCTACCACTTTTACTTTTGTACACTATTCACAAGTGATTTTATAATTGCAATTTTCTCTCAATATATAAGTAAAAAAATATATTCATGTGTGATTTTGTTTGATTTGTCTTTACGAGTACATTATTAATATCTAACTTTTATAATTTTTGCAAATACGTAGCTGACGATATTTATTGTGTAAAACACGTCTCAGCAAATGTGAGAAAGTAATATGGTACAGTGGAATTGAAGGGAGGAAATATTAGGCATAAACGTAAGAATGATCTTTCACCATCATTCTCAGAGCAAATCACTATCACTCTCACTCTCACTCAATCGGTAGGACAAGGATAACATGGCTTTAGTATAAGTATGGTCACGCTCTTGGAATACTCCCTCCTAGTCACTCATTTCTTCCCCTTTTCGTTTTACACAAAAATTAAGGAAATGAATTTGAACCACACAAATCACACAACCCCACATACAAATGAATTTAGACCACACAAAACGCACAACACCACATCCAAAAAGGGAAAGAGGGAAGAAAACACGACTTACCCAATAAAGAAATAGGGAAGAAATGATCGACTAGGAGGGAGTATAACATATTCCCATTCGACAAAAGTCCATATTGAATGTGATAAACTATTCACTAAAAAAAACTATTCACTAAAAAAGCTAGCTTAAATGCGCAGAAAATCGACTATGTGAGTATAGAGTTGGCTGGCGGGCGCCCGGCACGGCGAGCTGCACGGGTCCGGCACGAGTCCGGCCCGGCACGACACGAGTCCGGGGAAAAGTGTGGGCCGGCCCGAGTACGGCACGACGGACAGTTATGCGGGCCACGGCGCGGAAAAATGCAAATTTCCCGTGCCAAGGCACGGCACGGCCCGAGCACGGGGTGGCACGACCCGAACCAGGCACGGTGGGCTCGGCACAGTGGCACGACACGAGGTACTTATATTCAACAACATTCCGGCTAAAATCTTATTTCTATGTAACATTAGATGTTTTTTTAAAGACTAATCTTGTTTCATCGTTTTATAATAAAAATTTGAGTACTTATTTTTAACGATTGTCTCATTTAAATTTATAATTAAGTACATTAATATTTAGTTGAATGCACATTATTAGTTATGTAACTAATAAATTATACTCCGTATATTAAAATCATTATTAATATTTATTATTCATAATTATTTATTTAAAAAATCAACTTTTAAAAAAAAATTACATGGACCGGTCCGGGTCAGGCACGACCGAGCCCACGGGCCAGGCACGGCACGGGCCCGATTTTCCCGGGCCGATTTTCCCGGGCCAATGGTCGGGCTGCGGCAGCGGATAGAGGTGGTCGGGCCGGCACGGCACGGCCCAGTGGACCGACGGACCGGGCCTGGACCGGGCCAAAATTTGGGGATGGCACGACGGGCCGGGGCGCGGGCCGGCACGACACGGCCCATCGCCTACTCTATGTGAGTATACTTTTGTAAATCATAGATACGAATTATGTTTTATCTAATTAATTGATCATCTAGGCCCCGACTTATCAAATCGGATAAAAATTTACTTGCTATGCACTCTAGATATAGATCAACTTGGTTTAAACAGGTTCAAATATTCGGGTAATATTTACGTGTCACATGCATTTGAGTATTGGATTAACAAATCGGATAAATAAATATGAGTCATTATTATTACGTAAATGCAAATAAATATGAGTCCTTATGCAAATCACATAAGGAGGCAAGTCGAAAGGCAAGGGGAATCCTAATAGCATCATTATTAGAGAGAATCCGACCTGTCACAAGCACACGTCGCAAATGAGAATATGTGACTCCTTATTATAAGATGAATTTGTTAAGCAGAATCAGAATAAACGAAGCCATTTACCTGGTATTCTTCAGTTTAGCAATCTTCAGTGATAAATTCTCTGTTACTGTTACGACATTATCCGATCGACACCTTCGTGAAGATCTACTTTGCTTCCATTGTCTCCTTTTGGATAGCCTTTTCTTGTACAGCTCTGTCAAGCTTCAGTGTCCATATTCTTCTCATTCGAGCAATTCTTCCATCCCGCCTCACTTATTTTGCATAACATTACTTAGGTTTCGTCTGTGAGTCTTGTCTGTAAGTCTTCATGGTTTGGCTGTATGTATTTAACCATGTCATTTAAGTTTTTGTGTTGTTTTTGTATGTCTTGTTTAAATCCAGTTTCATTCTATCATCTGATTGTCACTGTGATCAATGACGATTCAAAATGGAACCTTCTATTCACCGGCTAACATTAATTACGCATCACTGTGTTCTATTGCCTACTCACATCTAAACTTAAGGCGCCATTTATTCTTGATACAGCAAGTCATCACTGCCTTCGTTTGCAATTGTACCCTTGGGTGCAACTTTAGGCCACATCTTCGCATCACGACTAAGATTTAAAGGTGGCTCGACTGCATTTTGTTGGAATAATGGGTCCCTCCAAGTGGGGCTCACATGCTTTAAATGAAAGAAGGAAAAATGGGTTTGCAGGGAGTAGTATAGTAGGAACTAGGAAGTGCATAAGACAATACTCAATAGTAGGCATGCACAATGTCAACATTCTCAACTGCACGTTTTTCATTCTTCATCAGTTGCAAAACGTATAGGGAGATTGAGTACTATAAATAGCAAGCACCAAGAGCACTTTTAATCATCCACAACAATCCCAGCAAACACATAAGCCGGTAAGTGAGAAATAAGAGCCACTTACTGAGAGTGTGAGAAAAATACAGAGAGTTTGAGAGTTGGTGTGGTACTGCTCAAATAATCTTGTCAGTACATTATCCGGTCAGAAAGGCGTAAAATCTCCGACTGAGTCCCACACATTTATTTAGAATATTATTTCTGAGGGTCCGAGTGTTTATCCGGGTAGCCAGAATAATATTTGTAAGCTCCTAGTGGTTACTAGGAAAGACATTGTATTCCCATTATTTTGCTTATAGTGGAGATATTAAGCGGCCTAAGGGTCCCGTGGTTTTTACCCTTATTCAGAGGGGTTTTCCACGTAAAAATCGGTGTGTCACTATTCTCTATTTTGTTGATGTATTTAATTATCGTCTAGCCCATTTTACAATTACACTCCCGTAAGAGGGTAATAGGTCCACACTTCCGCTCAATATTACGCCTATTACCCAACAGAGTGGTATCAGAGCTCTGGTAGCTCTCGGTATACTGTGTAATTTTTCAAAATGGAGGATACCGTCACAATTGGTGGCATGATAAAATTAATAGCGACCAATTATCCAATTTGGAAGCCAAGAATGGAGGATATTCTTTATTGTAAAGATATGCACCATGTCGTCGAATCTTCGACGAAACCCGATGATAAAACGGAAGATGCGTGGAATACCTTAAACCGAAAGGTTGTCGGATTAATCCGTCAATTTATCGATCAGAGTGTTTTTCAGCATGTAGCCAACGACACAGTGGCTAATACACTCTGGAATAGACTGGAGTCCATGTACGAACGCAAGACGGCTCTCAACAAAGCCTCTCTAGTTAGACGGCTAGTGAGACAGGAGTACAAATACGGTCGTAGCATGGTGGAGCACCTCAATGACTGCCAGGGCTTGTTAAATCAAATAACAAGCATGAAGATAAGTCTCGCAGATGAGGTTCATGCACTCTTACTTCTCAGCTCCCTCCCTGATAGCTGGGAAACGCTCGTGGTGTCCTTAAGCAACTCCGTTCCAGAAGGAAATCTCACAATGACAACTGTGAAAGATAGCTTGCTCAATGAAGAAGCTAGAAGAAAAGAATTCGGTACTTCCAACTCTGTGGAAGTCCATGTCGCTGAAACCTCTCGTGGAAGAGGTAAAGGCAGAGGGTCGCAAAAACGCGACCAATCCAGGGGGAGATCGAAGGTCAGAAAAGAAGTTACCTGCTACTATTGCGAGAAGCTGGGCCATAAGCAGAACGAATGTCGGCTAAGGAAACGTGATCTAGCCAAAGGAAAGTCTCGCAACGGTGATCACGAAAGCCAAGGTGAAACCAGTGCTGTAGCTGCTAGTGATGAAGTATTTTTCATAGGTGACGAGGGTTACCTAAATGTGGCATGTGAAGATAGTATGTGGGTTGTTGTCTCTGGAGCGTCATACTACATCACCTCAAATGTCGACTTCTTCTCTTCTTACACTGCCGGAAACTACGGTAATGTAAGAATGGGAAATGATGGTTCCTCCAAAATCATTGGTATTGGAGCTGTTTGTTTGCAAACCAACACTGGGTATAAGTTAGTACTGAAGAATGTTCGACATGTTCCTGACATCCGGTTAAACTTAATGTCTGCCGGAATGTTGGATGATGAAGGTTATTGCAGTCAACTCAATGATGGCAAATGGAAGTTGACTAGAGGTTTTATGATCGTGGCGCGAGGAAAGAAGCAGAGAACACTTTATATGACTCATGCGAAGGTGAGTCATGGAGAGGCAAATATTGTTGCATCAGATGCCTCAACCGAGCTATGGCACAAAAGGCTCGGGCATATGAGTGAGAAGGGCCTACAAATCCTCGCTCGTAAGCAAATCCTCCCTGAAGTGAAAGGTGTGCCACTTAAACCCTGTGTTGATTTTTTGGCTGGGAAACAACATAGGGTGGCATTTCAAAGAACGCCTCGGAAAAGGCGTAGCCACGTGTTGGATTTAGTCCACACGGATGTCTGCTCAATAACAGAAAAGTCACATGACGGTGCATTGTATTTCGTGACTTTCATTGATGATCATTCTAGAAAAATCTGGGCCTCTGCTTTGTCAAATAAGTCCCAAGTACTAGAATCATTCAAGGTGTTCCATGCCAAAGTTAAGAGAGAATATGGCAGGAAGTTGAAGAGCGTTAGAGCAGACAACGGCGGTGAGTATCGGGGTCCGTTTGAAGAGTATTGTCGAAGCCATTGAATTAGGCTCGAGAAAACGGTTGCCAAGACACCACAACAAAATGGTGTGGTAGAGAGAATGAATAGGACAATCGGAGAAAGGATTCGGTCCATGCTCTCTCATGCGAAGCTTCCAAAAACGTTTTGGAAAGAAGCACTCAGAACAGCTGTCTACCTGATTAACCGATCCCCCTCAGTTCCTCTGGATGGTGATATCCCAGAGAGAGTCTGGACAGAAAAAGATGTTTCCTACAAGAACTTGAGAGTCTTCGGATGCAGAGCGTTTGCTCATATCCCGAGAGACGAAAGAGCCAAGCTTGACAGCAAGACGAAGCAATGCATTTTCGTTGGGTATGGGGAAGAAGAGTTTGGTTATCGTCTGTGGGACCCGGTAGACAAGAAGATCTTCAGAAGTAGAGATGTGGTATTCTTCGAAGATCAGACGATAGAAGACTTTGAGAAGCCAAAGAAACCAAAGTCTGACCCCATGAGTCCAGCTGATATGGACCCAAAAGCTCCTGAAAGGAATGATAATCATGGGGGAGAAGATCACGGCGATGATCCTGATGGTGATGGAACAGAACCGCCACAAGATCAAGTGATTCAACGGCCTCAACAACAACCTCAAGAAGTGAGGAGATCTGGTAGGCCTTGAAAGCCAAATTCCCTCCTCTCACCAAGCATGTGGTCATTACTTAGTGACGAGGGAGAGCCAGAGTCTTATAATGAGGCTATTGCAGATGGTCACCAGAAAGAGTGGAAAATAGCCATGCAAGAGGAGATCAAATCTTTGCATGAGAACCACACATATGATCTGGTAGAGCTGCCGAAGGGCAGTAAAGCACTCAAGAATAAGTGGGTGTTCAAGTTGAAGACTGAAGAAAATAGCTCACAACCAAGGTACAAAGCAAGGCTGGTTGTGAAAGGGTTCAGTCAGAAGAAGGGAATAGATTTCGATGAAATCTTTTCGCCGGTCGTGAAAATGTCTTCGATCCGAGTTGTGCTTGGCATGGCTGCAAGCATGAATATGGAGATCGAACAACTCGACGTGAAGACAGCCTTCCTACATGGTGATTTGGAAGAAGAAATTTTCATGGAGCAGCCCGAGAGGTTTGAGGAGAAGGGAAATGAACACTTAGTGTGTCGGTTGAACAAAAGCTTGTACGGTCTAAAGCAAGCTCCACGACAGTGGTACAAGAAATTTGAATCCTTCATGATAGATCATGGCTATCAGAAGATGACTGCAGACCACTGTGTATTCGTGAAGAAGTTTCCCGACGGGGATAATATCATCCTCTTGTTGTACGTTGACGATATGTTGATCGTTGGCCGTGATACTATGAAGATCGCCAATCTGAAAAAGCCTGGGTCCTACAAAACAAATCCTTGGAATGAAGATCTCCCGTGACAGAAAGAATAAGAAAATATGGCTGTCACAGGAAAGATATATTGAGAAGCTGTTAGAGAGGTTCAACATGCATAACTCAAAGCCAGTAAGTTCTCCACTAGCTGGTCATTTCAAGTTGAGCTCTCGACAATGTCCTGAAAGTGAGGCCGATGAACAAGAGATGCAGAAAGTTCCTTATGCATCTGCAGTTGGAAGTCTTATGTACGCAATGGTGTGCACAAGACCAGACATCGCTTATGCAGTTGGTGTCGTTAGCCGGTTCCTCTCAAAACCAGGAAAAGCGCACTGGGAAGCTGTCAAATGGATCCTCAGGTATTTGCGCGGTACCTCCAAGATGTGTTTATGTTTTGGTCAAGGCGACCATGTGTTAGATGGATATACAGATGCCGATCTAGCCGGAGATCCAGACTCCCGAAAATCAACTACGGGATACCTGATGACTTATGCAGGGGGAGCAGTATCATGGCAATCCAGGTTACAGAAGTGTGTAGCTCTGTCCACAACAGAAGCAGAGTACATTGCGGTAACTGAAGCTTGTAAGGAACTCCTATGGATGAAGAAGTTCTTACAAGAGTTAGGTCAACAACAGGAGAAGTATCGACTATATTGTGATAGTCAAAGTGCGATTCATCTCGCAAAGAATCCTACCTTTCATTCCCGGTCCAAGCATATCGATGTGAGATATCATTGGATCCGAGATGTGTTAGATTCCAATCTCCTAGAGCTCGAGAAAATCCATACCGACAACAATGGTTCGGATATGATGACAAAGACGCTACCCATGGAAAAGCTCGACGTGTGTCGAAAGAAAGCGGGTATGGCGGTGTCCCCACCTCGTCGGGAGGGGGGGAATTGTTGGAATAATGGGTCCCTCCAAGTGGGGCCCACATACTTTAAATGAAAGAAGGAAAAATGGGTTTGCAGGGAGTAGTATAGTAGGAAGTGCATAGGACGGTGTTTGCATGGAGACAATAGTAGGCATGCACAATGTCAACATTCTCAACTGCACGTTTTTCATTCTTCATCAGTTGCAAAACGTACAGGGAGATTGAGTACTATAAATAGCAAGCACCAAGAGCACTTTCAATCATCCACAACAATCCCAGCAAACACATAAGCCGGTAAGTGAGAAATAAGAGCCACTTACTGAGAGTGTGAGAAAAATACAGAGAGTTTGAGAGTTGGTGTGGTACTGCTCAAATAATCCTGTTAGTACAGTATCCGGTCAGAAAGGCGTAAAATCTCCGACTGAGTCCCACACATTTATTTAGAATATTATTTCTGAGGGTCCGAGTGTTTATCCGGGTAGTCAAAATAATATTTGTAAGCTCCTAGTGGTTACTAGGAAAGACATTGTATTCCCATTATTTTGCTTATAGTGGAGATATTAAGCGGCCTAAGGGTCCCGTGGTTTTTACCCTTATTCAGAGGGGGTTTCCACGTAAAAATCGGTGTGTCACTATTCTCTATTTTGTTGACGTATTTAATTATCGTCTAGCCCATTTTACAATTACACTCCCGTAAGAGGGTAATAGGTCCACGCTTCCGCTCAATATTACGCCTATTACCGAACACATTTTGAGAAAGTATATACTCCTCGAGTCTCTGATTTAGCCAGCTCATTATATTGCTACAGTCAGCGAAAATGTTAATGCTATGGAAACGTGATTTCCGAAGATAAAATGTGGTAAAGAAATAAGGCACTGAGACAGGGGATGGCACACCATTATTCTCTAACCTGTCAACTGTAGTTCGGTAACATCTCCTTGAGGTGCCAGAACAAAAAAAAAATTGAAAAACTTGGCACCTAGGATTCTAGGAAGAATAGGGTAGTTCGTTGTTGCAACGGTGGGATTCTCGATTCAGGATGAGACCGTCATGAAAATGAGAAATGAATCCCTTCTAAGACAACGATTATGGGTGTTACAAGAGGAAATAGGAATTTGTTTAAGTTGGCTTTTAGCGATACTTATTTACAAAAATAGGGCTCTTTCAAACTTATTTACAAGGAATGGGTCCATGTCAGCATAATTTTTTTTTTGATGTTCGTTCACTCGATCGCTGAACCATTTGGCGACTGAGTACTTAAAATTTTATTTTTAGCATTTGTGTTCAGACCCATGGTGTAAGAGGTCTATTTGCCTTCAAATACTCAGTCGCTGAACTATTTAGCGACTGAGTTCTTTGGTGATTTTCTTTTTGATCCTCTAACATCAGATCCTTGGCATCAAAAACTCCCCAATACACAGTCGCTGAACCATTCAGCGACTGGGATCTTTGGTTAGCTGACCAGTCTCCCTTTCTACTAATATCATGCAATTTTTTGCATGCCTTTGTTAAACCTCTTAGGTTGTGTCGCGCATGCCGTTGAAAGGAACGCAAGCTTCAATTCATTACTTTTGAACCTTGTGTTTATGTTTGATGCATGATGTCGGGTACAATATCTATGGAACGCTTGTGGCTCGGTCCATCCACCACCCACTTTATTCATTGCCCTAATGACGAGATAACGCAAATTCCCTCTCGTTTAGTGACATGTTTCCTTATGCAATCCATAAACCACCCCCAAGTATCGATACTCTCACAATCAACTATAGCAAAAGTTAAAGGATAAATTTGATCATTGGCATCCACCCTAATTGCAATCAAAAGAACTCATGTATACTTACCATACAAATGAGTTCCGTCTACGTTAAGAATTGGTCTACAATGTTCAAAACCCCCAATTGAAGGACCAAATGCCCAAAATACACGATAAAAAACATCAACATTAGAAGGACCCCCAAGTTTGTGTAAAAATTGTACAACGGTATGCGGGTTTGCGGTTTTCAATGCTTGAAAGTAACGGGGAAGTAAAGCATAAGAACCTTTCCAATCACCATACAAATCCGCCATAGCTTTTTGTTTAGCCTGCCATGTTTTCCTGTAGCCAGGTTCGAAGTTGAATTGAGTGAGAATGTTGGCTCTAAGATTAGATATTTTCACACCCCAATCGGTATCAACTACCGTCCTAATGTGTTTCGCAATAAAACCATTGCTCAAATTAGGATGATCAAGCGGTGGTGCATCAACCACACAAGAGGTATTGTGAGGACCCTTATATGTAACTATAGTGAAAGAATCATTGGTAGCTTCTTTATTAGAGGCCCTCAATGTCCATTCGCATGGACTTGGTTTTCTAGAACATTTGAATGTTACAGTTAGTGGTTTTGATTCTGTCGTTTTGAATGTTTGATTTCTTTCAATCTGATATTGACGGACATATTGTGACAAACCCAATTTATTATTAAACCTTTGATCAACAAGAAACTCCCCACCATTATAACAAGGAACATCAACCTTACCACACCATCTATTAACATACTCCAAATTAATAGATGGGAGCCGGATAAACTCAATTGTAGGAGCAGAAGGGGTAACAAGATCCTCACACTCAGCACCCGATTCATTCATCAATAACTCATCCTCATCCTCATCAATCTCATCATCATTGAAATTCAAATCATATTGCTCTTGATCAACACTACTACTAGAAAATGGAGCACTAAACAAAGGATTCTCACCCCTCATAGCTTGATTTAACATGTTCGTAAACAAGTTACGAGGTTGTTGGATGGGTATCAAATTAATGTATAGGTCCATTGAAGAGGCATTCATTTGATAAACACTAGCCCACAAAACTTTCAATGATTTATCATTATTCAAAGATAACACCTTTTAGCCTTTAACACTAGGATACTTCATCTTAATATCTAACCCAAATTCACTTCTATTAACCTCTAACTCCTCACAAATTAAGGAAGTAAGTTCATCAAAGTTATTGTTACTATTGACAAAAACAAAGAAAGGTTCACCATCTTTTCCCCTTCAACAACTATTTAACCATTAGAGTAACAACATAAGGGATAATTAGTTTTCTTCATATTCAAACTTTACCTATTATCAAACTAAAAGAACCTAAATAAACTCAGTCGCTGAATGGTTTAGCGACTGGGTATTGAGGAGTTTCTGGCAAGGGTCTGATGTTAGAGGTTCAAAAAGAAAATCACCAAAGAATTCAGTCGCTGAATGGTTTAGCGACTGAGTATTTGAAGGCAAATAGAGCTCTTACACCATGGGTCTGAACACAAATGTTAAAAAAAAAAAATTTAAGTACTCAGTCGCTGAATGGTTCAGCGACTGAGTGAACGAACATAAAAAAAAGTTATGCTGACGTGGACTCATTCCTTGTAAATAAGTTTGAAAGAGCCCTACTTTCGTAAATAAGTATCGCTAAAAGTGTACTTAAAAAAAATTCATAAAAATAGAGGAAGAAGTATATGATATCGAAATTTATATGTAGTCTTTTGACAATCTTCTTTAGAACCTCAGGTGGCTCTAGATTGAAGAAACTGTGTCTCAGATGTAAATTTCTTCCTGATATGCGGCTTTTATCGACGGCTTGACTGAGTTAAGCACAAATAGATTGAGTAATTATCCTCTGTTGTTAAAGGTAATCAAGGCCATGTTCCTAGTGTTTATCGGTTTAACCGTGCTCCAAGATAAATTCCATGATCCTGTTCTGTTCGGCCTTATCGGCTATCTATTACGGTTCCCGTTATTTGCCACGCAGTCGGCTTCTTCAGTTCAATTATCGTGCTTAACATCAATCCAAGTTCTCCGCTGTTTGCTCTCCCTCTTGTTTACTACTCCCTCATATTCCTTATTATAACCACTAATGATAGACAAATAAGGAAAGTGAAAGATCTTTGTGAATTTGTCATTTTAGGAAATGTGGAAAATCTTAGAGAATTGGAGGAAGTACTTATTTCACAATCGACTATTCACTTACTCCCTGTTTCGGTTCTGGTTCAGAATTATTAGTGTTATATCGCTTTTTTTAATAACCAATCCCTTAATCTTGAAAAACGTATAGGTTAACAATACGTTTGGGTTAATATAGGGGAGTGTTAATGTCACTCGGAAATCCCCCATGTCACTCAGTTTTGTTAGTGAATGATTAAACTAATGTTAATACGTGCTCTCACAGACTCACAGTACTGAGTGACGTTATCACTCCCCTTAATATAAGTTAACTATACGTATATTACCACGATGTTCAAATGCGAAAAGTTTCAACGGGAATGAACCGGCAATGTCATGATATTAACTTGAAAAACGTATAGGTTAACAATAGGGGAGTACTCTCTAATACAGTAATTTATTGTTTTAGAAACGCGAAAAATAACACCAAAAGAACGTCATACTGAGATGATCGGCTGATTAAATCGGTGAGGACTCGTTTGGTATTTTCTGGCATTAAAACGTCAAACGTGGGTGATTTGGATTATACGTTTATACGGTATGGACTTTGGACTATCAACTATGGACTCTCAACACTTTTTTTTAGTAACGGATTTTATCCTTTTCTACACAGCCATGTTTTGCCAGCAATTTGATGCCGGGAGGTGGGCCCCCAAAGATACTTGCAAATAAAATCACAACTAAATATTGTTCATATATATGTACCCAAATATTGTTAATATATTCCCTTCGGGTAGGTCTCATTTCAGACGGAGATCGTCTGAAATGGGAATTTGCCATTCACCTTAGGGTTGTCCTGAAGATTTCGTGTGCCCTGGATTCACTCGGAAGGTTACTTTAATTGCATATTTCCCAAGGGAGGGGCTTTCTCCGCTTTTGTTCTTGGAAATACATTAGAAACTTATCGAGAGCGATTATGTTGGTTTAATGACCAGCAACGAAGTCGTGTCAAGAAGTACACACGAAATAGGTTTAACTATTATTCTGTTTAAATTACAGAGTATTATTTTAGAAACGTAAACAATATTATTAACATTAGAAACGTCGTATGGAGATGGCCGACCGGATAAAACGTGGAGGAATACGGTATCGGTATGGACTATGTACTCTTTACATGCACTTTGTTACTTTGTTAGTAACTGATTTTGAGAATCCAATCATTGTACAAAAAAGAATTGAATAATATGATGAGAAGTGTTCATTCAATACAAGTTACTCCGTACAATAAACATCAGAATGATTCATAAGTGTTAGAGCTAATAAGAGTTTTGATGTCTACAGGATGAACAAACAAACCTAAAGCTGAATTAAACGACAATCTAGCAGTTAGTTTGTTTAGAATTTCTGTTGGATGAAATCCATCCATGAATGCATAGAGGTCCCTAAAAAGACATGGTGGAACATTTGGTTTACATTGATAATCACTCCTTAGCTCGCAACACGTCATATCTGCCAGAGGACCTGCAACAAAACACACTATTTTATTAATACAAATTATATTACGTAACAAATTATAAGTCGTGATTATAATTTTCAATAAGCCTCCCGGTTAAACTATTATAGAAATAAAACTGCTTACATCTAACCCTGACTATCATAGTGTCCTTAAGACATCGGCTGATATTATTGTCGTAGATGTGTAAATTAATTAAAGAAAGGTAATTAAGCGAAGTTAACCAACCGATGGCAAAAGGGGAAGCGTTTTGGACGCTGGAGATGTCAATGAACGTAAACTTTGCGCCAGCAAGTTTTCCGTTTAATGAATCGACAAGCTTCACAAGCTTCTTATTCAGTATACGGACAGCATCATTGATCTCATCTACACATAAAAGTGCATTGTTTATCCGCATTTCTGCAGGTGTGCATCCTATCAACCCAATCCCAAATATTGCTGTCTTCCTTGCTCCATACTCATATAATGCCTGCAAAAACAACAACAAACCCATAATCATTAGCAAATTCTTGTTTCAGACGACCACTTTGGTCTGAAACAATAAAACGGAATTTTGTGACCATTTTATGCTAAATGTAACCACAATGTACAATTTATGGTAACTTGTTTTCCAAAAATGATCACATTTGCCTGTTAAATGTCTCGAAACCCCCCGTCTTATTGTTTAAGCCAAAATAGTTCGTCTGAAGGGAGACCAATTCATCATCATTATATTAAACCAGGGGCGTAGGCACTAAGGAGCAAGGGGTAGCAGCCGCTACCCCAATTATTAAACCCGTCATTTTCATCGTTGAACAAGTTAACTTCTTAAGAGACGATTATTTTATTTTTACGTAAAGACCAAGTATTAGCTAGCTGTATGGGCAAATTAAATAAAATTTGACGCCAAAGCTCGGATTTAATTTCTTTGACCCATGTTATTAGCAATTTCTAATAATTTTACCAGGTAAGCTAGTTAGCTGACATCTACAGCTTATATTATGTGACTCCAAAATAAAGATTAGAGGAGAAAAGGGATCAAGAAACTACCTTAAGTTGTTGTTCATATTCGGTAACAAGAATCGTGGCAAATTGTTCAGGGTTGAAATTTTTCTTTGATGAGTAGAATCGAGGCATAAAATAATTATTGATGTAATCGTTGCTGCCGATATTCACCGTGTACAAGCACTTGTTCAAGTACTTGTTAACTGGTCCTTCAACCATGGATGCGAGCTTCGAAATTGTTGTTCCATGGTTTTTCACTTGCCTAGCCAACCATATGCGATCACCCTATACATAACAAGACAAAAAAAACCGGATCAAGAATTATTTTGACTAAATGAAAGTAATAGTTGACATTGAAAATGTCGCATATTCGGGTATGAAATGATCTTTAAGTAGACTTGTCAAACGAGTCGGGTCAAAATATAGGTCTCGGGTTTGGTTAGGGTCAGAATATATACGGGTCAGAAAGTGAAAAACCAGACATCTTTGACCCATTGGGTCGGGATTCGACCCTAAAATAACGAATTATTTTGGTCGCGGGTCAAGATTTACGGGTCTTTGACCCTAAAAAAAATGGATCGTGTCATGCCTAGCCTTGACAGGTCTATCTTAAAGAATATGTATGATATCAATGACCGAGAACGATTACATACCAAGTTGGATCCCGACTCGGAAAGAATTCCAGAACCACCAGATGCATAATTGACACCTTTAAGTATGTCTGTACCGGATGCAGTGCGAAATGGTGATATTAATCCTTTAATTCCAACGAGTTTAGCTGAGACATAAACAAAATCAATCAAGTTAATTTATAATGTACGTACAAACTAAAATGCTTGTGCAAGTGTGCACGAAATATGAGTATCAATCTTTGGTTCGGATCTAAAAGTAAATCGGACCGAAGTGGCCTAGAGTTTAAGTCTAACATTATTTTTTTTTCTTGGCACAGAAAATGTAAAACTTACCATATCTCAAACGTCATAGAGTAAGCTATTCAACTAAGTCTACTGTGAAAATAACTTACATGAACTATCATTTGAAATTGTATATGCCGACAAATAAAATAACCACAATGTATGTGAAATTAGACAAGAACAAAAAAACACAATGTATGTGAAATAATTTTGATGCATGCATGTGATTGCATGGAAGTATTTCTTACTAAGAACATCAACCGAAGTGAGGCCATTGGTAAATCTTCCGGTTGCAACACCGCCTGGAAAATCGACACCATAGGGTGCGAAATTTGCGGTAGCATTTGTAACAAGGTCATTGTTATTACCAGGGTCGGCTAAAGAATCGCCAAAAATGAAGTAACATGGTACTTTTGGATCACCATGAACAAAACTACAACTTATAAGTAGTAGTACATAAGAACATAAGAACTTCCACATTTTTTACGAATATTTGTAACTTAATTATTGATGCACTTATTCAAAACTACACAATTCTTGTTGGTCATATATATATATTCTTATATATACATCTTTCTCCGTCCATAAATCTAGACCGGAGTGATAATTTCTCTTTATGTATAATATAATATTGCCACTTCTTTTTCTTTACACGTCTATTTGCTATTATAAATTATAAAGTTAAGGGTACCCAAAAGTTAACTACGAAGTATTATTGTTTGTCGCCTTGTAGTACATTATTATAATTATCCTGTTGCAACGTCTCACGTGACATATGTATGCAGTTTTGTCTTTGGACAAATTATACAAATATTTTTCAACGTCTATCATTATTAAGTAAGTCTCGTTGAAGGCGTATATCCGTCTTCAATAAAAACGGGTCAGTCAGCACTTGCCACTTGTCCTCCTACTTGCCTCCTTATAAGAGGGAATCTGACGCGTATTCATTGATAACCAATATACACCTGAGTTAGGGCCGGCTATGTAGCCGAGTAGAGAGTTCAAGACTCGAGATTAGCCGAGTAGTATTGATTTATTGATCTTTATTCTTTAGTTTAGTACGGAGAACTATTTATTCACATGCATTTCAACTTTTTTTCCGATGTTTAGGATCTAGGTTGTGTATGTTACGCGGTTGTGTTATAAATTTATAATCACTTAAAGGAATTCGTTGAGTAAAAACGTGGGAGACATCATATGCGTCTTGTTCATAAATCATATTTTGTGTATGTCAGCTCGATTCGTTGAAAACGAGCCGTTATAAGTTGAATACGGATAGTGCTCCTCTCATAATATGCATGTAGGAGGGCAAGTGGAGATTCATTTATCCTTCACTTACCCTCCCTATTTGCTTATTGTAAGAGGGACATTAATCGTCTTCAGCTTGTGACGGATAATGTCCATATTCAATGAGAATTTGTGTACGCACGATGACAAAATAAACTATAAATATATTAATGTTTTTTAGGTCAACTTGTGTTGCCAGCATAAAGGAATCCGAAAACTGGGAATCCAAATATTACTAGTTTAAACCCGTGCAAAAAATGCACGGGTCATAATAGCATACACTGTTATTAAATATATCACATACATGAGCATATAAAATATCACCACCTTCATAATTTTTAACATAATCAATATTTATATGGTAGATGCTTGCATGCCAAATGAACAAATGTTTTATTTTTCCAACTTGTTTTATTTTTCCCGATTTTTTCAAATATTTTTTTCCATTTCTTATATATTTATATGTTCTTTTTATTTTAATTATTAATTCATAAAATATTTATATGATTTTTTTTCTTTCTGGGTACCACACGATTTTATAAAATATAATTTATCCAATTTCTTTTCTATATATGGAGTAGTTTATGTACTCTTGTACTAAATTTGCAGGCCCTTATTTTATTTTTTTATTGGTTTATTAATTGATTGAGTTTTTGTATTGATTACAATTTTTTTTTTAATATGAAGTTTTTGTATTGAGTTTTTGTACTCTTGTACTAAAATTGTTGTTTGTCTTGTATAAGGAATTTTTAATATGAAGTTTTATATTAATTTTATGTAGTTTTTGGATGTTGATATTGTAGCAATTTGTATTAGTAATATTTATGCAACCCAGATGTATAATGTATGGTTTGTGTAAATAGAAGTAACTAAATATGAGTAAAAGTTAGAGAGTAAAGAGTGTTAATTAAATCTTGTCAAGTAATGAGTGTCCCTACATGAGAAAAAAGAGAGTTGTCTTTTTTAATTTAAAACCAGGAATCAATAAGAATCATTTAATTGTTACATGATTACTATACTGGTTATCTTATACGAAAGAGTTTATTAATTTTTTGTACTTGTAATTGTATAATGTATGGTTATGTTTTTGTAGATGTGTAATCTCTTATTAAATAAGAATAGAGAGTAATAAAAGTGTATTTAAATTAGTAGTGATCATGGGGGTCCCTACTTCACAAAAAAAAAAAGCTAATTCAATCCTAAAATCAAGCAGCCAATAAGAAGCAATGAAATGTTATTGCTTTAGTATATAGTAGATTATAATTTTTATTTTTTATGCTATTAATTTAATTGGATGTTTTTGTTTGTAAATTATTTTTGTAGCTGATCTTCAATATTCTGTTATTTATATTTATGAGATGGTTTCCATCACCGATTTGAAAGATTTTATATTACATACACGTCGCCTTTAAGTCTCGATCAAAAGGTTAACAACACTGAACTAATAGATTAAAATTGCATCTCCCTTTTTTTCTTTCTTTCCCCGGACTATGGGCTGTAATATTTATAAGATGAGATTGAATTGTAAAAATTTGTATTTGTATGTTATTGTTGTATTTTTGTATATAATAATTATAATATTCCAATTCCCATTTTTTTTTATGAATGCATTTTTTATTTTTTCGACTTGATTTTCTTATATGAAAATATCATATTATATAATCTCAATCATCATAAATATCATTATTATATACTTTGTCATCATATTATAATGTTTCAATTATGTTTCAAATTAAAGGAGATGGCAGGAGAGAGAATAATTAAATGCAGAGGGGAGGAGAGAGGTAAATTAAATGGTGTATTATTCAGTGGGTCCTACCCGCCAGGAAAAGAGGGAAAAAAGTTGAGTTTTTTTCAGCCAATACATAGGCTTGAAAAAACTCAGCTTTTATATATAGAGGAGATTTGGCCCATAGTTCAATTATTGTCTCGTACTTCCTCCTTTCAACTCCACTCTACCATATTTTCTTTTTCATCCATTCAACTCCACTCTACCACTTTCCTAAAAAAGGATGTAAATTGACCACTTTATCCTAATCAAAACATCTTATTTACATATAATGACACTCAAACCCCACTCATATCACCACAAATACCAATTTAATAAAGCAACTTACACATTTTCTCTTGTACTTATATTAGTTGTTTAATGGATTCCTTAATATTTGTGCAAAAATCATTATGGTAAAGTGGAGTTGAATGGAGGAAGTATTAATCAAGGTCAACCAATTGTTCGTTATTAATTGGTGATTAGCTTTAATATTATTAAGTGGTCTTTCAACTAAATATAGAACTTTGGTAAAATTCAAGTTTGTGTTTTGCAATTTAACGAAATTGTGATTGCTTCGATTCTTCTTACTTGACACCGACTATCTAAATTTGAGTTTGATTTTTGCAATTATGGTTCGATCCAGTTATTACTAGCCAGATACATTAGGACTAGCGATTATGTTGGCTTAATGACCAATGTTTGGTATTGGATGACGATAGGGTGTCCCCGTTGGCACTCAATTACGGCACCACCATAATAAAAATATAAGAAAATACCAAGAAATTTGTCATTATTATCATCATGTGATAGTATTCAACCGTTTTAAGTAAGACTTACTATGCGTAAAACGAGGGAATTCGTACAAAGAGTGCCTTTAAGGCTTTAATCAAGGTCAACTAATCATCCTCATTATATATTAATTGTAATTAGCTTTATTAAGTGATTATCTAAGAACAACTTGCATAAGTGATTAATGATGGATAACTCTTTTTCAACAAAATAGAGAATATCAATTAGATTCTTGTTATTTAAAACCCTCGTGGAAATAAAAAAAAGGCTAAATTGTGATTGCTTGGAATCTTCTTACTTTTACATCGTTCATTCATAAATCTGTGTACTGATCGCAATTATGGTTTGATCCATTTTGTTTGGTAAATTTGTCACAACTTTTCAAATAAACTCGTTGGACATCATTAGTGTGACAACTCATTCGTTACTATTATTAAATGATCTATATGTGTTTTATAATGTCATTATACATGTGTAGTTGATTAGTTGCCACTAGAGCTGACCACTTGCACGGGCCGGATCATCACGTCCCTCGAGTCTGCATTTCCCAAGCCCGTTCAGCCCGCCCCTTGACCCGGTATGTTCGGTGTACTGTCTGGTCCGGTGCAGGGTTGAAGAAAATGGACTTGGTCCGCCTTTAATCTGTTAAAAACAAATGTAAACAAAATAAAAATTTAAACTTAACCTGATACCTGGCCTGCCTATGACCCTACCAGGCTACCAAGGGCCGGTTCCACGTCGACCTCCCCTTGAACTAGACCGATCTGTCCAGCCCGTCCTACCCCTAACGGCTGGTTTACTATCCAGGATCAAGTTGGGTGAATCTAGGGACGCCGAATCAATTTGGCACCGCCTTAACATTGCTCGTGGCCACCTCTAGTTGGCACTATAGGAGTAGTTAATGATTCATAAGACCTTACATGTTTTTGGATGACACGTTTGTTTGATTTGAAAATTTTATATATAATTATAATCTCTTATTTAAGAATAAGTGGAAATTATATTAAATCGAGCTTACTCAACACAATTCAGACGTCACTTATTATACATAGTAGAATGATGTCATAGTAACCCAAATACATTTATTCCGACATATTCTTATAATTTAAGTCACAAACTCAACCAATGAAAGTGTCGTTCACAAAAGAGTAAATAATTAATTATAACTCTCTTGTATGTTTTACTTTTCTAAAATTACTCCCTTATAAGAATTTTTTTAAAATTACTTCCAGATTTTTGACTCCGGCCATATCTTGCTACCATTTTAATTTTCAGAAGAAAAATGAAAGAATTGGACAAAATTGCCTTTCATTTAACTTATACTCACTTCATTAACCTCCCCTCCCCCTAAATAATTTCTTATTTTGCTTTTACCCTCATCAAAACCTAACTCCCAAATCAAATCCCCAAATCCAAACCTTATTTCACATTCATCTTTTTCACCTTAATCTCCCAATCTCCCATAAATTCAGTAAGATTGTAAGGGCAAGCTACAACTAGGGGTGTTCACTGGTCCAAAACCGGACCGGACTAGACCGGTTGGATCCGCGGACCGGATACCCACCTTTTCCAAGACCGGAGACCGGACCGGCTAAGAGAGGACCCGGACCGGACCAGACTGGAACTCTTAAGGTCCGGTTTTTTCCGGGTTTGGACCGGACCGGTTATACGTTAAAAATGAAATTTTTTTTTTAAGTGTGGATCGGACCGGAGACCGGTCACCATATTTTTTGGGACCCGAAGACCGGACCGATATGTATCCGGTCTGGACCGAACCGGACCGGACGGTGCGGGTCGGTCTGGTTTGCCGGTCCGGACCACTTTTTGTTCACCCCTGGCTACAACAATGGAAAATTCAGTAAGACTGCAGCATGGAAAATTGGATATCAGATGAATGCTAATGCAAAATCAGAATGTCAAACACTAAATTAAGTTCATTTGACTAAAAACCATACATTACAACCTCAATTAACTCATGAACTAAAGATGTTCATGAGGATACAATGATTCCAACTAAGATTTATTACATAACAACACTACAATTACAAACATAATGGCAAAAATTGCCAGTTTTGATCCTTTGAATAAGGACCTGTCAAATGTCAATGCTACATTGTGCCTTCATCTTCTCAATCTAATGTTCTATCTTCTTCCTATCTTCTTCCTATCTTCTTTAAGCGATTGAATATCGATCTTACCAAAAATGTTAACTTCACATTCCAACAGTCTCTTCTCCAACATGAGTCTGTTGATAACCTCTTTTTGCCACTCCATTTGAATACGATTATGCCAGCAAATCAAACCAGTTAGCACAGCTACCGGAAGACCACATAAACATTTTCTGGGGTGTTGGCTTGTGCTATGGTAGCTACTTTCTCTTGAATAATTAAAATATACAAAAAAAAACCCAAATCAGTAAGAACCCTAACTTCAATTTCAATTGAATCCAATTTCACTTTTAAGAAAATTAAATGATAACATAAAAAAGAAGAGAAAAGCTGACCTTGAATTAGACATTTAATATTTGTATACTTAATTTAGGTAGATAGTACTAATTAGAGAAACATCTTATAATAGAGTGAAATTTTGATGAAAAATATGAAGATAGAATGAAATTATAACAATTGATGAAGATGAAGAAAAGGAAGGTTATATTAAGGTGAAGGGCATTTTCGTCATAAAATAAGGGAAATTGAGAGAAATTTCAAATATTGACAGAATTGCTCACCAGAATTGGGAAATGGTAGCAAAATATGGTCGGAGTCAAAGTTTTGAGAGTAATTTTTTTAAAAAAATCTTATAAAAGAGTAATTTTAGAAAAGTGAAACATATAAAGGAGTTATAATTAATTTACTCTTCATAAAATCACAACTTATGAGAACAAGAGGTAGCTCAAGTGGTAAGAGCACTCTTACTCCAACCTTGAAGTTGGGGGTTCAATTCTCACCCGCGACATTGTGC
Organism: Heliosperma pusillum; assembly: GCA_022085475.1. Lineage (NCBI taxonomy): Eukaryota > Viridiplantae > Streptophyta > Magnoliopsida > Caryophyllales > Caryophyllaceae > Heliosperma > Heliosperma pusillum. The sequence continues at coordinate 37,638 of JAIUZE010000026.1, forward strand.
GCTCATTTGAACCAAAAAAAATAAAAAAAAATCACAACTTATTATGTATTCTTGTATGAGTTAAACCTAATTGCTATTACAAATGGGCCAATTACTTAGGTAAATATTTTAAATGGGCCACCACTACATATATGTGTATATATATACCTACAAGGCTACAATAGCATAGTGCACTCACAGTTTTAGCATTTTACACAGCCCGATTACCGACATCAATTGCTCAATCACTTTTGGCCCAACTCGGATAATCTAATTTTACAATGAAATAATTAATTTTTTCTATAAAAATAATTAAAAGGCTAATTCAAAATTCCTATTTTACTATAAATTAATTAATAATTAATATGATATTGCACATATGACCCATAAAAAAAAAAATTGTGTTGCAATTTGCAAAAGACAAAAACGAATAATTTTTTTCATATAAAAGTGTGTTATTATGTAATATTTCTTTCTTTTTCTGGTACAATAAAGGGAATAAACCCCCGAAAAATTAACTTAAAATTACTCCGTAGAAACTAAACGAGACGTAAAGTCACTAATAAAATATGGTACAAGGCTCCACTGATAAAATATTGTATTTTTATGTTGGGTTAGTGGATTAAATTGGTTGGTTAGTCTCCACCAAAAAAAATGGCTTCTTTTGCAAATTGCAAACACTATCATTATTTCTCTAATGGTAGGTTAATACTTAATAGATAGTTTGTAATATGATATAATTATAAATTGTATACTTTATTGCTTTATGCAATATGGTCCAATTTATTAGAACACAATTAAATTCACATTATATATATTAACTTTCAAACAGCTTAATAGTTTATCTCCTAAATAATAATATGCAGAAATTAATTTCAAGATTAGCATTGTTTCTCATGCTTGCTAGCTTTGGACTAGAATTTGCATTAACTGGTATGTACCTAATTAGTGTTGAAGTTTTGCACTTGTTTAATCTTTTTTTTTTTTTTTACTTACTTTGTCATGTGTTTCCTTCTCTTAATTATTAATTTATTACCATTTCTCTCAAAATTTGGTCTTCAAACCATGATTCATGTTATTTGACTTATTTCACATCCATTATTTTGCTTATGGTATATCATTGCTATTTATTTATACTATTTTGTCTTTATTATGTATATAATAATAATTAAATTTAACTTTCAATAAATTAAATTTAATAAATAATCAAACTATCATTTAACTCAAATAACACTTAATATTAGCTTATAATGTTTTTTTTAAGGTAAATTATTGAAAAACATCAAATTCAATTAATAAGGTTGGAACAATAACCCTTAACCGTTCTTGAACATAACCAGCTAACCACAAACCAATACTTAAAAAATGTCCATTAACTAGGCTTCAAAGAAATTGGTACAAGTTCAGTCCAGTTCAAATCATCCGGTCCAGGACTCCGGTCTATTTCCCCAATCATGAAAGGTTCAAAGACCATATATATCAAGGCAACCCCAAGGGGTTTACTCCTAATTATAAGACATTGTTGTGATAGTTTATTGTGTTGAACAAGTATATATATATATAGTTGATTGATGTTCTTGTTTGTGTGTGTATTTCATTTCCCTAACAGATGGCTTGAAGGAAGCATGGAGGCCCTTAAATTACAAGACAAATAATTATATGAGAAAGATGATTGGAACACCTTGTAAAGCAATTGATAGTAGTCTAAGAACTGTTAAACCATGGTATCCACCTTCACCAAACCCAAATTATGGCCGTCAACAATTTCTTCCATCTCCTCCGGCTATCTCCTAATTTCTTCGTCTTTCGGATCGCACTCTCTTAGGGGGTGTTTGATTGGCCATCTTGGAATGGATTTGCTCCATTCCAATGTTTGGTTGGTGTATTTTGGAATGGAGTTAGATAACCCCTTAGGTATCTAACTCCATTCCATCCCTTTGTAATCTCATACTCATCTTCTCACCTTGGTATCAAACTCCATTCCACTCTTTTATATTCTTAAGATAACCAAACAACTTTACATGGGAATGGATTTTCAACCCCATACCTCTATTAATTCATATTCCAATCCATTCCATTCCAAGCTCTTGAACCAAACGACCCCTTACACTCTTTACTACGGAGTAGAGTATAAGATTAATTCAAGTATTTATGAATATTTAATTTTTTGGAAAATGTTAGATACAACCCTAAGAGCTGGTATTTAAGAAACAAAGAATAAAGAAATTTTTAATATATGGATTAATTGCATTGTTTTATGTGTAATTTACTCCTTAAATCCTAAGTTAATTCCAAATTTGGAAGGTATTAGATGCTTAAATACAACCCCAAGGATGTATTTATCATTATCCTAATTTTCTTTTTGGGTTTAATATTACAAGTAATGAGTTAACGTCGCACTACTCCTCGCATATAACAACAACCACATTAGAGCCTTAATTCCAAAATAATTGGGATCGGCTGACATGAATCATCCTTTAGAACCGTCCATACGTGATCGCACACCACATAATACGGAAAAAATAGAATAAACATAAATGACAATACAGTTTTCTTGTACAAAAACATAGAATTTAGATCTAGAATACAAATTAATAATAATAATTTTGAAAATAGAAGTAAAAAAGCTAATGTGTCGGCAAATTTTAAGAGTAAACAAAGTATGATCATATAAAAAGCTTATGGGGTAAAACTTTTTATAAATCGCAAAGGTAAATAAATAATTATAAAAATATTAAAAAAAAACTCTTGTGTAATTGGTTATTTGGTTTCACAGTCAAACGACACTCGAGTATTCTTGAAGGGTTTTCCCTTACGAGTCTATAATTACAAAAACAAGATGTTCGTGTTAGGTCAAGTAACTAGATAAGTAACAATGTACGTCGATGGTGATAGTATAGTTAAAGATTTTATGGAAGCGTTCGATAGGATTAATCACAATATAAATAAATTCATAATCAATTAATTGTCAATTGATTGTGAGACGAAACGACCTTGAATATAATATTAGTCTGCCCCATTTCATGTAATCCACTATATATGAGTCCACAAAAATGGCTGATTTCCAAAAACGAGTGTTCTATTAATGTAAGTCCAAAAGTTTAGTCCTTGGACATACTATCCTTAAGTCATTGTGGACCAATTTCGAACACTTACCATCTTTTCAATATAACGTTGACTTGAAAAAACATCTTCAATATTGAAGTTGACTTAATTTGTATATATATGAACTATATTAAAAAGAGCACCTCATAAACGATATCTTATACAAACTTTAAACTTCGAAATTTAACTAATTTAAGGGTGTATATTGTTCATTACATCTTCATAAAATGCGGCAATTAAGTTCAACATTAGCACTGTTTCTCATACTAGCTAGCCTTGGGCTAGAACCTTTATCATTAGTTGGTACGTACTCACTCAAGTTTTAACCACTAGAATTCATATTCGCGAGTTAATTATTCCATTTTGTTTAATGCGCACTTTTAATTCCTTTTACATTTTGCATTGTGACACATTTTTTAGGTGTCTTTTTTGAAATAATATAAGGTAAGAAGTTATTACTCTCTGTATGAGTATTATTTTGAAATCATGTTTTCCACAAAACAAATTTGTTACCACAAATTATCAAGTTAGAAACTTAGTGGTTAAAACTAGACGGACGCAAAAAAGGTACGTAGTATATATACTATATATACTCATTACTCTTGCCATATAACACAAATATGATCCTGTTTTCATGTTATTATTATGAACTTTAATGTTTTAATTAATTTGACAATTTACTTTCTTTTTTTTGTTTCTAAAAGATGGCATGGAAAAAGCTTGGTGGCAAAATAGTAATAATAAGGCATATAATAATTGTATGAAGATGGTAGGAGCTCCTTGTAATAAAGCAGGTGATAGGAGTCTAAGAAGTGTCAAACTATGGTATTATCCACCATCACCCAAACCTAATGGTAGCCATCAGCAAATTCATTACCTGCATGCACCTCCACCTCCACCGCCGAGCTTCTGATTCGTCTAACTCCAGCTCCGAGATGTTATGGTGTCGTACCCTTCAATCTTCATATGAAGTAAGGATAAAATCAAGCGTACCTTTTTTTATATATAATTTTTATGGTCATCGCGTAAAATTATATATTTTGAGTTAAGTTCGATCCCTGTAACACCCCGTTTTTTGTCGATAATAATTTTAACCGCTTGTGTTAGGCACAAATAGGATTATACCTCCAGGCTCCAGTTGTACAACAGCAACCTTAAAGTGTATTAAGGGCTGATGATTAGATATAATTAACAAACCTTAGGTGAACTTGACTCGATTTTTAAGCCGATACGAATTATAAGCTATGAGTTCCGTCAAAGGATAGTTGAAGTTGCAACGACGACTTCACTAACGACAAGCTCAAGTGCGATACTTCCTACAAATTATTGTACATCTTCCATTCTAATTAATTACTACATTTGCATACGACATAGCTTTTAATGGAGACAAACGATTAAGTAAAAGTGAGAGTCATACATATGACAAAACAATTGAATAGTTCGATCTATAATCATATATAATCAAGTCACAATTGATACACATGTTTCTTAAAGAGAACGAGGAGACCAAAAATAAAAACAGCAACAAGAACAATAATATTTTCCTTAACTCGACTCAACAATCGTGGAAAATCAAGCATAATCATCACCAAGACGAAGTAAACAACACCTTAAACTTAAAAAAAAGGCGCAAATTCTTATATAAGATAATCGTCTCTATATATCATTGGATATCGCTCATTCACTCTATTATAATCCTATCCGTAGCACTTTTTGCTGTACGTACGCTGCTTATAATTGGGCCAACCTCTCAACATCAAATGGGTAAGAATCTGTGGATCTTTGAGCCCTAAATGTCCTTCTTCCGATAATAACATTAGCTGCATCGCCAGGATGAAATGCATCCCAAAATATGTATTGATTTCTATTAGGGCATGGAGCTTGCAAGGGCAAACATGTAATTTGACCATTATTCCTTCCTACTCCACAACACCCTGAATTTGTATTTGTGAAACCTGAAATATAATTGAGATGATATTAAATGTTGATCGTTACGTAATTAATGATAAAATTAGTGTAGCTCCCGTGTTAATGCACGATATTTTAGATTTTGATATAAAAAAAATACTCCGTAGTAATTAGTAATTAAATTTTAAATTAATGTTAGTGCCTACAATAAGTAGTGTCAAAGAAGAAGAAAAGCGAAAATGTAACAATTTTTTTTTGCAGAATATGTTTCTCTACAAATTTTGACAAAACGGAGTATGATTTGTAAGTAGAGCAACATTTGTATAAAATAGTCGAAAGTGTGAAGCCCAATATTTAAGAATAATAAAACATATTAGGGTTTAGTTTGTATATTATAGTTTGAATGGGAAAAATCCTAACTTCATCTATTATTTTACTAAATAGAAAATATACAAAGGGGTTGTTTGGTTACCCACTAAATAACATAGGAACTTAAATTCATGTGAATTGTAAAATGGGCATGTTGTTTGGTTGCCCCAATTCACATGAATTGGAAGTTCCCATGAATTTCAAATCCTCCATAATGGAGGAAATAGCCTACCTAGGTCCCCCTAGGTAAGTTGGAATGCCTACATGAATTACACTTCCTCCATGGCAACCAAACACTATTTACTAATTCACATGAATTATAAAATCATGTGTTTTATGACTTCCTAGGCAATACAAATTCCCACGTGCAACCAAACAACCCCAAAGTATATTATCCAGGTTTCATATTTAAAAAGGGAACATTTAATTTAGGTGGCCCATGCCATGTCTGGGCTAGGTACGGCTTTTCCCTCTAACTTCAGCCCAGGCACGGCCCACGACTTGTCGTACGTGTTGGGCCATGTTAGTCTCTTGACGTACTAAAATGGGTCATGGGACAAGCAGGGTGGGTGGGGGTCGGCCCACCTACCCGAGCTCGAGCTCAGATCGGGTCTTTACACAATTACACATTTACACCCTTGCTCATGGGCCATACTGAGACGTGTCAGCCCCAACCCGCGTCTCCACTTTCATCTTTAGTAGAATACACGATAACCGATAAAAAGGAGAATATTAAGTGGTGGACGTACCAAAAGCGGAAGGGTTGTCAATCAAGTCCTGGAACATGTCGTAAACATTAATGAAGATAGATCGAGAGTCAGTAAATTCGTTGTTGAGTTGTTCCACTAATTCTCTTAGCCTTGCATTGAATATACGGTTGGCTGAGTTTATACGTTCATCACATGTTGACCCATCTGGGCTTCTTTGGGCCAACTCATTTGGGCTGCACCCTATTTGTCCTATTCCATTTAATACCAACTTTCTTGCCCCGTATTTGTACATTGTCTGCATTATTACTCATATTCAATTTAGTAGGGTACTCCATATTATAAAGTAGATGCAAGGAAAACAAAAATCAATCCAAAGCCTTAGCAAATTTAATGTATATATAGACTATCCTATATATGACGCTAACGGGTTTTGAACCCTGGTCATAGAGTATCACTCACGATCTTATATATGTAGGTAGACATGACAGATACATCAGATCGTGTGAGTAACTTGACCCCAGTTATTTGTCTAAACCCCGTCCCATTTAAACTTTTTATAACCCAACTAAACAACTAAACTTGTGTAACTCAATTACTTAAATTACTTACATAGGATACAACATATTAACTTTATTTATACCATACCTGGCAAATGGATCAGCTGGGCCAGATTCGGGTGGGGCCATTTTAGGGTTTATCGGTCGAAATGGGACGAGTCGGTCAACTCGGGGTAGGGTCATTCCCACAGACTGCGCCAACAATAAACATTCGGGTCGGATCAATTCCGATTGAGGTCGTGGTAATCATTCAGACCAAGTCAATTTTGTCAGGTCTAACTTTATACCGTGTTTTACATCATGTTTTCAGGTCGGGCCAATAATGATTACGAGTTGCTATACATGTAACTATGTAAGGATGTTACTTCGGAAGAAAATAGAGAGAGAACTGACCCTAATGTTTTGAGCATACTCTTGGATGAGAACTTGAGCATATTGATCAGGAGTGTACTGACTGCCAGTAGAATAGTAAGTTGGCATAAAGTAATTGTTAAGGTAATCATTACTGCCAAGTCCTACTGAAAATATACATTTGCTCAAATAATCTGCAGCCTGGTTTTCATCTCCTAGTATTTGTACTACTTGCGACACTGCGTTTTGGTAATTTCCTACTTGTTCTCCAAAGCTTATCCTTCCTCCCTGCATTTTCAAAACTTTCTTCGGTTTAATTATCGCAACAATATACGGTATAAAACGATTTGTGTTGATAAAATGTATGTACTCGTAGAGTCGTAGTCGATACTGCCGTGAAATGAATTTGTGAGGTCCGGTTCGAAATGTAAGTTTGAGGTCCCATATAAGCAGTGGCGGAGCCCGGATTTGAAATTAAGGGGGCGAAAATTTTTAGAGGGGGCGAACGACTAATTTTATAAGGTACATTTTAAAAAATTCCGAAAATTTTAACTAAAATTTCAAAATTTTCATCCGCCAGGGGGCTAGCCCCCCCTAGATCCACCACTGCATATAAGAGGACACCTATTTTTTTGTTGCACCACTATAACAATAGCAATATTATGCTTAATTATTGCTTATCATATTGAAAGGTTTATTATTTTGTTAAATTAGTTATTTATCCCAAAAAAAAAATTGTTAAGACATTTTGAACTTGCTCTTAGACGAGCATGCTCTGATTTATACAGTATATTTGAAAGATTTAAATGCTGATGCTGCATGGCCTTTTAGTTCTGGCAAATTTTTATCTTAGAAGGTATTTTACCTCGCACAACCGATTAAAGTAAGAGCAGGTGGGAGAAAGGGTTGTAACTTGTAAGAGATTTTTCTAAAAGAAAAATGAGATGACGCCACCTGGTGATACTCAAATTGAGCGTCACCGAGGTTATTATGGTAAATTATGTAGCTATTTTCATTTTCCTCCCCTAAAATATGAATTTCAAACAAATTACTGGAAAAGGGTAGTTTGAAAACTTAAAATTGCATAACTAATTATAGTTAATAGTTAATAGTTAATAAATAAAAAAAATCAATAGAATTCTCCTTGAGTTTTGCAACTTTTTTAGGAGGAATGTTACACAACAAACAAGATATGTATTCCAGCATATATTTAATCATGAAATGATGCAGATATGTGCTTGATTAATGGGTAAGGCGGTGGATAATTATATTGTGTTCAGACTTTTTAAATTAAAAATTAAATAGTTACCGATGTTCTTTTATGGGAATGACCCCTCAAAATTAGATTCTGAGAGCTTGTTACTCCACAAATGCATCATCTTTGTCTATTAAGGGCATTACGGCCACTTCATGGGATAATAGAGTTCGTATTTTAATTTATGGGTAATGCAAATTAAATTAAGAGAAATCATTTATTAATCTAGTACAGAGTATATCATAATTCCATAACTTTACCAATCTATCATATTGTATTTTCTCTTTGTTGGCTCGTCGATGAAGAACCAACTCTATTGATGAAAAATTAAGTAGATGAAGAAGACAATAAAAGATGAAAAAATAAATTATTGATGAAGATAATATAGATAAACTATTTTGGTTACAATTTTTTTAATTGAATAGATATTAAATAGATAAAATTACATACCTACCCTCCAAACTTTGGCGCAAAAATGAAAATTTACATTTTAGTTTTTTATTTTTTATTTTTCTTTAATTAAGGTGGCGCCGAAATTCGGTACCACCGAATGGCGCCCTATCGCCATCCTTTTTAAAATGACCGTCACATGCTAGATTGGCTGGTTATTTCTGTACTCGTATATAACTTTGTTCAAATCTCGTGACTCCCTTGACCTTAATACCAAAAAATACTTACATTTTATTGGTATGGTCAGTACAAAGAGCCAAGGATATGAATTGTACGAAGTAATACTCTATCTGTCTAAATCATTTATTTATATTTAATTAAAATACTCTAAAAACTAAGAAATGACTGAGACGGAAACAATAGTGTTAATATATACGAAGTAGTGAGTACGTACCAATTGTTGGCCTGTTTCGGCCCTAATCCCAGCAGCAGCAGATGCAAAGTTAGCCCCTCTCAATACTTGTTCACTACCACTGACTTGCGCATATGGTGGAATGTAATCGTCAAATCCTAGAAGATCAGCTGCATGAAAATCTCATTTATTAGCTAATTTAATTACCACTCTAAAACTCTAATTAAAATTAGTGGCGAAACGAATTGGGCCAGTAGGGCGGTGGCACGCGGTGAAACGAGAAATTTCAAGTTTAAGTTTTTTATTCTAGTTAATTTAGCCTCGGAATCCTGGTTCAGCTAATGCATGTCACACTATCGCTTCTCCTTTTACTACAAATATGAACTTGTAAGTGTTAACTGAGCTCAATCGGGTACGGTTGTGGAGTCTGATGATATAAGATACATTCAAAAAAAATTCGAGTAAATTAACCATAAATTTCAAAATATCTCATCTGTCAGAGGACGAGCGCTCTTGTTAGTCCTCAGCTCCACCATTAGTATCGATGTATCATCCATGCATGGTACGTGACACGGTTGTGAATTTTTTTTATTTAATGGTATGAAACAATGCACGGTGGTTCTTTAATTTAGTATAACACGAGTTTTTTACTAGTTTTATTTGGGTTGAGATAATGTACAAGGATCCAATCCCATGAACAAGGTTTTCCAATAAATTCACTTGTCACTTGTTCAAATAAAGCAACTGCTACCATCAACTCAATGTGGTTATTTCTAACAAGACTATAAGCCTATTGAGAGAAAAAAAAAAGAATGGATCAAAACCGGTGTAAATGACGATAAGAACAAATATATATATGACCATCTAATCGAGAAGCTTTGTTTGTCTCACCCATTTATTTACGTTTCTTATTCTTTATAAAAAGTATTATATAAATTATTAAAAAAAATGATTGGGACATAAGAGAGTATATAGTTGAGATGAGAATATTGTATTTGCATGAGAAGATGACAATCTTGGAGTATATGTACAATGCATGCAATCTTAAATGTACTCCATATATATTAAGACAAAATAAAATAAGACGTAGCTCTAAGATACGAACTAAATGTTAATAATAATTCAAGACTTGTACTTACATATGACATCGATTGTTGTTTTTCCATTTGAAAATCTTCCGGTAGGTCCTTGAGGGAAATCAATACCATAAGGCAAGTAATTAGCTCTAGCCAACGAAGCTATATTATTATTATTGCCATTATCGACCAAAGAATCGCCAAAAATGAAGTAGCATGGTACTAAAGGATCCGCATTGACACCGAAAAAGGTCGCCACCAACAGCGTTACACAAACTCCGCACCAAATCTTAGATTCCATAATTTTAATTGAAATATAAATTTGAATAAAATGTGATCAAAAAAATGATGAGCTAAGTGTAAGTTTGCTAGTTTTAGGAGCCTAGGTTTTAGGAGCGTATATAGTAGATGGAGAAATGGTCAAGTAATGTGTGACAAATCAAAAGAGAGGTTCAAGTGTATATATATGAGAAATTAAGTGAGAAAAAAGGTAAGGAGTTAATGGTATACTCCGTAGTTAGTTAGATCGTGCATTTAATTCACGCGGACAATGGATGTGTGATGCTACTGCTCACTGTTCAGGTACTCACTAGTAGAGCTGGCAAGTCTGACCCGACCCGAGTGATCCGACCCGAAACCCGAGCAAAACCGACCCGACCCGACCCGAGAATACTGCAACCCGAAACCGACCCGACCCGACCCGATGACGACCCGTAACCCGTTGACGACCCGAAAATCAGTGACCCGAACCCGACCCGAACCCGACCCGCCATTGACCCGACCCGACATTGACCCGATTAAATTGACGCTCTGACAATTATTAACCTTAATAATGATCAAAATGAAAGTGATTTATTGTTTAAATTGATATGTTTGACTTAATAATGAATTAATAAAACCAAATAATAATTTAAAACTAGATTTAATGGAAAAATATTGAAATATTGCGAAAAAATAACCGGACCCGATTACGACCCGACCCAAACCCGACCCGACCCGATGTATCATTTGACCCGAAAATGACCCGACCCGATAACGACCCGAACCCGACCCGAAAGGGTTGTCTGACCCGATACGACCCGAACCCGATACGACCCGAACCCGACATGACCCGACCCGAACCCGACCCGACTGACCCGATTGCCACCCCTACTCACTAGTGCTTCACGACTTGGTCGTTTAGCTAACCCTACACGTTACGAGCGTACAGAAATCAACTCAATTAAAAGTTTAACCTGATGGTTGAAGTTCTAAGAATGGCTTTATACATCCGAATATTCTTTAGATTTGAAGTATAGATGCATTACAGGCCTTCTTAAACATGATGCTAATATTCTACTTTAGATTTGATCTTGTAAACTTTAATTACATTGGCTCTGATCTCATGTCAAAAACTAACTCAACCAAAAGTTTAAGATGATGGTTGAAGGCACAAGAATGATTTTATATCCTAAAATTGAACCTATTCACTAGTTTAATTAGTTTAGGTATGATGAGCTTACAACAAGTTTTATTATTAATTCGTCTTAATCATTTTCTTACCTTAAATAATTAAAATACTTCGTAAATTTATTTCACAGAGAAAAAAAAAGGTAATGAAATGATTGTATGGAGTATAAACGATGTTGGATGTAAGGGAATGAATTGAAGGTAATTAATATGGTGTTTCAAACGCAAAATCAAGCCAAATTCACAACTTGGTTGTTTAACTTGACACCTCAATTCACTATTAGAACTTACTCCCTATTAGTCTAGGCTACGCACTTAGGCTTCCTAAGTTTATAGTGAATCGATCTCTTACTCTAAATATAAAACATCTCAGTATTACAGATGCAAAGCCAATCCAAATAACCTGGCATGTTCCCTCCAAGTCGTTATTTTGTTCCATTTTCTTGTGCGCACAAGATTTTAGAGATGAATTTTAACCACGCAAAACACAGTACTACCTCGTGCATATGTAATTGCTTTTATACCACACAACTCCAAATAAATACAATCAAAAAGTTTGAAAGAAAACAAAGTTTGTTACTTCAAAGTTTGCACTCCTACTAAAGTTAAAAGGGTGAAGATTATTAGGGACTTGTATTATATTTTGTGTTAGCAACCATAACTTTGGATTGTTGATGCAACAGTTAGACTGCGTATATTCAATCCCTCTATTCTCATGCTAGTTATACATTAGTGATACTGTTGCTGTAAACCTCAATCTCATATATACTCCGTATATTTTTACATCGATCTCAAATAATTTGCTGCTTCATTGTATCAACATTTACCTCTCATATTAGGAGGGGATCGAGAACTATAAATTATTAAAATATCTTCATGTGTATGAATATGTGATTGATAGAATTGTCAAATGCACTTGCCGTGTTGAAAATTATTACTATTGTTTGTCCAAAACAGTTCAAAATCCCCCAAAGTCTTGATAAACCCATAAATTTAACCCGACATAAATCTTGAATAACATGCAAATACGTACTATCATAGTGAAACTTATAACATGCATTTGAGTGACTTTACGAAAGGGTAGATGACTTTAATTTCCTTAAAGTAATTTGCATGAAGTTGATACCCTTAAAATCTGAAAAAGGGTAGTTGGCTAAGAAAGAAATTAAATGCAATTGGTGAGTAAATACAAATACAAGGATGGATTGGAGTAACATGCATGGCATGCACGTATATGATTAGGTTGTCTAAGATTGGGTCATTATTTATGCAATTAATTGACGGCAAATTATATTGCATTGGAACAGACCTGGATCCTTAAGAGTTGACCCTTCCTAAATGGTCGTCTCACAATGGACATGGCAGCTGATGATAACGAGTAATTGGTTCATCTAAACTGTGTATTAGACTCGATAAAATTAAATGTATCGAGTTACCCGACTCAAAAAGACTGATCCAACACATGGTGATCTCAATTGCTGACTCAACAAAAACTTAACCTGATTTAAAAAACTACTCAACGACATGAAAATGACTCAATCACAAATAACTCGAGTTGACCTATATGATGATCTAAAGAAACTAATTTGAAATCACACAACAAGTAGAATTTTAGGTAAAAGAACGAATTAATTATCAGACCTAATTTATAAATAGGTAATTGTTTAAAAGATCAGAACATGGTTTAATTGAACCAAAATGACATGGCTTGATTGACCATAAGCAACATAACCGATTTAGTGTTGAAACCCGAAATGACGACTAGCCGACCCAATCTAACCCAAAGTGCACATTCAAACTAACACGACCTGATTGACATGTTTGCTGAGTTTAGATTAAATCGGGGGTATTTTGCGTATGCTCGACTCAACACTCATCAATTATAAGAAATTAACATTTGTATTGGCTTAAGCTATGAAGCGCATCTTCAGCTCTGGTTGAATTTAGCTCAGTTTATCATCTATGTTCATATTTTATACTTCCTAGTTTCTCTGATTTATATGAATCTTAAAATCTTAATAACTTTTTAGGAGCATTTTAATCAAATACTCCCTCCCATTTTTTATATTTTTCCGATTTGCTTTTACACCGTCTCCAAGGCGGTTCGTTAACCGCATTTTTCACAAATACAATTTTAGTGAAATTTTTTTTAATAGAAAATATAAATATGTAAATTTTATGAAAAAGTGTTCAGAAATTCTCAGCTTATTTATATTCAAAATTAGCAAACTTTGACTTAAAAATAGAAATAGGAAGAACAAAAAAAAAAAAGAGGGCGAGTATAGAGAATCGAACGAAAAGAAGAAAATAACTATTTAATTAATATAGCGTAACTCTTGGAACTACTTTGGAAGTATTGAAATGTTATTTAAAATATACTTGTATAATTAAAAAAGACCATTGATATAAGCCATATAGCCTCGGTGTTCTGTGCTGAATCAATTACAAGTTCGAGGCTTGGTAGTTGTATACACATTTATGTGCAGATGATACCCATGAACTCTCGTGTTTGAGCCATGAGAATGCAGTAGTGTAAAACTCATGAGGGAGAGTTTTACCGCTCTGGTTAAGCTAGACCAAAAATAGCTCTTTGGTAATAGTGACTAAGTAGACACACTTTGGCGTGTGTATTAGCCCATGTCCGGCCATGAATGAGTTTTCATGCATATTTACAAATATAAATGATACCTGATTCTAAAGGACAAGAATTTTCTTGATCCAAAGCGGTCTTAGTCGCCCACGACACATTGATATCCAGATTCAAATTCGTCGGATCTAAAATTTGAAATCCAATCAATCTTTCTGATTTAGGAACACACAGGTTACAGGTACATCACCATAAAAAAAACAGCCTATTTCACGAACCTAGCACACACATTTATAACACAAAATTCTCATCTCTAATGCGTCACAAGCTTGTGATGTCTTACAACCGGTTAAAATAATGTTAAAAAGGAGAGGTGGCTCTGAGCCGTCAGTTTTCGCAACTCCGTAATAGATAATTGGTGCTTAGCCATAAAGCATTTAAGGAAAGTGTCATACAGATAATGGCATTGTTCTTTGGCCATTGACTTTAATCTAAGGATTACAAAGAATATGAGGATGAAAATAGATCAAATACTCGCATTTATAAGCATGTGATGTTAAGAAATCAACTAAAGAACATGACCAAATAGTGGAACCACCTTTGTATAGCTTTCACAAAGCATGTAATTCAATCCTACAACACCTACCACATGTTTATATTTATTGTTGTTTCTAGATGACCTTTATTCATTCATTTCTCATGTGATCTTGCAAATCATTCAAGAAAACAATGGCTTCTTTCAACATCAAGGGTTCAATTTCTAACATCTTATTTTAGCTCCACCATTCGCCACTACTCACCACCGTCGTTTCCCCGTCGCCCTATGTCACTCTTTCACATACCATAAGAACTCAAACGATAGACGACTATTGTAGAGTTTTTGTCTCGCAACTCGGTACCTGTTTATCTAGTAAATTTAGCCTACCCCAAGTCACTTTGAGAGTAAAGATTCGTTTTTGTTGTTTCAATCTATGTTACTCAGACTCTTCAATTTTACCTTTCGTATCCGTATCGGACACTGAACACTCGGACATTGGTAGGATACTCCGACATTTCATGTTAGACCAAAACCGTGATTTTTTTCCATAAAATAGCCGAATCCGGCCCTTGGACACGCACCCGTGTCGAATACTTCTAACCGAGTTCGAGAAACATAGGTTTCAACATTAAACAGACTGACTTCATGTTGCTCTTCTGGAAAAGCAAGACTGAGAAATGCTATCTCAGGTTTCTCTGCTTCCTGAATCAAACAGAAGAAAGTGATGGTAACTTAATAGTGTCCTAAACTGGGAAAGAAAGCCAAATATAAGATGAGGCGATGAGCAATATGCCAAAAATGAATTCAGGGTACGAGTCTACGAGAGTAACTATTTTACGTATTAACAGTCGACATGAAGACGTGTCTTTTGAAGCCATTAATATCTATCAATAGGTGAAAACATACACACAAGATGAACAAGATTGCTAGTTATACTGATACAATTAGATTATACTACATCCAGCTGCACTGAACTTGAACCAGCAAGCAAATGGTGTCGGCATGGTTGCGTCCATCAAACAATACCGTGACAACATTACCTAGTGACTCATATGATAAACGGAGTAGAAGATAAGTGGGGTAGGAAGTACAAAAAATTTCCTCAAATGGAGATGTTTGTCCCCTATAACCTACTTAGAAAACTCTACGCTTTCTTGTCATTCAACTCCATGAGCAGAAAAAGTATGTGTCCTTGGAAATTAATTATGACAAAATGCATACCAGACAGGTATTTGTAATTAGTTTCGGTTAGATAGAAACTGCAATCAGTCTGAAATTCGCTAAGCTAATGACACTAAACTGTCCCTGATAATATCAGTTCCCGATAAGCTTCGACATCAAGACATTCATGATGCCTACAAACTAATTAAGCCAACATTACCGATGCTTGATAAGCTCTCCTCAACATCTTATCATGCTTCCCTTTGCCACATGTATAGCCGAACGTTTATTCGGAGTAAATCACATATCTAAGGGGAACATTCTAACACTCTTTCAAGCAGGTGACTGTCGACTCCAGCTAACATTTCACCAACATTCTAAGCTACTTAAACTATTCATTTCGAACCCTTCAAACAAGTCATGTTTGAAATAGGTAACCAAAAAGATCAGAATTAAGATACTATTGTCTGCCACACACAAAAAAATGTGTACTGTATTAGACGGTCTCATATTTGAGACTATGAGACCCACTCTAATGCTGAAATGCATACGAGTTTCTCATATATGGTTTGCTAATTTGCCTTACATGTAAAACGGTTTCAAATAAACGATAGGCTTTGTACGAGGAGGTCTCAAATCTGAATCGAACAAGAGAATAGCTTAAGGCCGAACACAACTTCTAAGCAATCATTACATCACAAAGACACAATTCTCAATAAGCCGGAATCACATTATACCCCATATTTCTGAATATTCATTTACATCACAAAGACGCAATTCTCATTTGCAAAATTCCATCATACATTACCCGACCCAACCTAGAGTAATCATAGCTCTTGCTTAGGATCATAATCTGTATACTGAGACACTAAGTCTTTTAAAATATGAGCGACACCCTGCAAATCATTAAAACCCACCTCAAGACAATCCTTGAGAAAGTCACCCTGCATCTCCTTCTGCAACGTCTCCACAAATTCTCTAACCGGACCCTGCATCAACATCATTCCATTTTTCACATCATACTCTATATCCGAAGATTAATCTCCCACGTCCCTACTTCCGCAATCAAACTCTTCTCAATTTCGACAACTATTCACACCTTATTGGTTTACCATAACTAGCGTCAATTATAGCTATTTACAAATATTATACTCGTTGAACGTCATAGTCAATAAAACGATTTTTTATGTTATTTTTTAGCGTTGAAATGTTTTAGAAAGATAAAGTGTAAAATGGGAAAGAAAAGTAAAACAGGGGGCGTGATATAGCAGTTACCTTAAAATAAGTCTCACGATTGAATAAAAAAAAGAAACAAATGATTGGGAGTTGGGATGGACGAAAGTATTTAAATTACTCCCTCTATCCCGGTCATTTGTTTATATTTGGTTTTCGGCAGGTATTTATATCACCGATAAACAAATCATTGGGACGGAGGGACTACTACCTAATTAAAACATTCCAGTCGGTTTCAAATAACGAGGTGCATAAGCTATTACACGAAGTCCACCAAGCCTCCTAGACGGCCCTTTTTCGTCTTAAGCTTAAAGACGGAAAAAATGGGACCTCTTTACAATAAAATATGACTACTTTTTTATAAAATGTTATCTGAACAACAACTTTAGCTCTAACACTAACTATAACATTTGGTCGATAAATGGTTACTTTTTATCACAAAATGACGACAATTTGTGAAATTATTATAAGGTCGTTGTGCATCGTAATAACAACAAATACAAAGAAGACTCACAGATTTAGTGAAGACAGAGAGCAAGCGAGTAAACAAACTCTTAGAAACCCGGAGGACAAAACGGTAATTATCAGCAACCCAAGCAGCACGTTCAGAATCGGACCTCAACCGAGTCAACTCAGTGAGCGAACTCAACAGCTCGTTGACGTCAGCAGCGAAACCAACAGCGTCACGAAACGACAGCGCATCACGCCAAGCGTAGTTTCTCAAATAGTCCCAGCCCATGGAAAGGACAGTGGGCCAGAATTTAAGGCCCAGCCCGATATGGAGCTTAGAGGCGATGAGTTGGGCCCGGCGGGCCCCCGGGATATCGCCCCGGGTTTGGCGGAGGGTTGCGACCCGGGTTGAGAGGGAGTGGGAGAGGGAGATTAAGGTTCGGATTTGGGTTAGGGTTATGTAGGCTGTGGTTTGGTGGATTTGGGTTATGAGGAGGAGGATGGTTAGGAAGGTGGTTAGGGTGGGTTTTTGAGGTGCCATGGTTTGGGAATGTGGGATGGTCAAGGCTCGTCCATGGTTTGGGGTTTTGGGATTGTGGTGCTCCAACTTCCAAGGTTTGGTGACTATTGTAGGGGTAGTTTTGTCATTACACCTTGAAAATAGGTTAATCGGATCGGGTCAATACATTTGGTTCAGATCATCTGATAAATTAGGGTTACGAAACAATCTGGTCCTTCATATCGGGTTACAAGTCGGGTTATACGGGCCGAGTCATTTCGATCGGGTTGACTGAGTTAGGTTTCAGGTCACGAGTGAGGTTACATTGGATCAGAAGTGGTGTTAAAATAAAAATTCAACAATATTTTTTAACGTTGTTTATTACCATTTTAAATTTATTAAATAGCGTTTTTTAAAAAAATGAACTAATTTGATATAATAAGTACGGAGTAAAAAAATAAATGATTTTAATAGTTACGAAAGTATTTTATTATTAATGATATAGAAGATATATTTCGTATAATAAAATTAGGGTGTTGATTTTCGCAGTTTACATTTTACTCATTTGAGTACACCGTTGACAATTATACCCTTCCCATTTCTCTATCTCAATTTCCCTCTCGAACTTCTTTCTAATGTTTTCTCTCTAATGTAAAAACATTCATTCATAAAAAAATGACATGGGGCAGGCCCACCGCCGGTGAGGACGGTCGCCACCAGTGAAGAGGGACGCCACAGGTGAGCAAGGTCGCGTCGGCGGAGAGGATCACGTCGACGATGTTGTGAAGGGTTGCCGGTGGGATGGTTAGGTCGACGCTGGTGGAGGGTTGCCTGTGAAAGGCCAGCGTTTGACTGTTAGTGATAGGACGGCGTTGACGTTTTGGTGGTGGTGATGTTGTACATTTACTATTTTTACATGTACTACATTCAGTACGTTTTCCATGTACTGAATACTGATGCATTGAGTATTTTGCATTTTTAGATAGGTTAATAATCCACATAGCAAAAGTGTACTACATTGAATATTCTTAGTGACTATGGTGTAGCATATTACTTACTTAATTGGCATGTACGATACATTAGTTTAACGAGTTTTGTTACCGTAATTACTAAATAAAGCCCTTAGTAATTTAATAATTTAGACATAAAACCTAATTAGAAGGGAACAAAGAAATTAAAATATAATAAATAGTCAATTTTATTAATATTAGATTAACGTATTAAATACTTGTTCTTCATTTGAATTATCCTTCATAGAATAATTTGAAAAAGGTTGAGATAGAGAGAATAATTTGAAGAAGGTTGAGGTAGAGAGAAAGAGAATGAGGTAGAGAGAATTAGGTTTGTTGAATTTTTTTAGAAGGGTAGCAAATGGAAAGTTTGGTGTAAAAAGTATTAAAATGATAAAAAAAAAATGTACTACGAAAATAAACTCCGTAAAATTATTACATTGATCTAAGTATTAGATCTATTTCTACTAAATTTGTCTTTTTAAGGTTTGATTGAAATTACGCGGTAAGGATAATTTGTCCCATTTTTGTATCTCACTCCATACATATTTTGACACATCACTTGCTGCAAATAAAAAATATACAATATACTTCCTCATATTCACTCATTTCTTCCAATTTTCTTTTTGCACAAGAATTAAGGAAATGAATTTAGACCACACAAAACACACTACCCCACACACAAATGAATTTGAACCATACAAAATACACTACCCACATCCAAAATGGGAAAGATAGAAGAAAATCCGACTTACCCAATTAGGAAAGAGAGAAGAAATGAGTGAATAGGTGGGACTATATGGTAATTTGTTGACGTGTCACAATGTATATGGAATTATGACACATAATGAGATAACAAATGGGACAGAGAATCCTCACTCGAGACGCCGGGCTTGTTGTACATCATGGATTGTTCCGATAGAGCACTCTTGACCTTTTTTAAGATGGTTATGAGAAAATGTCAACTCTAAATTAAACTTACGTCTTTTAAAATAAATAAACTCAGACATGACAAAATAACCACAAATTCTCATTTGTGAATTCTCATTTGTGACGGAACGAGATAAAATTACCTCAAAAGAATAAGTGGGGGGCAAGTGAGGGACAAATAAAGCACCCCACTTGTCTTGTCATTTGCTGAGGGGAATTTGACGCGTCACAAGCGAGAGTTATTGGCATACGGGTGACTATATGAGAGACGTTGCGTTGAGTTGCATGGCTAAAACGGCCAAACCTTGAGACAACGATCATCCATCACTTTCAGAAAATCCGTTCTTTACATTTTTGATTCGCAGAATTAAACAAACAGAAATAAAAAACAGAGTTTTGGTTTGACGATCAATCAGAATTTCTAATTACCAATCTTCACAAGGTTAGGTTACATTTTTTAATTCCTCTTTACATTACATGTTCTTGAATAACTTCAATTCATGGGATTATAATGTATGTGCTTATATTTCGTGGAATTCTTGTTTTTTTTGGTGAATTGTATTTTTGGGTTAGCGCTAAATTTGCTGAAATCTTACCCATTTTTGTTAATTTGGTGATTTATTTTTGTTTTTTCAGTTGAATTTAATGCATGAAATCCATGATTCAATTTGTTCTTTCTTGTTATTGTGATGATTTACATTATTTCCATTAATCTATGTTGTTATGCAAGAAAAAAGAAATACATTGTTGATTTTATTGTGAGTTTGTGCTATTTGAGTGCACTGATTCTTGTTTATGAGACGGTTTTACACGTGAGAACTACACAATAACCCAAATGAGGAATACATGCATAAAGATATGGTTGGTCTCACGTGCAAGACCGTCTCATTGTTGTAGATACAGGTTATTGGATTGAACTTTGTGCCTAAAAAATGCAGGCTTGATAGCATTACGCGAATATGCTAGTTGTTTCAGAAGGTAGTAGATGACAATGGGTGCGATAATTAGTGAAAAGGAGGTGAAACAGTTTCATAACTATTATCATCATATAGGAGGCCGAAGTATTCGAGGAGGTGATCAGTATGGCGGTGATATATTCTTTAATGAGGGTGATAATTGTGTGTTTAGCTATCAGGAAGAACATCCTGAAAGGATTTCAGAAGCTACACCGTCAAGTAATCGATGTAAACATAAATTGTTGGTGGTAGCAAATAGGCTTCCGGTTTCTGCGACAAGGAAAGGCAAAGATTCATGGCAGTTAGAGATTAGTGTTGGGGGTCTTGTCAGTGCACTTTCAGGTCAGTACTGAATCTTTAAATGCTGTCATAGATTTGATTCTTCGATATTTTCATTGCTTAATTTAGAAAGCTAATCATTGATGCTGTTTGCTGTTATTCAATGGTATCTGTCACAAATCTTGTAAAGCTTTGTGAAAAGAACCTGAAGTTATTGCTCCTGACATACAGTAGAAAGCTAATAACTTCGGGTTCTTTTGACAAAGCTTTGAAACATTCGGAGCCCATGTAGCTTGCTAAAATATCATGAATAAATATCCCTTTATAGGTTGCGTATTTTAGAAATCCGGATTTCTGTCGCAAACTATTTAAATCTTGGATATTAGAATGCTTTGCAATTTCAGTGACACATTTTGATATTCTGCATTGAATTCGTCGGGTTCTCTTATTACAAAGGTTTGGAAGATTTAGACGCAAGATGGATTGGCTGGGCTGGGGTGAATGTACCTGATGAAATCGGAAAGCAATCACTAACTAAAGCCTTGGCTGAAAAGGTTGAACTTCTTTATTTTCTTTGACAACAAAACTTCTACTTTTCTCGTATGACTGTTCACTGTAAATGAGATGGTTCACTGTATGCAGAAGTGTATCCCAGTTTTTCTTGATGAAGAAACTTTTCATCAGTATTACAATGGCTACTGCAACAAAATTTTGTGGCCTCTATTGCATTACTTTGGGCTTCCCCAAGAAGATCGTCTTGCAACTACTCGGGGAATTCAGTCTCAGTTTGATGCTTATAGGAATGCAAACCAGGGATTTGCTGATGTTGTGTGCAAGCATTACAATGAGGGTGACATAGTTTGGTGCCATGATTATCACTTGATGTATCTTCCACAATTTCTGAAAGAATATGACAGTGCAATGAAAGTTGGCTGGTTTTTGCACACACCTTTCCCATCCTCGGAGATACTCAGGACGTTGCCTTCACGATCACAGCTGCTGAAATCTGTTCTTTCAGCCGACATAGTTGGGTAACTATATTAACTCTATTCTATCTTTTGAATGTGAAGTTTTCAGTGTTGAACTCAATGTCTCTGGTCTGCACAGTAAAGATGGAAGTGACCTCTATCTTAAGTTGTCCTGCGTTATAGCTGTATGCTTTGGCGTAAATAGGTGTTATCATTATAGCCTTTCAATGATCAGGCCAAATATAAAGCAAAGTGATTCCAATAATCTGACATATTGGTGTTCTTTTGAGTTTTGATAGTATTCTGAAGTTGAGAAATGGTCCCAAGTTTGAGTGAATTACACAATATTGAACTCGATCTGACTCGACCTTTTTCCTGTTTGAAAACGTAACATGGCACCAATTCCTTCCTTTTCTATTATCTTCCCGCTTCTCGTGTTTTTTTCCTTTTCCCTTTGAGTCCCTTCATTTGCTTCCCATTTTATTAAATCTCCTCTGGTTTGCCCTCTTTCTTTTTCTTATGTGGCAAAAATGAGACATGCATTTCCGTTCCTTTTTTATCAGTTCACAGTTGCAAAGCATGGAACTCTACTATAACTTCAATCAACTACCTTCAACAAATATTATACGTAGTTACACAAGAGGATTATTAATCACTGAATTAACAGAAGTTAAGAAAAGTTTGATCTTTATCTTTTAGTATCACTTATTAATGACAATTCGACCTTGAACCTTTTTCATCCCAGGTTTGATGATACTTCCAAATGAGACTAATAATTGCAGTTGAGAAGGAACTACTATTGAGCATTATCTTTGGTGTAGGGTTGATCGATGTAGAAATATGAGAATTAGGGCCGAAGGTTGGAGTATATGGCAGTTGGTGATATCCATGGTCGAAGTCAGCCAAGGGCTAACGAAGAAACTGACGGAGTTGTATCAGGTCAAATGATTGCGATCCTAGTTTTATAAATAGCTAGCCTAGGTGTAAGGCGCAGTGAGTCGCATGTACATAAGCGTATAAAACGCACCCAAGCACAGCTTATAAAAATAGTGTGCTTCATGTGCATAAGGCTCGTGTTAACCCTGTTGCCGACCCTTACTACCATTTTTTCCAAAACTAAGACTGCAACTGTGCAATATTATGTAATTCGTTCCAATTTGGGATTTTTGCGTATGTATCTCAACTTAATGTCACTAATTTTGTATCGTCCAATCTTTGGATTATTAGCGTCAGTTCATCCACAAATATGGCTTCTAGTGATTGGCTGATTTTCCCTTGTAGTTTTCACACATACGACTACGCAAGACATTTTGTTAGTGCTTGTACTAGAATCCTGGGAGTAGAAGGTACACTTGAAGGAGTAGACAATCAAGGGAGACTTACAAGAGTTGCAGCGGTAAGCTGATGATGATGATTCCACAATTCTATTTTATTATATTCCATAATGTGTCAATGCAGTTTCCTGTTGATGCTATTATCGGCCAAGCAAGACTATTTACAGTAGATGCTATTTTCCTAGCCTACTGATCTTGATGATTCTTCTGTCTCTGCTAAATGTGTCAATGCAGTTTCCTGTTGGGATAGATTCAGAGCGGTTCACTCGAGCTCTTGAGCTTCAACAGGTGCAAGATTACATGAAGGATTTGAGACAGAGGTTCGCTGGACGAAAGGTTGGTGCACAAGACATCTATCTAGGTTGGAATCTCTAGTTCCGCTTTCCATCTGTCGTAGGATCTGTGTCAGATCAGCTGTAGCATAGCTTTATTACTCGACATTTCATAATTAATCTTATACCCCTGGCTGATGCTATCCAAGCGAAATGGGGCGGACACTTAGATACTTCTTTTTAAGCCAGAAATATCCGTGTTTTTCTTAAAATAGAAAACCCTGATACTTGGACAGTCTGATTACTCTATTACATCTAACTGTATGCATGAGTCGATGATAAAGAATTGTTTTATGACGTCAGAGAGTTTCATATTGGGACCCTTCAACTGAAAATTGGGTATCGTATGTTGTTTGTATCATTTCATTGTCGTATTTCGCTAATCAACCCTTTTTTAGGCGAAATATGAGCGTAGCACGAGATTGGCCGAGTGATATTTGACTGTTTCCTTATTGTTAAAGAGGAATCGTATGTAGGTGCTTCAACGAAAAACTATTGCTTGCTAGTCAATTCACTTTTTTGAATATACCAGGTTATGTTAGGCGTTGATCGTCTAGACATGATCAAAGGTATTCCTCAGAAAATACTTGCTTTTGAGAAGTTTCTGGAGGAAAATCCAGATTGGTGTGATAAAGTAGTCCTGTTGCAAATAGCTGTGCCAACAAGAACTGACGTTCCTGAATGTATGAACTCGGTTATCTTTCTCATTTTATTCTTAAATTTACATTAATCGCTGCTATTTGTTAGTTATCTATATACCTAATTCGTAATTTGTAATTGACTTTCTCGATACTTTGGACTTGAAGTCTAATTTGTGCTCGAATATTGATTTTACCAGATCAAAAGCTTACAAGCCAGGTTCATGAAATTGTTGGGCGTATCAATGGCAGATTTGGATCGCTTACTTCTGTTCCCATACATCATCTGGTCTGTCTTTCACCAAACAGCTCTCGATGCATTCATTCTTTTCTGTCTGATTGATTTCATTTTGAAGAATGTAATTATTTTTCTGCAGGATAGATCTCTTGACTTCACTGCATTGTGTGCATTGTATGCTGTTACTGGTAATCTTTTAAATTACGCATCGTGCTAGTTTATGCAACACGTAATTAATGAGTAACTCGGTGATTAATGTACTTGTGCTGCTAGATGTTGCACTTGTCACTTCTCTAAGGGATGGCATGAATTTGGTGAGTTATGAATTTGTGGCTTGCCAAGCTTCAAAGAAAGGAGTTCTCATTCTAAGTGAGGTATCATTTTTGCTGTTGATTTGTAAATAACCGTGCTTTTTCTCCATTTTTGCGATTTTGATTCTTTGAAGTCACTTTAGTTTGCAGGTGCGGCACAGTCTCTTGGCGCTGGAGCTATCTTAGTGAACCCATGGAATATTTCAGAGGTCGCTTGTTCGATCCATTATGCATTAAATATGCCAAGTGATGAAAGAGAAAAGAGACATCAACTTAACTACGAATATGTGACAAATCATACTGCTCGGGAGTGGGCAGGGATATTTGTCAGGTATGTCTCACGATGTTGGGAGGCATTAGGTTGGACTGCGAGTCTATTTCCTACTCTTACACCTTAAGATTCTCTGGTTTGCGGAAAAAGAAATTTCGGTTTGGACACCGACTAAGGTTTAGATGGTACATTTATTGTGTCATCTAATTAGTGTTCAGAAAGTTGTGTCGATAAATTGATCCAAATTTTTTTTGGCTGTTTAGATCAAGTATAATATTTACAGAAAACTTCTCAGAAACAGGAGGTAAACAAGGGACAGTACTCAGTTTGTTTCTGTGATTTGTATACTTGTTCCTTTGTGGGTGTAAGTAAAAGAGCCGTCCAAGCAGTTTTGATGCTACGGGGTTTGGACTGAATTCGTGATATCTCCCAAATTATTTTTTTCAATTAATATCTAGTGGTAAGTAAAATCCGAAAGTTTAATTTTGTGCCTAACTAAAGTTGCTTATTCTCATGCTGCTTTTGAACCAGTGAACTCATCGGAACCACGGTCGAAGCTCAAGTACATACAACACAAGTTCGACCATCGCTTCCAATTAGCCTTGTTACAGCGAATTACTTGCGGTCTGACCACAGACTGCTCATTCTAGTAAGCTATTTTTTCCTTTGTCGATCTTTTCATTCTTGCTTGCAAAACTGAACTGACCCTGAGGAGCCTGTTTGCCTGATCTAACTGATACTATGCAGACAATCTGCTCTCGTGTGACGATGAATTTTCACCCTGACACATCTTTGATTACAGGGGTTTAATGCAACACTAACCCAATCGGTCAAAACTAAAGGCACAACGTGGAATCAAATTAAGGACATGGAGCTTAATTTGCACCCTGAGCTACATGACATGTTGCGAAAGATTAGTAACGACCCAAACACGACAACACTTGTGATAAGTGGAAGCGTCAGAGATGTCCTTGATGAGGTATTCTTCTCTTCTCTGCTCGTGGAAGTTTATATTTTGGTTTATTTAAGTTGATTCATTTCTATTGCAGAATTTCAATGGATATAACCTATGGTTGGCGGCTGAAAATGGTATTTTTCTGCGTCATACAAAGGGTGATTGGATGACAACCATGCCAGAATGCGTAAACCTGGATTGCGTAGACAGCATTAAGGTAAATTGAAAACTCCCTCTATTCCTTTTATATAGTCCACATTTGACTGTGACGGTCTCACAATATGCGTTTAGTTACCGTTTAGAGGATAATATGAAAATAAATGCTCTTTTGTCAGCATGTTTTCGAGTATTTCACGGAGAGAACTCCCCGTTCCTATTTTGAGCATCGTGAGACTTCACTTCTATGGAGCTTCAAATATGCAGGTATTAAGCAAAATTTCTAGCTTGATGGCATGGTATCTGTTATTTTGACTTTTTACATTACCTTTCCTGATATGTGGGTACTGGGTACGACTCTTGAACACTTCATTTTAAGCAAAAAATACAAGTAATTTGCATAAAATAGTTGAGTTTGACAATTTGGTAATTCACCCATGTTAGATACTTATTTCCGATTACAAGTGACATAGCATACAGTTAAGCTCATCGTTCCCCACATTAATCGGATGGAGCTTTCACTGATGTACAGACATTGAGTTCGGGAGGATCCAGGCACGGGACCTGTTGCAACATCTCTGGACTGGCCCAATTGCCAATTCTTTTGTTGATATTTTTCAGGGTGCAACAACTGTCGAAGTCCGAGCAGCAGGAGTAACAAAGGTCTGAAATTTGTAGCCATTTATGTAACTGCAAAACTTGCTCTTTTAGGAACACTTTGCATTACGTTTGTTGATTGCCACTTATGTTAAGCCGGCTTCTGCAGGGAGTGGCAATGGATCGCATTCTAGGGGAAATAGTTCACCAAAAAGGCATTAACAAACCTATCGATTATGTCTTATGTATTGGACATTTTCTTGGAAAGGTTCGCTCCCCGTCCTGAATGATTATTAATTTACTGAGTCTTACTTTTCCTGATAAGGTGAATGTTACTGGTTTAGTTCTATTTGCAAAGGATTATAGCCTTTCTGCAGGATATAACTACTTCAGTGTCTTACACTCTTACTGATTACAATATTAAATGTGTATCAGGATGAAGACATCTATTCATTTTTCGAGCCAGAAATGCCAGTCGAGTCGCCTGTACTATCAAGAGCCAGGGCAATAGATGCGGTTAGGATGACATCGCCGACCTACAAAAGTGGGATCAAATCATTTATAGGTTCACATAGAACTAACGTAACTCATTTCCAAGCTAAACCACGCGCTAATGTACCGCCTGCATTATACGATGAGGGTGTTTCTGTACTAGATCTCCAAAGTCACAACTACTTCTCATGTGCTGTCGGAAGAAAGCATTCAAATGCCCGCTATCTTCTGGGTTCATCCGAAGATGTTGTTTTGCTTATGAAAAGACTCGCCGCGGTTTCATCACCCTGTCTAAACCATGCTGCCTGATTAAACTCCAGTACAGGTTATTAGGGTGCATTTTTTTATTGATTCTATGCCACTAATTACAGTGTTATGCTGCTAACTAAATTAATAATAAGAGCTTATTAGTGATTAGTCTGTGATTACAGCTTCCAAATTTTTGGATAACATAGCTATATTTTCTAGTTTCTCCTTTGTATAATTGTATCATTGTATGTACCTTTTTAGGGTAGAGATTGTACATGTATTTTAACACCAAAAATATACAAAGTACATTTTTGAATGAATGACAAATTTATTGAAGAATATTCTCAAAACATATGGTAAATTGGTAACATTAATGTGTTCTTTTGTTCTGAAATTGTCTAAATTGAACTAAACCGGTCTAGGCTGAACGGAATTGATCTTAATAAACCTGAACTGAACTGAAATACTCCGTATTAACGGTAATAATGTTGAACATAACTTAACTTAATAAACCTGAACTGAATTAAGCTAAATAAAAATTATAAAAACAAGTTCAAAAGAACAGACCTAAGCGCATAAAATGATTTTATACAAGTATCTGTTTTAAAATAAGTCATCAACAAGATTCAGAGAATTAATCCTCTACTATAGAACGTTCAAAGATTTCAAGGTCTTAGTAGCTTGAAGCCTTGAATTAATTGGATTTTAATATTTAAATTAAATAACGTGATGTTTTTTGTCACCAGACTGCATGTGACTTGTTGGTTGAGAGTTGAGACACTTGTGTGTCAACCTCAATTCTCAGGTTCAAGGCTTGGTATGGAGATGATGATATGAAGATGATGATAACAAAATAATAAATGAGGTATTTCTAAATACCTCCTTTTGGCATCGAGAGTCTAATTCTTTTACGGTTAAATGTTGAAAATTCAAAAAAAAAAAATACTCCGTAATATTTATTTGAGAGAGGATTAAAGGTTGGAAATGAATACGTATATAAGGATAATCACAAATATAAATACCCCTGAATCGTATCTATCGAAGTGGTACTGTGACTCATTTGCCAGAATGTCGGCTCCGTCTACATATATCAATAGTATCATACATGCCATTATCTTCCCGAACATTCATTCAGGTTTACTGCATTCAGAAACCTTTGATCCGTTGCTCAGATATATGAGGCTCGGTAATCAAACCTTTATTGTTCCGGATTTGATCCAGCCTCGTATAGATCAATATTCCAGCGTTGTAAATTTCAATAGTCAGAACTTACGAGCTTGAGCGAATATCAGCAAATGTGCACGGAGCAATTAATCAAAAGTTTGGATCTCTTCTCACTTTGACCCTTTCTCCTTTAAAGTGAATATACTTCCATTTGCACCCATATCGTTCAAGAACCAAACTTTTTTTTTCTGCTTGATTGAGTTTCTCGAAGGCTCGACCAACTCTCCTCACTGTATCTTCATCAGGTCGAACTCCTAATTCTTCCATGTCTGCAAAAACCTGATTTTTTCAAGTGCAACTCGTTAGAAACTAATACCGGGGAAGTTATTATGTCCAACCTCGATTTACTGCCCTCATTTTACTTCGGTAATCAACCAATGTAAACTTTGACCAACAATTTCTCAAAATAGTACGATACAATACAATGTAAAGTTTGTCATGTTCAAAGAACCTATTTTCTAAATTATAATTTGCAAAAACGTGTGACTATCGTAAACTGTGAGAGAATATCTGTCATACCACCAACATCGAAAAGACAGGAGAAAGCTAAACTAAGGCTTCTCGAGTGCATTCAGTAACTTCAAATCCCAATTGGAGGCACTTGGTTAAAAATGTAACAAATCATAATAGAAATAGATAGGATTTGCAAAAGACATTTCACACTTCATTACAGATGTAATTAAACAACAGAAATGGGTAGATTTTGCTAAAGACAGGAGTTCCTCATTACCTCTATAATTTTATCAGGCATGTCATGATGATCGTATAGAGATGTCATTCTAGAGAACAATCTCTTTGAAATTGAACGAGTATGGGTATGCAAAATCATGTTCCATAAGGATCCAGCTTCATCTATTCTCCCCAGCTCATCAAATGCCAAAAGAACCGAGTCGTACGTTCCCATTGTTGTACCTTGACCCTTACTCAACATCCATTTGGCAACCTATTAGCATCATCATCAGTACACGATCCAGTTCTAGCATGATACGAGACTCCATGTCATCAACATTTAAATATATGCAGGTGAAATAAAATAACTGTGGAGTAAGATATCATCCCTGGACCCTTGCTATTAGTTGCAGATTACATATAACTCCAGGATGAATTTTTTTTAACTAAAAAATATACAAACAGGAAAAACATGAGAACTAGGAAAATGGATCATGCCTGAATTAGTCGCAACCATTGCTTCTTCTCTCTCAAGATCTTCAGAGCCTTAGCTGCAGCAATTGATGGAAACTCCAGCTCCCATGCGATCCATTTGTCAAGCGATTGATAAACGGCCTCTTTTTCATTAGGTAGTCCAGCAACCTGCCAGGACAAATAACGGTGTGATAACGTCCAAATTACGATGAGGTATACTTCATGTCTCTATCTTAACATAGGAATCCAAAAACTTACAGTTCGAACTAAATTCATTGCCTTTTGGCCAGAGCCTGCAGAATCTTTACTTTTCCACAAATGATGCTCTTTTTTCCCTGGCTTTTTGACACTTTTAACAGATATTCAAGGACGGATTAAAAAAGGTAAGATAATAAGCTACCAGTCAATAGACCATGCACGGCTTATAACAAAATATCAGTTATCTTGGTGGGCAATTAGAAACTCGTAGAAATTAAATAGTAGAAATAGTCACACATCACAAAACTCCATGTATTCAAGCAACATATTTCACTAATTTAGAAAATGAGGAAATTGACGAAAAGCATGAAGGGGAAAAGCTCACTTCTCAATTGCAGGAGAAGACGACAAAGACCGTCGAACAATTGGGTTAGAGCAACACTGATCACAGAAAGACACACAACTATTTCATAAGCAAGAGATTAACTAATATTTTAAAATGTACTTCATTTACGAGATTCTTGCCTTGATGCTTGTGTTGGAGAAACACAAAGACCTTTGTAGAAGCATCATCCCTTGAGAAATACGTGACTGTAATCCAATTTTGCTTGCCGCCGCCTAATAAGTTGAAATGAAATGTACTCAACGATAATTCAGCAAAAACACTAGAAAGACAAAGTTTTATGTGGATAACCTGATCTAAGAAAATGTTACGAAAACCGAGAAAAACCAGGTTTTTGCTACAATTAACGATCATCTTCTACCATCTCATTGCAAATACAACTTGACAAATCTACAATGCTTCTGTAAGAATATTTAGCAATGCATAAGAAAACCACACTTTATCATCAACCAAATCATAAAATCCGATAGAAAGACATAAAATTTACAATTAGCATCCAAAAGAAGTTCAAGAACACTGCCAACTTAGAAACATCCTTAAGATTCATTGAAAAGACGTTAAAGAATACTGTATGACATGGTTTCATTTTGAGCATTCTAAGTGTTCGACGAAATGTCTCAATGAACAACAAACGCTTAAAAGATTACACTGCAACTAATTTCCTAAATTCACGAAAACATCCAACATTACTTGATCAAAATTCATACAAAACTGAGTAAACCCACTTTGATATGTTTTGACCCATTTTGAATTCAACAAAAAAAAAGTACCAAACTAAGTGTATAAACAATAAGCATCATAATTATGTTAATGGAAACCAAATTAAATTAATTACCACTAATGAGGAATTGAAGGAGAAGATGATGAAGACGGTGAGTATGATGATGGTGAAGGAAGGTTGAAGACGGTGACCACGGGTAGTAGATCATCAAAAGAGACACTGATTTGGGGATAGGGAAATTACAAGGATTTGGGGAAATATTTCCAAAATTAATTATTAAATTGGTCCTCACTCCGTCCCAATCATTTATGTACATAGGTGATAGGCTGAATAAAATAAACAAATAAATGAGACAAACGGACAAGTAATTTAATATTCAGTTGGTGTAAAAGGAACACAAATTCTCCTTTAAAACGAGTTATATCCGAGTTAAGCTTAAACTGGTCAAATATATATCAAATCACCTTTACTTGTTGCCTAGAAAATATTAAAAGAATTTGTCGTTATTACCAGCATGTGGCAGTATTTGACCCGCCTAAAACTTAAACGGATAATATGCGTGTTAAGCAAGACTTATCGTAAAAGGATAGCTAAACATATAGGAGATCCCAATTTGGTAATTTGTCACAAAAGATATTGAAACAGTACTGAAGAGAATACCATGAATGGGCGGCTGAAAAAATGAGTTGCTGCCTATGTAGTCTGTTCTGTTCTATGACATGTTATTTACTGCACTCGTGCGCACCTTGTAATATACTATCGGATTATCCCACAGTTTTTGTTGTGCTAGTCACTGAATTGGGACTTTGGGTATCAGAGTTCGGGTTCGATTCGAGTTAATATCGATTCACTATTTTGAATTAGAGTCGTTGATGAACCGGGTTTGTTTGATTAGTATTTCGAATAAGTTGAGCAAAACTTGGTGAGAGCTTTGACCTCCTTTGAGCTCATTTTTGTGAGAGATTTTTTAAAATAATGCTTATAAAATAAGTTTTTGTCGTTTTGGGTCGAGTTTAAAGCTACTTATCAAATTGGTATCCACGTAGGCTCGTATTTCGCGAACCAAAAATACGGAGGAAACACATTATTAGCAATGACATGTCTTTAATTTATTTATTTATTTCGAAGAAAAAAATTATACTAATAGACACGCCATTGGGGTGTTTACTTTTTGTTCATTTTTGTAAGTTTGCATTTCCCTACTCACTAGAAACACGTCATTGGCAATAGCATGTTTCCTTCTCATAATGAAAACATGTCGGATCCCCTCTCACAAGGAGGCAGGTGAGAGAGCAAGTGAGGAACTAAATAGATCTTCACTTGCCCTCACAATTGCCTCCTTCTAAGAGGATATTCGACCTATCTTCATTGAAATTGAATATGTCATATCTTCAATTAGACCAGCTATAAGAATAACGTCGACCACAATATATTTTGCAACTCTATGCATTAAAATATGCATTAAACTAAAATAAGTGTAAAGGAAGGACACACTACACATGGCTTAGCAAAGAGAATTAGATAAACTAAAACTACTCAATAAGCCATGTGTCTTCTTTCTCACTAGCTTAGATTCATGATTTATCCTTTGACAAAATCAAGTTCAATAACAAAGTGCCACATATTGAAAACTACTAGTAGTATATTCCAAATTAATTTATAGAATTCACCCAAATAATCCTCAATAATTATAATTATAATTATAATCACATACAAACCGGGGGCCGCAAGCAATGGTTACATACTTACATTACATGACTACATTATTATGACACCTTTTCTTAATTAATTATAGTCTACTTATTTCCCATTTATTATCCAATCAACAACAACTCATTGCACCATTATAATTACCATTTTACCCTTTTCAATAATATTCCCAATAATATTCTCAATTAACACACACCTATAAATACTCACCCTTATTCCTCATTTCACCTCATCAACAAAAAAAAACTCCAAACCCCTCAACCCAAATTATTAAAATTAAAATTAAAATAAAATATATTCGACCTCATGGAATTACAAGAGTCGGAAATAATGTTTTCAGACGAAAGTAGCCCAATAGGGCACCACTCGATT
Organism: Heliosperma pusillum; assembly: GCA_022085475.1. Lineage (NCBI taxonomy): Eukaryota > Viridiplantae > Streptophyta > Magnoliopsida > Caryophyllales > Caryophyllaceae > Heliosperma > Heliosperma pusillum. The sequence goes on from JAIUZE010000026.1 coordinate 71,154, forward strand.
TCGACGTCAGACAGACGTCGAAATCAAGTGGTTAAGAAAAAGAAGGATGGGAATAGGAACTCCTTGTTGTCTATTCCTTTGAATATACCCGGGAGTTCCTCTTCCTCGCCTTCTTCTTCTTTTCGACACGAAATTAACGGGTTTGATTGTTTTGATGATGATGAGTTTCTCTATGGGGATGAGATTGTGCCCCCTCATGTTATTGTTGATCGAAGATCAAGTGGATTTAATAGGAATTGTAAAAGGAAGAAGAATTTGATTCAATTTAGGAATTCTATTCTTAAATTGACAGGATTTCTTGAATCTTAGTGTTTTTATTATTATTTTCTACATTTTGGAATTTTTTAGGACTATAAAATGAGGAAATATAGCAGAAAAGTTCATAATTTTTGTTGGAGCTTTTCATTTTTGAGGATTGAAATAGTTTATAGGGAAATAGGGAAAACAGAAAACAGAGAATAAATTTGTAATTGAAGTTTATATGATTGTGGGATGTTTTTCATGTGCAATCGAGATGAACAAGATTGGTATTTAGTATTTACCAACGTAATGCCATGTTATTTTTTTATAATTCTTATTGTAAGTTTGTACTCGTAAGACATACTCTTTCCTTGGTCTTTGTGCCAAAATGAAATGACAACAATTGATTGAGACGGAAGGAGTACTACTATATGAAATAAGTCGACATTTTACTTTCATTATTAGGTCTTCTGAGAGACCGTCTCTCAATAAGTTTATTGATACACCATTTTACAAATTAAAGAAAAAATGGTATTATAAATAGTGAAATATGTACAAATCATGACTAATATAAACTGGTTACGATTATAACATAAATTATTAAGTGCAAAATTAATAGTAATTTTCAGTGACGGTTAACTGGTAAAAGAGTCACGAAAAGTATATAAATGGGTACAAAAAAGTCATCTTTTAATAACTTAGTGAAATACTGTTTTTCCTAAATTTTAATGTATATTTATGGAGTATCATTTTATGTTTGGTGTGTATTTATATCTTTTTAAACAAGATTGTGTGCCTCCTGTAGTGTACTACTCCGTAGTCCGTAGTATGTTCTCCATTTTAACTTATTTCTCCCTTTTCAGTAATTTCTTAAATAATTCAGAAGGAATGGGGAAAATTAAGTGAAATGAAGGTCGGAAGGTACCCTTTGTGTTACTTGAGTAAATAAGTCGAGTATTGGACATTTCTTTTTCCCTACTCAAGACTTGAACTTTAAATTTTTGGTATATGCCATAAAAAATGGCAAAGAATCAGTTACTCCATTTACTAAGAATTATCCATGTCGGTATAACATTATATTTGTCATGTCAAATTGGGTCATAATCGTCAGATCAATCTGCTATAAAATCAACTAGATTTAGAAATATAATTGATTTCTATCAAAGAATTATGAGTAATTGAGTACCATAAGTAATGCTTTTGTTGTGCGGAAGGGTTGATACCTTATGTTGGGCCTCTGCTGCATTAGTGCCCACTCTTCATAATAGTACGATATTGTCTGATTTACGTCAAGCTCTCACAAATTTACTCTTGGACTCCTTCCCAAAAAGCCTCGTGCTATTAAATTTTGTGGACACTTATAATTAAAGATCTTCATTCACTTTTATTCTACCGATGTGCGACATGAGTTTTCAGCGTACCCTAACAATCCTCCCCTCAAACCAATGACCATCATCTTGAGTCGAACCAACGGCTTATCTCATCGTCGTGAGAGCCATGTCGCCTTCGTGAACATAGTAGCTCTCCATTGAGCTATAGGAGTTCCACGCCTTATAGTGTAAGACACCCTTCAAGTTTTTGCTATAATGCTTCTTCTTGTGCCTAGTCCAAGTCGAACATTGGGCTTTGATACCACTTATTGTGCGGAAGCGTTGATACCTTTCGTTTTACCTATGTTGCGTTGGTATCATCCACGGTCCGTAATAGTGCGATTTTGTCCGCTTTAGGCAAATCTCTCACGGATTTACTCTTAGCTCAAGACAAACTTACGAGCAAGGAGTCGTAGGTAAACTCCAAGCCCAACTTGACGAAGAAAGAAGAAAAAACGCCGAAAGGGATGAGGAAGTCCGGATAATGAAAGAAAATTTTAAAGCAATGGAAACCATGTTCAACAACTGCAACCAAGGTCTGCCTCCCTTTCGGCGAGATTATGATAAATCAATGGAGGTGGTGGTATGTAGGGATGGCAACGGATCCTGGATACGGTCCAGATCCGCTGGACCCGACCCTGATGGATAGGATATGGATCCCAAATTTTTGGACCCTGTGGATATGGATCGGATACGGATCCACTGATTTGAAAACGGGTCTGGATATGGATCTGATTGTCAAGATCCGGATCCGACCCTATGACCCGTTTTAACATTACTAATAAAAAAAAAAAAAGCAAATTTTTTGTGGGATTTTCATTTTGCTTGATTGTTGAACTTCGTATTTGTTGGAGTTTGTTATTTTTTAAGTTGTATTTCGTAAGACGACTTTTATTTTGTGGGATTTTCATTTTATAAGACTTTGGTTTGTAAAATTATAACTCTTGGATTTGTAAGAAAGGTTTTAAAGCTAGTGTCATTCAAAGTGGCATTGCCAAAATTGCCTATGTGTTGAATTCATGAATATTAAGATGGTAAATTTGCTACTGGACTATCACTCTTTTGGTTTTTTTTTAATTTAAATATTTGTATAGAAGATCCGTAGGGTAACCCGGATCCTACCCGGATACGTAGGGTACGGATCTGGATCTGGAAAATTTAGACCCGCCGGATCAGGGTCATATCTGGATCCAGTGTTCATGTCGTGGATCTGGATCTGGATCCTATTGGACCCTGTCCAGATCCGGCCCGTTGCCATCCCTAGTGGTATGCAAGTCGAAGCCAATATGGGTTTCCTTGCCTTTTGATTTTTGTTTAGAAACTTGTTAATAATGGTTGTTTAAACTTGGTTGTGTACACCTTTATCAAGATTTGTAAACTTGATTTGATTTTCTTGATATATATGAGGATGTTCATTTTTCATCGTGTTGCTGTAAATGTGTGAAATTGTGGCTGTTTTCTATTGTGCTTGCAGGTATGGTATGGTAATGAAATGGCAGGATGAAAACAGAAATTTTCGTGCAATAAAACAGGGGTTTTGGCGACTGAAATGTTCTTTTAGCGACTGTTTTCAGTCGCCAAACCCCCTGTATTTTTACAAATAAAACTTGATTTTGCGACTGATTGGCGACTGAAATCAGTCGCCAATTTAGCGACTAAATGTCATAGTCGTCGCCAAATTGGCGACTGATGTCAGTCAATAGGGCGACTGAAATCAGTCGCCAAATTGGCGACTGATGTCAGTCAATAGGGCGACTGAAATCAGTCGCCAAATTGGCGACTACCTTGCCATTCAGTCGCCATTTTGGCAATTTGGCGACCCTTTTTTCAGTCGCCAAATTTGGCGACCGAATTCAGTTGCCCGAATTTTATTTGGCGACTAAGGCCTGCGACTGGGCCTTGGCGACTGTTTTCAGTCGCCAAATTCATTTTGGCGACTGAAATCAGTCGCTAACATCGGTCGCCTGAACGCTGTTTTCTTGTAGTGTATACTTTGTGAATACTTATAAATATCTTCTTTCACTTTCATTCAACCGATGTGGGACATGAGTTTGCACCCTAACAACCTCATTATTCTCTTATCCATAACTTCTTAAAGTCAATTAAATATAGAGAGGCAGTCTTACTATGTCCATCAAATATTTATGTCAATTGGTATATATACCAATCTCATAAGCGTAATTAACATTTAATACTTAATTATTGTCGTTATTTTCTATTAATCAATGGTTTTATACTTTAATTGGCTTTCCATATATTTGAGTTGCTAATGGTTTGTCAAATTACTTGCTAGTGTGGTTTATCGAGAGGGTCGAAAAATTATGAATTATCCTCGCCTTAGAATATAGATAGTATATGTGCAAATTACCGATCATTAATTAAATATTGTATTATTTTAGTGTAATGCGAAAGTACATGGATCACCGTAGTTTCTATCAATTTACTAAGCTTTATAGGCCTTGTTTATGATACTCAGCAGACTATTACTAGCAGGAGCAGATTGGTTATGCAGGCTGTAAATGATTTATTGGATTTACAGGTTTGACTTGTAATTTCTATTCGCAGATTTAGTAAAAGTGTTTGGTAGTTAGCGGATTTATGTTAATAGATTGATGTATCTATAAGTAAATGGTTGGCTGTTCATTTTTTACAATCTACTAAAGTGAATATGTTGGGGTAACAACATATTGTAAAACAATAAAGGTTACTTAATATACTATTTTAATATGTTATATATCAAACACCTCAAATAACATATTGACGAGTAGATTAAACATGCTAAATGCCCTTAATATGCTAAAAAAATTATCAATATATTGTTTACCAAACATTAATTATATTCTCCTACAATTCTACAAATATAGCTATGTATGCCATCGCATTAAGGCGAAAATCTATTTGGTAAATGACATCCTGACTAAATTTTAGTAGATTTGAGAGGTTTAACATGTTTAACTTACCGATATACTATTTAGAACGTTTGGTTAATGATCACATAATGAAAACGTATATTGGGGTCAATGACGGTTTTTAAAGTCGCTATCTAAAATCGTCAAATTAACTATTATGACCTTACTAAGTACCAACTAATAACTTAAATTAAAGCGGTGAGTAAGGGTCGAACCCAAAGAAAGGTGGAATGCTAATGGTCTAAAAGTAGCGTAATTCGAATGATTGCAAGTGAAACAAAAATAAAGCAAATAATTAAGGTGTGTGTGTTAAGATTGATTTAAAAGTAACTAAATTCAAACAAGAGTGCAACACAAGTAAGCAGGTAAAAGATGAAATTAATCAATTTGAGAAAGGTGTTAATCCAATCCACCCAGTTTTATTCTAATGATCGATACTAAACACAATTCCATCTCTGATTGTCCAAATCACACTATTATGGAGGAAGCCTCCTAAATCTTCTTAATATAAGTCAATTCAACAAAAAGAAAATCACACTTAATTGAAGACTCAACTTATCAACCACAAATTGGAACACATACATTGGTTCAATCAACAAGAAGATAGAGCATGAGAGATCTACTAGTGGTAATCAAAGATGATGATACACTTACACATTGTGTATGACAATTTCCATACTCAACCAATTAAAATACGACATGTGGCAATTGCAATATTACTTGAAATAGTTAGAATAAGGTTATGTTAGTAATTTTACATGTCTAGTTAGATTGTTACCTTAATCTAGTTAACTACATTTAAGAAAGTTTTTTGTTTTTATTGGGTTTTCTTTTATATATTTCGGTTTTTTGTTTTTATAATTAAATCTCCTAATTACATAATAATTGTTAACCGTTTTTTATAATCATCCTAATTCCATAATGAATTTTTCCTAACATTTATTTCTTTTTTTTTCCTTTTTTTCTTGTTAGTAATTAATATTTTGTTTATATTCATCCATTTCTTTTTAATATATTTCTCTCTCTTTTTTTTTAACATTTTTACCGAGTACAAAAAAATGAGATATTAGAATATCATTATTTTGATATCATTATAATATATTTTTTTTGTAATCATTAATTTATAATTATTTGTTAATATTTTATTAGTTTCGTTTTTAAATATATTAATCGTTAGGAAATAAAAACATGTCACTATTTTTAATCTTTAAAATTTTATTTTTTTCGAAAATTTGTTAGCTTGATATTAGGAAAGATCTTGTGAAATATTTGGAAAATATGTTATTTAGAAAACATATATTTTCCTAAAAGAAAAGGCAACAAACATTACCTATAATTATGCAACTTTCTATAGTAAAGAGATTCCATATAATATGCTTATGATTTTATGATAAAAGGAAAATTTCAATAAATATTTCAGAAGACATTTATGAAACGTAAAAAAAAAAAATGAGAGAAATACTTTATAAAATAAAAAACGAAAAAAACACACACACAGTGATTACCAATTTTTTTCTTTTTAAATGAAACTAATTATTGTCACATGCTAAAAGGAACTATAGTAATAAATAAAAAATTATAAAAGGAAAAAAAATATATGATAGTTAAGAAATAAAAATTTCCTTAAATATAATAGTTTACTAGATTAATGTGGAAAATTAACTACACATGTAAAATTACTAACTTACCCGGCCATAAACTAATTAGAGAAGGTTAAATCAAATTTGACATGTGACCCATGTTAATTGGTTGTGTATGAGAAATCTCATACACAATGTGTAAGTGTAGTTTTTTGCACAATTAATGCCTAATTACAAATTAATCACTTTCTTTATATAGGGCAAGTTATGAAGAAATCACATTCACTAACTCAAAACACAAGTTGTTGCTTAAAATAAAATTGCAAGGAAATCACACTTAACAATTTCACCAACCATAGATTAAGGCTCAAAAATAGAGAAGGATTAAAGTGTCTTACAATTAAAAGATTAAACCTTTGTGATTGGATTAAGATGGGAGGATTACTAGAAACTGCGAAAGTCCTATGCATTATTTTAACGGTAAGTCTTGCTTAAGATGTGTACTATCTGTTTTAAGTTTAGGATGAGTTAAATATTACTCCTATTAAATTAGGGTAATAAAGACAAAACTTTTGTTGTTTTTTAGGTAATAAAATGGGGGTAATATAGTATGAATTTGATCAATTGACTTGTTTTAAGTTAAAGATGGATAATGTCCATCTTAAATGAGCATTTGTGTTACTTTAATGGTCAGTTTAAGTAACGAAAGGTGGCTTCTTAAAGAATAAACCTAATAAAATACTTTGTATCTTCTTTTACCAATTACGTGAACGGAATTACAAATTACACTCTCGTGACTACTATTAGAAAAATAAAATATATTACGTACACTTCTCGTAAACTTTACTTGTCTCCATATGCGTGGTGGTCAAGTGACGTTGATTATGTTATGGTTTATCCAACTATATGTAATGTAACACAAAAATACGAAACACGTAAAAGTTGATCCTATAAAACATACATTTTCTTATAAATCAATGTCAAATTCTATAATTAATATACAATGCAAGAAGTGTTATTTTTCTTTAACTGCTCTCTATCTTTTCGTAAATGTCAAATTTTATAATTAATAGAGGTACAAAAGACGGTACATGGATTAAAGTTAACCTATCTTATTTTCAAGTTCATTAATTCTCGATACAAAGTTGACCATTATCATAATTAAATGTAATTATGTAAATGTTCTGAGTATCGTTATAAATATCAATAGATCAAATATGAATATCAATCAATAATTTTACGGAATTACTTTTTCACATACGAACATTACTTTTTCACATACATTTTTTCATAAAGTTTCCATATCGTACCCTAAGCTCTTGCCAAGTCGAGACTGTTCCAAGTGCAATTACCTGATTATTATCCAAATTTGTTTATTGAAATTTTTTTTATGACATTTTTTGGTGCCGATTATCAAACAAAATCTAATAATAATATAATATTGATCAAAATCTGCTCTAGGCATATCAAGTACTCCGTATCAAATTGATAGAGACCTTTTGATCCTCTAATCTATAGGTCGATTAGGACCAATTCTTAATTGTATAACTTAAATTAGAGACGAAGCCAGTTTAGAAAATAGAGATGACTATTTGTAATTTAATTTTTTTTATGTAATTTAAGAGGAAGAATTCAAATCTGTATATAATAATCACAAATTCTCATTTCAAACGAGACGACCCGTTTGAAAGCTTTAAACGGGTCAATCTCCCCCCCCCCCCACTTGCTTTCTTGTGAGGGAGCTTGACCCGTCTAAAGCATTTAGACAGGTAGCCCCGTCTTAAGCAAGACATGATGTATAATAATAATTTTGCATGTATATCCAAATTTCAATCTGTAATGTACGAAGTTACTCCGTATGTGATAAAATTCATAATAGAAATAACGATTTAATCGAGGATTTCCCTCAAAAAATGAATTTCTACCATCCATTATATATTGATTATAATAATTAAATAAGGATACATATACTAACAAAATTTATATAAAAACAACAAATGTGATAGTGTGATACCATACAATGTATTTAGTCATGTTCTTTTCGGCTAAAACAAGCTGAACTGAATTAAATGAAGTTAAGCTGAATTAAAATTTCTGAATGCAATTGAAGTAGAGTTAATTTTGTGAGGTCATGAGCTGAAAAGAACTGACCGAAGTTAAACATAACTGAATTGAGTAGAGTTAAATTGAAATGAAATAATGCCTTAAACTTTGTACTCCCTCCTATTCTGAGCAACCTTCCCCCTTTCTATTTTGGGTTATTCACAATACCTTCCCCCTTTCCTTTTTTGGTAAACTTTTATACTTATTTTAATCACATTACCCCACTACAATACCCCACAATACCCATATTTTATCTTATTTTAATCACCTTACCCCACAACAATAATTATTTTAATCACTTCACTCCACAATAATACCCCACAATACACTCCCTCTCTCCAATCACCCTACTCCCACTTCATTACTTTTGGTTATTTAATTAAATTTCTTAAAATTTGTGCCAAGTCAAATGGGGAACTTAGTTCCGAATAGGAGGGAGTATTATTTTAACACAAATTTCTTTTTTTTTTCCTCTGATAACTTAGGCATTGTTCTTTATGGCTTCAGTTCGGCTTTATTCAGTTTAGTTCAGTTTAGCTTTAATCAGTTTTGTATAGGTCATTTCTTCACAAAATTATGTCTTACTTTAATTTCATTCACTTCAACTTAGTTATATTTAATTTAGTTGTCTTCAGCTCACCTTCATTTAATTTAATTCAGCTTGTTTTAGTCAAAAAGAACCCGGCTTTACTTAGTAAGATCCTAATATATGTGTCACCTCACGCACCTATAAGTTAACACTTGGCAATCTCAAATCTCAAATGAAGGCAACAAGTCAACAAGACAACAACTATTTATTTCGAACAATTTTGTTGGCCGTTCCAATAAATCAATAATTAAAGAAGTCAATTTTTTTCATTGACATATTTACCAAATCCACGTAGGTGACGGAGAATTATCCAATAGAGTATACTGTTATTACTGTATGTCTACTCCGTTAAAGTTGAATAATCTCGTAGTATAGGTTCAAGGGTCTTATATTAATAAAAGAGAGATGATTAATTTTTTTAATTAAGTCCTATAATTAACATTGACATATTTGTTTAGTGTCCTTGTCTACTTATTTTAATTTATTTTGTTATTTATTCCCAACCTCTTACAAGTTGTAATAAGTCTCGTACCGACTATTAGATTAAGAGACTATTGAAGTACGATAGTATGAGTTAAATTGTTAAAATAAAGTTTCTTTAATGAAACTATTATTTGTGTATTTGCAGTTGTGTGTCGTCATAAATTTACTCGCATTTAGAATTATAAACTTAGTTTAAATGAAATTTCGGTGTACATGTGTAGTCAAGTGGACGAGATAAATTAATTATTGGTGTAAATCCGGTATGTATATTCCGATCTAAATCCGAAATTCAAGACAGATAAGATAAGTTCTACTAAGAGAATAAAAGTTAAGACTGTTAATAGTTAAAGACTTACGGCCTAGACCGACTTTTCTTCTTTTTACCATTATTGTATTTTAGGATTCTAATTGTAAAACCTTGAAGATAACTTAATCGTCCTCTCCATCCAATCTCACTCGGGTCCATATAAACTAATACGGAGTAGTTAAAAAGATAAGTAAATAACATATAACAACATTTCAAGACAAAATACTCCAATATATATACATACATATATACATTAAAAGAGTTGATTTAACCCTTGACTCCAAGGTAAAACATTACTTTCAACTTCATATGGAATAACCCTTGAACATATAATAAGGATTATTTTCTCTTGTAATTTGTAAACAAGTTAAAAAGAAACCTTGAAACGACTAAAAATTTAAATCATGGAAAATATATATTCTTACAATTATTTTCCCCTTCCCCTACTCTGGATAGTATTTCTCTACAAATTTTCTTAAACGCATGCATGCTTTAATAACCTCACACATTCGTGCAACGACTTTTCTAATACGGGCTCTGACATATATTAGAAAAACCGTTCTTATGAATGATTTATCTCTCTATAAAGCCGGTCATTCTAAGGATAGAATCCCTAACTTCACACAAGTTCCTACCTCTAAGAGGACTAAAAGACCTTGCCATTTCTCCACTTAACCTCCTCTCAACTATTACATGTGGAGGTAATCTCATTCCTTGATCATCAACACTATTATCCTCATAATCCTCATCAGACAGCTCAAAACCCGTCACGCCATCATCGTCGTATCGAAAGGAGTTGTCTCTTGATGGTATGGTCATGGGTGGAGAGGATGCAACAATCCTTCTTTGTGTTTTTGGAATGTTCTTCAACTTCATTGCTCTTGTTGACCCGTTTGATGGTTGGTTGTAATGTCTACGTTTTCGACCATCGTTATTATCTTCATTATTATTGTCAACACTTTGATTATATGAGTAATCTGAGAACATTAAGTCGGATTCTTGAAACTCGTCAAAATCCATATTATGGGGATAATTTTAGAGTGCTGAATGAATGACAAAGTCGGAAAATACAATTTTAAAAGCTGTGCTAGGACGACAGTAATTTTTTTGAATAATGTAATATGTTAAATGAAAATGTAACAATTTTGGATTTTTTTTTGTTAAACTTAATATGAAGGTAGTATGAGAATGAGTTTAGGTATTTATAGAGAATAATGGGAATCAAATAATGGATAAATTTAGAGGTAAGGAAGATAATTAATGAATGAGAAGGGTGAGGGAATGACTAATGGGACAAAATGGTATTTATAAGGTGTTATGGATTATAATATGGTGGAGGTGGAGTAAAATGATTGGTTAAAAGATGAGAAAAGAGGGAATATTATTGATGGAGGAATCATTTATGCCTAATGAGTACATCTTTGATTTTGTCTTTGGTAGGCATCGAGTGTTAGGTGCTAATAGTTTATCCCCGGAATTTGGGTTGGATACTTGGATGTTCTTGTATCCTTACTTGTTTGTGTTTTTAGAAAGGTGAGGTAAAGAGTACATTTTTTTTTTTGCCATGAAGACAACACGAGTTTGATTTCCATTGAGTTAAAATATAGTCTTGTTGATAGGCAATTTGTAAACATTAGTTTAAGACCTCAATGAAGTCGGTGGTCTGGCCTGGCCTTGGAATAAGTAAGACCTACCTTTAACCTAAACTTTTATGTACCGAAAAATAGGTGAGCTAAGAAAATAAATTGATTATTAGATCTATTACTAGACCATGTGTGACTAAACTAGTACTAAAATTCAAGGGTATTGTATAAAGTTTTAAATAAAATTTGAAAAAGGTGGAAAATATAAAAAAAGGTAAAAATAAATGGGTATCACATAGAGTTATTTTCCTCTTTTTTTTTCATTAAGTCTATCTTATAACAATTATAGCATAAATTTGGTTTAAAAAACATATATTATTTATTACTGGACCATCCCATACTACTAAAAGATTAAGTCATACTAAAAATTTTCCCTTTCAATAATATTATGGACTCTCAATTAGGCCCATTATTTTGGAGAGTTTTCTAATTGCTGAAGTTAATTGTTGAAAAGTCAGTCAAGGCCCACATATATTGATATTTGCTAAATTTATTGCAACTTGCTTGATTGTAATCTTTGCTAAAAACCTGTAAATTTTGTGAAATCAATGCTTAAATATTGTAACTTCTTTAATTATTATCTTTGCTAATAATAATGTGCACATATTTACACACAAATCTGTGTTAAAGTTTAAAATGTGCTGCAAATTTCACATATTTACACAAATTATAATTATATCCATATTCAATTTTATATATTTTAACTTAACTTTTAAAAGTTATAATATCGTAATTAATACTTTTATTTATCACCAAATATCCATCTCGACATCGTCATCACAAACCTGAAAAAATATTAGGTCACATTAGTAATTATTCATCATGAAATTAAGTTAGTTCTAAATTTATAATAATAATAATAACAATAATAATAATAATAATAATAATATATAAGAAATATTATTTTCTATTATGTACATATCTCATCATTAATCTACTTGCTATAAGAGATATTATTATCTGATTCCGTAAATGTATTATACTCTTATTTTCTATAAGGTATATAAGGGATATTATTAAAGCTCGATCTCAATTATTTTCCCTAAACCGCAGATTCCCACAATAATCTGCAAGAAATATTATTTTCTATTACGTACACACAAATAAAAGATTGGACAAATCATACACTAGCAGTATCTACACTCTTTGCCAAGTTTAAAATCAATATGAAATTATCTGCTTCCTAAAATATACATTTATACCTTATTATATATAATCACAATTATTACCATCTTACAATAATTTATTTACTTGTGTCTCATAAAAAAAATATTTAATATTATATAACACCATAACAAAAGGTCAGACATTTTATGCAAACGATATATACGAAAACCCCCTATGTAGATGAAATTCTTATAAATACCCTGCTTTAACACGAGTTATATACTAGTGTGTGACTAATTAAACTAGTACTAAAATTCAAGGGTATTGTATAAAGTTTTAAATAAAATTTGAAAAAAAGTGACGATGGGAAAATATAAAAAATAAAAAAAATAAATGGGTATCACATAGATAGAGTTATTTTCCTTTTTTTTTTTCATTAAGTCTATCTTATAACAGTTATAGCATAAAATTGGTTTAAAAAAACATATTTATAAAGTATAAACACTAACTAATGATCTATAATAAATTAATAACACTAATTAGTATCCTATACTAAATACTAATCGGAATACACCTGAGTTTAGATTCGTTTTACGCTTGCAACTGGAGATGGCAACGAGTTGTGTTTGAGTGGGTTGATCCACCTACCCTGAATTAGCCCGTGGGAAAGATGGGAGGGTTCAAGTCAGTTCAGCATAACCTTGAATAAATCTTTAACTGGTTCAAGTCAGTAAATTAAACTCTTTTTATTTTTACTTGATGACGCAATGATTGGTTGGGTCAACAATAAATCAACTCTGCTTAGTTGGTGGAGGTAAACAAGTCACACCACTAGCGACTCAAACAATGAGCCAAGACAGGCTAATTCGACCTACTATAATGGTCACCTTTATTCACAAGTTTCAGGTAGGGATATCATCGGGGTGGGTAAGTAGATACCGCACCGCAACCTCCCCAATTGAAATGGGTTTGAGTAAAGCTTTCAAGGGTGATCAGACGTACATGTGCACTAAATTTTCCATTGGTCGTTGATGGTGGGACATGAGGTATTTTACATCATACTCACCTCATATTCCTACCCCACCAATTGCTAAAAATATATTTTTTCAAAAATTCATATTGATTTAATTACAATTTACTGAAAAAATGGTCGCCGAAAATTGTGATATAACGTGGGTAAACTGGGGCAGGCGCAGATTAAAATTATCAGTTGGTGACGCGGGTACAACCGTACAAGAATGAACACTTGTACAACTATGAATGAATGATGGAGTAGAGGGGTGAATATTCTTAGTAGTTGGTAGATATACGTATGGTCGTATATGAACACCGAAATCCACCACCGTCCCGCTCCAACGACATCCTCGTCTCAAACTGTCAACCCTCAAGTATCTCCTATAAAGAGTCTGTACTAACGTCTTGCCTTTGATGGGGAGACCCTTCCTTCTTATTGCTTTAGACGGGTCAAACCCTCTCACAAAAGAATAAGTGAGACAAGTGGATAAGACAAGTTGCCGCATTTGTCGCACTTGCTCTTTTATGAGGGAACTTGACCCGTCTGAACTTTAAAGTAATAAGACAGGTCGCCCCATTTAAAATAAGAATTTAAGTTTGATCTGGAAAGTCAAAGTATAGATATTATTTGGGGAAAAGTTACGATAAAAATATCATACAATCATACAATTACTAAAATCACGACCCTTAAACCCTCTTCAATCATTCACCCCTAAATTTCCCTTCAGAGACCTTACTCATCTCTCACTCTCTCTCTTCCCACAATTTCTCTCCTCTCTGTTTTTGTTTACAGGTTAGATTCCTTATCTTTCTATATTTATTTTATTTGATTTTGTTTATCTTAGATTTGTTTTAATTAATATAATCTACCAATTTTCCACTTTTTTTGCTGATTAAGTAGAGAACCTTAAGCTTTTGTAGTTATTGACTTTGTTCATGATTTTTTATTCGATTTTATATGAAAGATTATAACTTTATTAGTTTTAATCATCTGGGTATTGTGATTTCATGTATTTTGATCTGGGTTTGATTGATCTCGTCAAATTTGTCTTTTATTAGTATCTGGGTATAGTTTCTAGGGTTTTGCGTTATCTAAAGTTTCAATTTTGCAGCATGTTATTAGTTTCTATCTTATGGGTATTGTGATTCCGTATGTTTTAATTCTGGGTTTGATTTGATCTCGTCAAATTTGTCTTTTATTAGTATGTGGGTTTAGTTTCCAGGGTTTTGCGTTATCTACAGTTACAATTTTACTGGGTGTTATTGGTTTTTATCAACTGGGTATTGTGATTTCATCCGCTTTAATCGGGTTTTGCTTATCTACAGTTCCAATTTTGCAGTGTGTTATTGGTTTTTTTTATCAACTGGGTATTGTGATTTCATGCGTTTTAATCAAGTTTTGATTTGATCTCATCAAATTTGCCTTCCGTTTGTGTGAGGGTTTAGTTTATAGGGTATTCCGTTCTCTAACGTTCCAATTTTGTGTGTACTTAGATTAAGGGAGTGAATATGGAACACACAAAATACACCACCCCACATGTAATTGAATTTGGACTACACAAAGTTTCCAAATAAGGAAATAGGGAAGAAAACCCGAATATCCGAAAAAAGAAATAGGGAAGTTCACCTTGCATAGGAAGGAGTATTAGTTATTATCATCTGGGTATTGTGATTATATGTGTTTTGATATGGGTTTGATTTGATCTTGTCAAATTTGCGTTTCATTTGTATGAGGGTTTAGTTTCTAGTGCTGTGCGGTCTCGAAAGTTCAAATTTTGCAGCGTGTTACTCCCTCCCCACCAATATGTTCTTCCCATTGTATATGAACTATGGGCACAACTCATAAGGAATATAATAAAAGAATACTTAACATACAATTGAGGCTAATAATTAGCACTAAGCTATATTTTGCTCAGTTAAGATTAAAGGCTATTATTTAACCAGCCACTAACTGCTACTACCACCATTATCGGCCACTTTATGCTACCACCACCACAACATCACTTACCACCACCAAGGAACCAAGCCTACTAAAACCACGACAACACCACTAATCACCGCATCACCATTGACCAAAACCACCACAACACCACTCATCACCACCGTGCGCACCAAAACCAACGAACCGCCACTCAACACCCCCTGACCTAATATGGCCGAAGAATACATCACAGATGTTAGCTTTTGATGATTGGTTGTAGTTTGTTGTAAATGTGGGTAGATAAGGGAGATGAGATGGAGATCTGGTCAAATAAGAGAGGATGATGAAGAGGTTCTGAGGGCGTGGTCACCGGTCATCAAACAAGGTGGCCAGAGATGGAGCGTGTTCGACAATGGAGGTGCTCGGTGGCGGGGGTGTGGTGGAAAGATGGGAATTAGTAGTTAGGGGTTAGTGTCTAATCAAACATTATTAGACCATAAAGTAATGGCATTTCAGTAAATATGTTTTAGTAATCAGGAAGTAAGTAGTTTAAAGTTTAAACCCACAACATATGCCAGATATGGAATCATTTGAAATGGCAAACACAATATGGTTTTTCCTTATAAGGAAAGCTTGAAGAATAAAGTGGCTGGGAGGGAGTCTTAGTTATTATCATCTGGGTACTCTGATTTTGTGATATGGGTATGACTTGATCTTGTCAAATTTGTTTTTCGTTCATATGAGAGTTTTGTCTCTAGGGTTTTTGGTTAAATAAAATTCCAATTTTGCAGTGTCTTATAAGTTATTTGTGATTACGGGTGTTGGGTTGACAACGATAAGGGAATCCGGATGTATTTAATACTTCCACTGTTCATTTGATTGCATACGTTTTTCAAAACCCCCTCACATTTGTAAATTACGTATACAATTAAACAGAACCAATTTTTTCCCCCGTCTTTTATCCCCTTTGTACCTAATTACAGTGTAACATTTTGTTGGGTTTTCGTTTTTTGGTAATCATAGTTGTCAATGTCTTTTCTTTACTTGGAAACAAAGTATAGAAGTACTTATTGGGGGTGGCCTCTGCTAGGATTAGTTGCTGATAGAAATCTATTTGTATCTAGGATAATAGATTCTATGTTCTCTCGATATAACTTTTGCAAGTGCCCTCGTATTGTTTGATTGTAAGTTTAAGTGCCTGAGACATGCCCTGGTGTTAATTACTTAGTTCGTCGATAATTGAATAGTCGATGTTTTTAGGGTTGCTTCTGTTAATATTTTTGTTGCCTGACTGATTGTGTTGTGTCCCTGCACTGAACTATAATACTGAATAGATATAAACCTGGATGGTTTAGTATTGCTATGTTGTGCTCACTCCATCTAATGCATGTATGGAGTATGCTTTTCAGTATTTGGCTTGTCACTGTTGGCTTGAACTCTTAAAAGTTTGTGTCTGTTGAGTTGGTATTGACATAAAATTGAAAAAGGCTATATGTCACTATTACCTGATGTCAGCATATTGATTCTTTGTTTTCCTAATTTTTTTTGGAATCACTACGTATAATTTTTCGGACATCTACTTCAGTAAAAAATGGCCCAAAAAAACTCCTATGAAAGTGCGAGCCTAAAAGTTCTTTGGTTAATTTCTCATCTGCTAAAAATAATTTCTATAAGCAATTGTAGTGAATCTAAGTTAGTGGAAGGAGTATGTGAGTCTGTCATTTGTGCCTTTGTTCTAATAATGCTCTATTGGTCGCCTTAGACAAAAATGGGGAAGTCATTTGATGTAGCAACTGCTGTTGTGGAGAAGCCTGTGGTTGTCAAGAAATTGAAGATAAAAATTCTTGCTAAGAAGCCTGAGAATGGGGTTGGGGATATCTCAAAACAAGTGGAAGAACAGAATTGTGCGAAGAGGTTGTCATTAACTGATGACAGAACGCCAAATGCTGCAGCTGCCCAGAAGGTTTACTCTGATATGAGAAAAAAACCCATGGATGGAGGTTCCCAGTTTTCAGAAGTTAAGTGCCTGGGCAAATCTTCTTTAATTGACAATTCGACGAGACGTGCTTATGATAATGAGAATAGTAAAACTATCATAGGAAAAAAGCGTGGTTATGAAGAACTGTCAGATTGTCAGGAGAGTAAGAAGTTGAAGATGGACTGTATTGCTACTTCTCGATGTCAGAGTGTTCTTTTAAAGCTTATGAAACATAAATTCGCTAAACCGTTTCTTGACCCTGTCAATCCTGCTGCATGGGGAATCCATGACTATTTTGATATTATAAAACACCCTATGGATCTTGGGACCATAAAGAGTAAATTGCATCGGAATACATACATTAGTGCTGAGGAGTTTGAGGCTGATGTTAGGCTGACATTTTCTAATGCAATGTTGTATAATCCTTCAAACAATTGGGTTCATCAGCATGCAAAGAGGCTCAGTGAAGTATTTGATTGTGAATGGAAGCCTGTGAAAGCAATGTTGTCTAGAGATAACAAAAATGTTATGAGAAAACGAGCCGAAGTTGGTGTTGACAAAAGTGCATCAAATGTAAGAGCCAAGTTTGTGGAAAGTCATTCATCCTCCGGGGATGCTGTCAGAAATACAATGTTAAGAAAGGAAAATAGTTCTGAGAACGTACACAAAGTATCTTTTAAAGTACAGGGGAGTGATGGGCAAGGTGTAAAAGTAAGTTCTCGTATTTCTCAAGTTTTTGCCTTTCTAATTCTCATACATATTGTTCTGATCTTGTTCACTGGAAACCTTTTTCGTTTCCCAGGATCATGTGCCTCATAGCTCTAAGCAATTAAGATATAGTCCAAAATTTGATGGTAAGAGTTAATATCTTATATAAAATGCAAATTTTTTGCTTTGCTTTATGCAATTCCATTGCATTGCATTTATATGCTACTGGATACTGCAAGTAGGGCCTGTATCCTGCCGAGAGAAAGAAAGTGATTGTCTGATGTCAACAAAGGCAAATCATGGAAGTTTGGACAGAGTTAAGGCTCCTACTGAGTTAAATGATATAGAGGCGAGTTTCTCTTTTTGTTTCGATGCGATTTGTTATATGGTGTTTTTTTTCCTTCCTTTTTTTGAAATGCTAGTAGTAGGTCAATTTCCATCACTTTGGGTGGACAACACTGGGAAAAGGTTTTCCACATGATACATCCGACCCCGTACCCTGACATAGGAAGGTGTATTTGAGGCGCTGTGGTCATGGTATTCTGGTTGGTCTTGTATCTGTTCATTTTCTAACAATCTAGCATTTTGCGCAGGTAAAAAATAGTTCAACAGTGCAAAAGACTAAATCCGATCAAGATTCCGAGGGTATGTGTGTTTCTTGACCGTCCATTAACAAACAATACAAATGAGTGTTATATTGACAAGTGCTCATATATTCCTGTAGGGGCTGTGAGTTGCCTTGATGAAGAACTTGCTGGTGCTAGTAAACCTACTTCTACTGCTTCCTATGACAGTATAAAACAAAGTTAGTTCATTGCCAGCTTTTTTGGCCAAATTTTAGATGCAAACGATCAACGGTTTGAAATCGGTTGTTAACACACTCAATTCTTATTTCTGCTTTAGGTTTGGAGACTGCATTAGACATTGAACTTTCTCCTTCAAAGGCCTTACGAGCTGCAAAATTGAGGAGTCGGTTTGCTGCCACGATACTCAAGGCCCAAAATAACACACTTTTGCAACCTGTAAGGCTTAAATCTATATCTCCAATTATCTGAGACTTATATGAGTTATGTCAGCTTGTTCAAGTTAATTCAGTTTTAACTTTTTCCTTATAGTTTACTTGTACTTTGTATCAGGTCGGTAAAATGGATGCTGCAGTTCTGGAGCAAGAGAGGGAAATATTGGTGAGAAAGCAGCGTGAAGGTGACTATCTAAATTCTTTTTTATCTTGTTGAGTAACATTTTGATATAATAAATCATCTCAGCTGACAAGTTAACAACAACGTCCCTAAAGGATCTGAGTTTGTTAGTAGGTTTAGCTGACACAACAAAATCAAGAGATTGTGTTTAGTTCTATAGGATTCACGGAATTATTCTTCTAGCGCTACTTGTACATGACACTTCTCATATCTTCGGCCCATCCCATACATATAATTACATCTTTTCATTCTCCAATATCTCTGATCACATCTATTCTACGTGTCTCAGTTCTCTTGCTTTCATGCGTTGTCTTCATATTTAATGTAAATTTAGACAAATGTCATGCTATGACGGCTGATTTATAAAGGTTGTGAAGATTACCACAACCACAATTTTAGGCGGTATTGGCCTCAATTGTGGTAAAACAATCGAGATCTGAACAACTGAGTCCAAATTAAGATTAAAACCGAAATTTAATACCATGTGTGTTGAACTGTATTCTGTATCCATTTTTCAGAGAGAGCCAGGATCGAGGCACAAGTGAGAGCAACTGAATTAGCTGCCCGATCAAAAGCTGAGAGTGAATTCAGGAAGCAAAGACAAGAAGCCCGAGAAGCTGCCCGGGCTGCCCTTGAGAAGGTCAAACACATTACCCTCATGGCCTTGAGAAAATTTCTCGCATCCATGGTGGTCATGAGAGGTTTACTTAATATAACCTGTTATTCGTGACTATGCAGATGGAGCGATCCATCAATCTCGATGATAATTTCCACACGCTTCGAGATCTGGAAGCCCTGCTTGGTAGCAGCTCCTCGTTTGTTGTATGCCATGATAATAGGTCCCAACGTGTATGGAATCAAATTGGGAGCAATGAACTAGGAAGCCCATTAGAGCGCTTGGGATTGTACATTAAAGCTGAGTATCGGGTTGGTGACGACGATGATGAGGAGGATTTGGAAGAGGGGGAGGTACCGTCTTGAAATCTGCTATGTTGAGAATTTCAGGTTTCTAATTTTTGGTAGTATTTTTTCTGGCTCGTAAGTTTATATATATGGATAGAACTTGGTAAAAACTAACAAGGGCATAATAGTATCTAAGTGAAGCCCATAACAGTAAGATTATTAAGTATTTTGGGTGAATCGCGGTGTCCGAAACAGATAAAGCATGTATATAATGTGGATAGTGGATCTATTGTAGATATGGTTGGAGGTTCTGTAAATAAAAATGCATCAAGTTAGTCATGCCTCGCCGATATTCAAAGGTTTCTCAGTGTTTGTGCTTTTGTCTTTTCAATTGGGAGAGTTGGAATTTGTTTGTGTTTTGTCAACTTTGGAAGGCAGGAATGCATTAAGAGTTAAAGAAAACGAGGTGATCCTGGTTGATCTAGTTTAGTTTCAGCCAGGACTTGGACCGGTTTAAGACGTTTATGAGTCCACGAGTTACGTTGTTTCAAGGTTTTATTTGAAGCTAGTTTTGGTTGGGTCGGCTTTAAAGTGGGGTTTGCCTTGTTAGGATGGTAATAGCCTAATACTTCGTAGGTGATTAGGTGTTTTAGTTCGAAAATAGATCATGAAGGACAGTGTAGTGTTTGATTTTGTACTGCGCGACGAGGGAAGAGATTTTTATCAATGTCTCTGTTGACAAGTATATTTTGGTTCGAAAGATGCATGTAATGGGAATGAGAATGTAATAGCATCAAATTAATGGGAGTTTAGACTGCGTGGCAGGGTGCGATGCGTGTGAATAATGTCTTTTATTTGATCTTTTCCTATAAATAATGCCAAGAAAGAAAAAGTAATTATCAAATTGCGGGAATCGAAAAATATTTACAAGTATCACTTTGAAACACAGCCAAATGGGTTTTGAACCCGTGCCCTTTAACTGTTTGTATCTCAAACTTTATCACCACATCTAGTTGATACTACTGTATTAACTATGGTACGAGGTTGATATTTTTCCTTTTTTTAAATGTGTTCAATTTCCTAAAAATCGTTTTAACTTTCAATCTAAACCAATAATTAAATTGAGAAAATTTGCCGAAAACAATGACAGACATGGAAATAGATGAGAATGGTATTAAAAAAACCAGAGGCGCTATCATAGAACTACAAGAGTCTGTAATACGAGTCATGCACAACTGAGATGAGTCATGTCGAGTTGTAATTTGTAAGGCCTATTACAAAGAAATGCACATTAGAATTGCAAATTCTACTGCAGTAACTTGGATACACAAATCAGCATGTATATTTGTTCTTCGCACTCCTATCGAGCTTCTTTACATCCTCCTGAAGTACATTACAGAAGACAACATTAACCATATTATAACTTCCTCAATATATTCCAAAGCAAACTTAACAAATTCAGATAGTGCCAGCTTACATGGACTATGAACCCCATGGTTTCACCGTAATCAACGAATTTCTTCCATTGCAGTCCGATGCTCAGCTGCATTAACCAAATCAAGCATTTCAGGACTGTATCTACAGTTCCATTCTTCTATATTATTATTTTTAAGAGCCTCTTTTAGCTATGAAGTCAAAACATAGACGATTCAAGTGTGACAACTACATCATAAGCTACGACTACAATGTTACCCCAGTGGCCCAGTGCCACTCCCACCAATACGAAGGGTACTAGATGTAATGCAGCTTTATCCCTCTCTTAACTACACAATGCGACCCATAATAAAACTTGCATTATAATTTGAATCGAACGGTTGTTAATTCACAATAAAAAAAATTCAAACCAATTTAATGTCTCATTTTGCTTTATTATATCGCAATCCAGAACCAAAAAATAATGTGTCTTTAGCTCCAATCTCCATTGGACATGGAGATGATATAAGCTCAAGTAACCATCAACATAAGTAATGGCAGCTCAAACAATTAAGTTACATTAAATTCAAAGACATATTCCTATTGGTGGTTGCAAATGAGTTTAAACTGATTACGAGCAGATTTGTTCTGCTGCATACATTGAAGTATTGAAAACCAATCAACATACTGGATCAGAGAGAACCTAAAGCACTGATCATATTTCAGAACCTTGTGGTATAACATCCGTTTCTGCTTTAGATGGAAGTATGGAACCATATGCACAGTAAACAGAAAAGTATCTAAAGAAGGTATTGCATGAAAAGTTCAAATGACAGACACACTCAAACATTTAAAGATTAAAGAAACAATTGTGAGGATGGTGATTGTTAAATATTTCGAAAAAAGGTCTAGGAGTCTGAACAATGAAGACTAAAAGCAAATCAAGAAAGGAGAAAGATATAGCAAACTCGTGTACAGCAAGTAAGATGAATACAAAATCATTCAATTAGAGGAAGGTGGAAATCAGATTCGAAAAGATATAGGCTCCAGAGTGTCCCAACTAGACATATCCAGCAACTTCAAACACAACTCACAGCACAAAACATTGAAGTTGATTGCCTATACAACTTCATAGGGTTTATACTTTATAGTGATTATCGTTAGATCAGTCATTCCCATAATAGCATTGTCCCAAGGCAGACGTTTACAAACTGAAGTATCTGTAATTTTCCCAATCCCCGAAATCTATAGCAGACATGACAGGCTTATGCTTAGTGCATACAGTGAATCTCTTGAACCAATGCAAAAGAAAAGTTTGTAATACTTGGTTTTAAAAGGAGCTAGGAGTACCAAGGTGACAAGGCACAAGGTACGCGCTACACGACACACTGATTTCACGGATAAATTTATATTTTTGAAATGATACTTTGCAACAATACCATTTTTTGTATTTTAAAGAGGGTTAACACTTTACAGTTAGGAAGTAAATAGCCCATATAACAGGGTGAAAGAAAGACAAGTAGATAAGTTAAGAGTAGAAAAAAATCTGAAAACTAGACAGTAATGCGCCTCATTATCAGTTCCACATGCAAAAGGCACACCTAAGGCGTCGGTCCTCAGCCGCCCTTTGGCTAGCGCCTCAATGAGCTTTAATGCTTTATGCTCAAGGCACGCACGCACGTCTGAACTAATAGAGATGTACAAACGATACTCTAAGATAAACATATGCAGTGGTTAACATACCTGGGCAGCTTCATTTGCAGCATCTTTGGTCCAAATGGATATTTTGTCCTGCCTAGCCCTCACATTCACGACTGCTCCACAGATTTCATCTCCATGATCAAATTGCTCTCCAATCATTGCCAGCAACTAGAATGACTAACTAAGGTTAGCTATTAAACGCAAAGTTGAAAAAAGACAGGGTGACAAACTACAACAATCTCCTTAACCATACCGTATAAAGCCAGGAAGTGTCAGATTTTCCCCTTGAGTAGGCAATAGTCCATTTGCCTCCATTAGCACAAATTGGATCCTCCCATTTAGGCTCAATTTTATTCTTGAAACAGTAGAAGTCTGCTCCAACACCCAACTTGCTAGGGTGGTGTATGTTGTTGTAGAGGCTGCAACAACAAATATGTTTTATGATTCATTTTTAAGTCCATAGGCTCACTCAATGGAGGAAAACCTTGGTTCAAAGGGGGGAAAAAAAAGAATATGACGAGAACATTGGCAAACACATCCCTGTCACAGAAATCACCTTAGATAGGATGAATGTAAATACAGTACGACAAATTTCAGAAAGAGCGCGTGCACATACAGAAATAAACATTGTACAAAACTTCAGTATTCATCCAATTGCCTGACCATGAATCAAGAATCATATATCAAACATCACAATCAAATCCAAAAAAGATTTCCAAAAGAAGAAAAACCGTCATAAACCCATTAACTCATAATTGAAACAGAGAAAATCACGAAGACGGCAAAACACCTCCAGATTTCAACGGAATGATTTAAGATAATAACAATATAAAGCATAAATCAATAATCTAACCAAAACGTAGTTCATACTTCAGCTGCTTAGCAAACAACAAAATACTCATAAATTTACCTCATTTCTCATTAAAAACAAACAACATTAGTATAACAACACAACCCCAATCATAGATTTCCTAAAGCAAGCATCAAAGAGAGATATACATTTCATAAATTGGAACTTTTAAGTTTTAACAACAACCCATCAAACAATAACCTTTCAAAGAAAACTGAATGTTACGGGACAACGAAAGAACCTCCAAAATCATTCATTCAACAGCAGAGAAAGACTTCAACCACAAATCAGCATTATAACTAAAGCCCAAATCATGATTCCAAAATCCAGGCATTACCCAAAACCCACTGCAGTCCACAGATTACCCGACAAAATCAACCAACAACAACAAAGCCTTGGTCCCAAATGATTTGGGGTCGGCCAAAATGAATCATCATCCGAAACCACTAATTTTGGCTTTACAAAAACCCTAATCACAGCTTTACAGATCAAGCATCACACCCAAAACAAAACAACCATAAATCGACAATCCAACCAAAACCCAGATAACTATTTCACAAACCAAGAAAACCCATTTCGCCGAATACCTAACATATACAAGAACTCTAATCACAGCATCACACCCAAAATACAACAACTATAATTGAACAATCCAAGAAAACCCAGATAACTATTTAACCAAGAAAACCCATTTCGCCGACTACCAAATAAACTCAACTATTTAAAAAAAAAATCCGGAAAAGAACCCTAATTACAGCTTCACAAATCAATCATCACACCCAAAATATAGCAACAATAATTCAACAATCCAACAAAAACCCAGATAAAATATTTAACAAACCAAGAAAACCCATTTCGCCCAATGCCCCAAATCAAGCATTACACAAATCAAGAAAACCCAGCTCATTGAAAAAAAGAACTAATCAAGAACCCTAATCACAGATTTAAAAATCATGCATCAAACCCAAAATATAACAACCATAAATCAACAATCCAACAAAAACCCAGATAATTATATCACGAATTAAGAAAAATAATTAAGGAAAAACTAATACGGAAAGTACCTCCAGAATTGTTCAGCAGTTGAAAATGTATAAATTGGGCGAATAGAACTACCCCAAGTAGCTTGTTTAGATTTAGCAGAAGGATTATCAAACCAAAAAGTCCATGAATTTTCCAAAGGATGATGTGAAATTATGTTGTTTGAGTTTTCAATTTCAGTTTTTGTTGTTGTTTGGTTATTATTACCATCATCATCATCATCATCATCGTCGTCGTCGACAATCTCTCCATCTTCAACATCTCCTTCTTCAATGTTGTTCTTGGGATTCTTCTCAATTTCTTCTTCTTCAGTTGTTGTTGTTGTTGCCATTGATTTCTCTGTTGTTTCTTCTTCGACTCCCATGTTTGATTGTTCGATTGTGTGAGTGAATGAAAATGAGTTGGTTTGTTAGGGACTTGAGTTTATGTTTCTTATGAGTTTGTTAGGATGTTGCATTTTGTTTTAGTATCGAGTCAAGTACGAGTTGGGTTATTTGGTTCAGGTAAACTAGTCGGTGTTATAGGATCGAAAAGCGGCCAATGCTACTAGAGGCATGAGTTGGTTTTGTAAGTGGGCAAGTCTAGTTCGAAATAAGAAAATACTTTGCATATGACGTTTTTGTGGTAAACTTAAAAGAAGAAAATGTCGGAAATATGAATTATTGTTATGTATATTAATAACCTAATATTTTATAATGATACTGCATCAAGTTAAATAACTCAATTATTATTATTACTTCGTAGTACTATATTAGCTCATTAGAACAAGATCAAATAATTATACGTGTTTACAATCTGATTCTTTATTACCTGACTGACGTATTTATAATACTGTCTTATAGGATAACTAGTTTTGGTGTCCGGCTCTGCCAAGACTACCAACCTATTGTAAGTATGTGTCCACTAGGGTCCACATAGACTCGAGAGTTCGAAAGATAAGGTAAGAAAGAATTACGCCCGACCGGTAGTATTTTCTTCATAACTACCCTCAAAGAGCTTTACTATAGTACTCATAAATTGTGGTTGATTACATTTAATCCCTCTATTTTAAAACTTCTTCAGTTGTGTATATAAAATAAATCTTTTGTTTTATTTATCTCTATTTAAACCGCCTTAAGTTTAGACAGATACATCTATGAATACATTTGACCTAAATGAGAAATCATGAAACTTCTTACTTTTCTTACCACCTTGATTTCTGACCTCAAACTCTTTATCAATTTACATTGTCCACCCACATTATTAAGCTTTATATTGGCATTGAGTTGTAGGCGGTTATAAAATCTTAAAACGTGTTAAATAGGTTAAATAAGCCAAAATTAAAATGCTTAAAGGGCAACAAAATATTTATCTTATTCATACGAATGAGATAGTACTTGACCCGCTGTCTGAAGGTAGACAAATTGATAACTTATAAGTGGTGAGTTGCATTTGTAAGAGGCAAAAAATCTCGATGAACAAAACAGAGGAAGAAGTAGTCAACTTTGGAAGATCTATTATAGTACCAAGTGTAGTTGAGCTAGCTAAACAACCCATTACCAATCTTCCTTCACGCTATGTTCGACACTCCTCCATTGATGCTCACTCGTCTCCGTTACCGCTGCCCGTCATTGATCTTCACAAACTGCTTTCTCAAACTCCATCTTTGGCTTATGATGAGTTGCATAATCTTCACTCTGCTTGCAAACACTCGGGATTTTTTCAGGTACACTTTTTTTTTTTACATTTTGTATAGCATGAATTTAGACCTGTCAAACGGGTCAATCGGACCTGGTTCGGGTTGAGCCAGTTCAGAACGGGCTAATTTCGGGTTTGATGGCTTTGGGTCATTTTCGTGTCAGTGTGTCACCTATTGTCAAGCTATTCATGGATAAAAATCAGTACAGGTTTCTGATCAAGCTCGGGTCTGGAATTCGGGTGTCGGGTATGGGTCGGGTCAGTTTGCCAGGTCTAAGCATGATAGATTGATATACTGATAGAGCATTACTCTTATCGTCTCGAGCTAGATTGTAAATCTTACAACTCTTTGATCCAAGAAGTCATGAGCGTATAGAATCTTACGATTCTACAATCTTACAATTCTATAAAAAATAAAGCGACCCACGAAGTAAGCATTTTTTTTTAAAAGGAGCCACGAGTGCAATTTTGATGCTGACGAGATTTGAACTCATGTCATGAGCGCCACTACTCATGACTTGAATAAGTATTACTACGTGTCAGACTCCGGAACACTGAGCATTAAGGTGTACATGAACATCTGAATGTAACAAATCACAAAAATTGCAGGTGATAAACCATGTAGTAAGCACATCATTAATGGAGACATTCAAGAAAGAAGTTATCAAGTTCTTTGAACTTCCTATGGAGGAAAAGCAAAAGCTCTGGCAACAGTCAGATAACCACGAAGGTTTCGGGCAGTTGTTTGTGGTGTCTGAAGAACAAAAGCTCGATTGGTCCGATATGTTCTATATTACTACTCTTCCTCCTAAGCTTAGAAGAAGTGAGCTTTTCGACAAGTTGCCTTCACAAATGAGGTTCTTCTTTGTCTTTGCTAATAATAAATTTACTAAAAGACGGTCTTACACAAGAGTAGTTAGTGAGTATCGCCTATGTGGTACTTCAGTCGACTAATTTAGGACGTTTCAATGTGGGTCATGCGTAAATATTTCAGGCACCGCAAAAGCAGATGCCAACTAGCTTAGTTGGTAATGTCATATGTTGTGGTTTTCATGACATGGGTCTAACCCCGTCAGCATCAAAATCGCCCTTGTGTAAGAAATATTTACATCCTACATTGAACCTGAAACTTCAAAACCCGACTCTACAGTTAATATCGACCTAATCTGATTTGGAGTACTCATGACAGGGAAGCAACAGAGGCATACATAGAAGCAACGAAAACGCTTGCATTAACTCTCTTACACCAAATGGCTAAAGCATTGGGGATAGACAGTACAGAGATCGAAAAGTTATTCAGTGAAGGTTTGCAATCGATTAGAATGAACTATTACCCGCCATGTCCCGAGCCATACAAGGCCATAGGTTTTGCACCTCACTCAGATGCCGATGCGCTCACCATCGTCTTTCAGCTCAACCAAACCCAAGGACTTGAGATCCGAAAAGATGGCAATTGGGTACCTGTTGTTCCCCTTGAAAACGCGTTTATAGTTAACGTTGGTGACATCATGGAGGTTTGATCATGACACTAAGTCTTGTGTACTGAAGGTTATTTTCTGATATTATCTACATAATTAATACCTGCCTGTTGTTTAACAGATTATCAGCAATGGAGTATACCGCAGTGTTGAACATAGGGTGACTGTGAACTCGACTAAAGAGCGACTGTCAGTTGCCACGTTTTACAGCTCCAACTTTGATTCAGAATTGGGACCAGCAAAGAGCATTATTGGACCCAGAAACCCTCCAGTTTTCCGGACGGAGCTGGCTGAGCTGTACCACAAGGGATTCTTTGCAAGGAAACTCAGTGGGAAGTCATATCTACAGGAAATGAAATTAGAAGTTATTGAACAAGAGGATTAATCTTACTCTAATAAATTGCGAACTGTTGATCTCATGTAGAAATAAAAGTTATTATTAGTGTCTGAAATGAACTTCCATTTGATTGGCAATTAGTCTTGTGTAAATCAAACCTAAATAAGAAGAAAAAATGAACATATTAATGCAAAAGTAGTTACCAAATAACCCGTTTTACAATGTATTCGTGTAAGGCTGCCTAACACAAGTACTTGTTTTTGACTGAAATATCTCATAGAGAGCAGGAAAAAACAGGTTCCTGTATTCTCATCAAAATTTACATTAGATTCATACTATTGTATTGTCGGTCTGGTCATGTACAGTTTCTTGATTCAGTGTGTATTTCAAGAGTAAGCGAGACAGCACTAACCCTTTGGTTTGATACAGAGGGAGGGATTTGGAGCCATGGACAGAACGAGAGGAGAACTGAAAAATGTCATTTTCTTTCGGTATTTTTCCGAAAGTTTTGGTTGAGACCATCTGCAGTAACTGTCCAAACAAGCTGTCAGGAAAGTAAGATTTGCGACCTGTTTCAGTAGCATATGTCCTGAAAACTGTGACGAGGAGCATCCGACAATGGATATTGAAACACTTCAAACAGTCCGATTTTTCGTCCAACAAAGGATCTTGACACCAAACAGAGAAATTTTGCAACCAGCATTATTATTTTCGGAAAATTCACACGGTACTAATATAATATAACTATAATATATGGGCCTCAACCATAACGATCATCTTTAGGAGAATTACGATTTGAAAAAAAAATATATCATATTTGGATCCCGTGGCTAGGAGGTATAGTATGTCAAAGTGTTTTTGAGCAACCAAACTTTGAGTGACCATATCTCTTGGTCACGAGCTCCAAACTCGTGACCAAGATGATTGATTTGAAAAACAAATCGTCACTTTTTGAGCTCTTAAACACGAGTTATGACCATCTAAAGTTTTCCGCATCAAAAATTTGGGTATTATCTCACTGGCTGTCGTAAAGTGGAATGAACCGTTGAAACCTAATTTTGTGAATGAAGATGTCGAACCCCCCAAAAAGGGAGAGAGTAGTTAAAACGGAAGCTATATGGAAGATCAGTCATATGTACGAATTCCCCCATTCTCGAGTGAGTCTCATATAATAAGACAGTCTCATACTAAGAGTATTGTGATTTGTGAGACAACCATAAAATACAAATGTAGAAAATGTAACCACTTCTTATGTGAGAGGTCTCAAATCAGTATTATTAAGTATTATTATTGTGAAACCGTCTCATACAAAAATTAGTCTTCTCTTTAACCCATACTGGTCTTATGCAGTTAGGCACTTTATTCCCCTTATTCACAAAAATACTCCGTAACTGTTATTGTCTTTGGATATGATTAAGCAGTTAAAAAACTACCTTCCCGAATCCTAACTGTTATGCCCTTCGCCAAGAGACACCATGCATGTATATATACACATACAACTATCACCATGACATGCACAATTTCAAACTATCCAACACCAAATCTATCAGTTTATCTACGTCGAAGCTCGAACATGAAGCCTGCAAAGACAAACTCCAAGCACGTTACGAGGGATTATCATTGGGGATGGAAATCATGGACCATTTTCGTAGCGATACTCCTCTTCCAAATGCTTGGTCCATTTTTTATGCCAACGGATTTCGACTACATGCTTGCGTTCTATGTGCTTGTCCCGTTTGTTGGTGTTGTAGTTTGGGCTGCCATGGATTACAATTACAAAAACCTGTTGAAGGAGAAGGAAGACGATGGTTAAGTCGCTGTTCTTGTATTGTTATGGTTAAGTCGACATAATCCTCATTTCATGTTGTTGTGATTGTGATTTAATACATGGAAATTGTCTGCAAAAAAAGTGTGTTAAACTCTTAAATCTTAATTACATGTTTGTTTCTTGCTTATATATCTGTTATGCTTTATTGTCGTATCAGGAACACTAAAACGTGTATGCGATGGTTGCATGGATAAAGACAATGTCGTTAACCTTGTAGTTAAATTAGAAAAACACGAGGATTCGGTTTATTTGGTTGATCAAATGCATACAATCCTCTCATATTCTCATACAAGACTCCAATTCCGATCTCATGCATACAACCATCTTATACAAGACTCCGCTTATTGGACCATTGCCGAGAAAGAATTATGATTCAAATATGCATGTTACAACACACCACATAAAGAAAAATAAAGCAGAAAGGGTAGAATCCTGAACAACACCAACAAACCTAAACGCTGACGTACCCTAACTTATCCGAGTCGGTCAGTCGACTACAATCTTTCTGCGCTTGTACCGAACCATGACCTTCCCTTTCACACCTACCACCATGGCATTCCAGTCAATCTCTGGGAACGGAGAAATCAGTTCAAACTCGAAATTCCTAAGCAGATGACTCCATATGGCCTTAATCTGAAGATATGCAAAGGGTTCTCCAAGGCAGCCATGCCTACCTCCTCCAAATGATATATAAGAAAATGCCCCGGCTGCCTTATCCTCATCCCTCCCGGGGGAAAACCTATCCGGGTCATAACTGTCCGGATTTTTGTATACGTGGGGGAGCCGATTGGCAAAAGCTGGTGACGTGGCAACTATATGGCCGCTCGGGATGTCATACTCTTTACCCTCTCGGGAAGTCACACTGAAATCGCTGTGTGATTGCCTTAGCAACATAATCAAGGGAGGGTGGAGTCTAAGTGCTTCCTTAATGCACCGATGTAACACTTCCATCTCGGATAGAACATCATGATCGATATGATTTCCATGTTTCTTCATTACGTTTTTTTGTTCTTCAACCACGTCTGAAAAGTATTGTTTATAACGAAGAAGGTATGCTCCGGTCCAAGTAGATGTAATAGAGCTGGTATGCTGGCCTGCAAAAAGAGCAGCAATGAGAAGACCTGTGACCTCTGCTTCGGTTGTGGAACGACCATCTTTGTATTTTGAATCAATGAAGTATTGTAACATGTCGTTCTCAGACTTCCCAGACCCTTTTCGGGAATTTATTATGTTGGCAAAAATACCGGCCAACTTCTTACGGGCTTTGTCACGACGGCGATGGGCTGGGATGGGCAGGTAAGGGAAGAGAACACTGATGGGTAGCATTCCATTATCGAGGTCGTGAAAGAGGGCAGACACATCGTCAAATAGCTTGTCACGAACTTCACGGCCTAATAGACATCTGCTGGCTGTTAAGATGATAAGATGCTCCAACTCGTATTTCAAATCGACCTCCCCGCTATCTCCCCATTTAGAAAAGTAGTCCTGCAGAATGTGATGTATAAGATTTAAGCTTATAAGGAGGTATCTTCATAGGTGATGCAGTAACAAAACGGATCATAGACCCTATTTTAAATCCATTGGACCCAACACCGATGCGACGGATCTAGATCTTACATCAGAGATACAATAACAATTGAAAAAATGATACTGTGTCCTTGATAGTTGATAGGGAGTACTGAAGTCGATGAACTAGGATACACGACGACGACGGCAAGATAGGTTGGGGTCGGCTAACATGAATCATCATCCGAATCCATTGAGGTTTGAGTCCGCCAATACGGTTAAAGGTAAATAAACAAAGTACAAGAAAATAGATAGATGATTAACAAAACAAGTGTGTTTGTAAAAATTAAAATAAAAGTAAGAAAAGCTTGAAAACAAATATTTACGTGGCAAAATGCAGGAATGATCATATTTTAACTATTCAGCTAAGCTTTTTAAGTATGTTGATTCTCATTTAACGGAGCCCAGTGCCTCGAGGACTTCTACAAATGGCGAGGCAAAAGGGGTTGGATGTTCGCATCTAACCACCGTTACGAAAGTTGAACGACTAATAAGTGACGTAATCCTCTATGTTTTATATGTTCAAAAATCAAAACCACTGTCAAAGGGTCTACGACTAATATTGCGTGTATGTGGATCACAAAAGTGTGACCAAATACCAACATAGTTCCATTAAGCCATTTTTAACCTTAGCTAAATCTGATACGCCCTCCATCCCATTTATCTAATCTCCTTTTGAATTTGTTGATTATATGATTTCGACTTTGACAACACTTAGTCAAAATTTAAGATAGTTACAACATAATGACAACAGTTTCAACAAATAGATACAAAAGAAATACCTGAGCTTCTACGACCATATGATCTACGTAACTTTTGAGCTTGTTGGCTCGAAGTGCCTCTGTGAAGAATCGAAACTGCTCCTGACGAATGGAGTAATCAACGTCGAATACAACACCAGGTCCAAAAGTAGGGACATTAAACCGATAGACCTCCTGCTGGCTAAGATCAGAT
This sequence comes from Heliosperma pusillum, assembly GCA_022085475.1. NCBI lineage: Eukaryota > Viridiplantae > Streptophyta > Magnoliopsida > Caryophyllales > Caryophyllaceae > Heliosperma > Heliosperma pusillum. The sequence continues at coordinate 104,053 of JAIUZE010000026.1, forward strand.
TCAGAAGCCTTGAAGAAATGGGCAGATACCTCAGGCCCAATCATGAAGGTAATGTTCTTATTGACCAGATTCAAGGTAAAAACACTTCCGAGCTTTGGGTATTCTTCACGGAGCATTATGATTGGGCCCTTTAGGAAGCGCATGAGTCCCCCAACGACTGGAGGCCAGGCCTTTATTACAGGGGGGAGACGTTTGCTTGATTTAGGGAGTATGAGGACCGATATCAACTTAGCTACCACTAGGGTTGCCACGATGAGGAGGCCCACATTGAAGAACTTGCTGTCCATTAGCTCCATCATCATGGTTAGGCTGGCGTGACTCAACACTCAATCAATAATTTTCCAACTGAAACGAACAATGAAAGGAGTTAACCAGCAAACAAAGTTGTAGCGCACAGTTAGAATGTTCGCTTTGTAAGAGCATCCATATCTGCCCCATCTCCTTTGCTTCGCTCCCTTTCCTTTCCCTCTATCCCCATATATCCATAGCCTCCCTTTCCCTCCTATTTTGCTATCGGAACAAATCCTAAAAGACCCACAGGACAAAAGACAGTCATTCTCTCAAAACAGGGTTTATATCGAGACATGAGCTATCTCTCAATCTCAGTAAGCTTACTCCGTGCTTAGATGGAAATAAATAAGGGAGGGAACGGTACAATTTCCGTTGTTTGGTAAAATTCAACAGACAAGAGTGAAATGGACGTATCAAGTTTCCCTCTCTGAACTAAATTAAAATACTTCATTTTAGAAAAAAATCGAAAGGAAAACCCCATAAGTTCATTACCTTACCCTCCCTTACATCCACCTCCTCTCCTACAAGGCTAGGATTATGTCCAAACAAACCCTCAACACAAATTCCCATTTAAGACGCGTACTATCCGTATTAAGCAAGCTTAAGACGGGTCAAATACATACCAAATCACCACACTTATTACCTAGAAAATACCAAAAAATTTGTCTTGATGGTGGTAATACTTGACCTGTCGGATAGTTTCCGTCTTAAGCGAGACTTACTAAACCTTTAAGAATCTCTATATTCACAGGCATTTTCATACCTACAAGCTTATATTGTACCTCCTTCGCCCTAATCATTAATTCACTCTTTTTATTCTTTGTGGGTCGTATTTTCGATCAAAGGTAAACAAATTAAAGTCTAAAAAGATACTCCATAACTGTAAAAACCAAAACCACACAATGACATGCAACTAGACCTGGCTAATGGGTCCTTCGAGTCGGGTTTAGGTCGGGTCAACAATTACCTAGGTTGCTTCAAGCAATGAGTCATTTCTATGTAAGGATTTAGCCTTGAATAAGTCATTTTGGATTTTTGGGTCTATCTTGTCATTTCGGATCACTTCGAGTCCGGTCACTTTCAAGTCGGGTCAAGTCTGGATCACACTTTATGGGTCTCGAGTCAGCCTTATAGGATCGAGTCAGCTTGCCATAAAAAAAATTCAACCTTTACCCATAAAACACAATGTAAAAATAAAATTAACCAATTCTAACATAGATAATATCGAATCTAAAAAAAACCCAGATAATTTAATTCACATTAAAACATTGGAGGACTATAAAATATACTCCGTAATAATTAATAAAATCACATTAGTTGGCATGAATAAATAAAATAAAACAAGAATTAACTAAAAAGAGAGAATTAAGAGAGTACCAGATCATGAAAGAAGAAGAATGTAGATAATGAATGTGATTTAGTTTGCAAAACAATGAGATTAGTATGATTGATTTATAGTGGGATTAATAATAATAATAATAATTAATCAATCAAGATTAATAAACTGGGGACACTAGAAAATTAGGAAAAGCAGAGTAGTGGTGGTGGCACACAGGATTGTGCATTGTGCAGTCCACGTATCTCAGATTTTGACCCGTATGAATATGATGGAATGCCCACTTGGTATTTGGTAGCTTTTTTGTTTCTGTTCCCAGATTTTATGACTCAAAAAGTTGGGGTCAATCTTTGATTGGATCCGGAAATACGACACGAATTTAACGGGTTAAGAATAAGATGAATGAAGTGATTGAATATGTAGGTGATACTTCATTTAAGTTAGATAGTAATTATCCTACAAATGACGGAAAAAATATTTCAGAATGTGAAAATATTTCAAGTATCTACATGTCTCAGTTATTTGTTGATTTTTGGCTTGTGAAAATATTTTCACGAGAATTTACCATCCACTTATATTCTAGTCCATTAACAATCACAAATTCTCATTGAAGACGGTTACTATCCGTCACAAGCTGAAGACGGATAATGTCCCTCTCATAATATGCAAGTGGTAAGGGACATGTAGATGGCAAATGGATCCCCACTTGCCCTCTCACTTGCATATTGTGAGAGGGGCACTATCCGTCTTGAGCTTATGGTAGATAATGTCCATCTTTAGTGAGACATGTTGATTAACAATAGTCACAACTGACAAGACTCAGTGACTCACAACTCAGAACTAGTGATCACCTTCTCTATCTTTTTTTATCTTTGTACTAAAACCGAAGGTAAATAAATAAGGAATTAAGAGTCTTTTGGTAAAAACTTGCAAATTACGTGATTTAATGGTACGTGGATCAAAGTGACGAGTCTACTAATTCAAAACGAAGAATAAGACGAAAGAAAATCTGCAAGAAATATAGAGACACAAGAAGTTGGTGACGCGGAAAACACAATGTGGGAAAAATAGTGGGGGAGTCGGAATCCCTCCAAATATATGCACTAAAATGAAGGTGGTGCTTGCTTTGGGGTACAATGTATTGGAACTTAAAAGCTACAAGTGATGGGGAAAATGAGAATGATTACCATAAGAATTGTTGTTGTTGAAGTTGTGAGACGGTAAGTATTGAACGCCTTGGTCCCTTCAATCTTCTCTATTTATAATGAGCTGAAAAACCCTAACGACTCCTTGAGTCCTCTTCTGAGATATGCTCTGCTGGTTCGCTTTTTGTGGGGGATGTTATTGACCAAGTAAAATATGGTTGTTATACTTAAACCATCATCAAGCAAGGTCAATTGGTAGGTCATGACCTTACTTGGTCATGCTAATGATGTAATTACACAAACACAATTGGTGACCTTCTTTGCTAATTGGTGACCAAAGGTCAATTTGTGACCATGGTGGAACAAAATTGACCACCTTAGTGACCTACTAGGTGTACAATTTGGGCCCTTGATTTGGTCCATGTCGCCAATCTGTGTGCTCTTTTCTCTTCCAATAACCGCGCACCACGTCATCACTCCATGTGCTTAATATTTTAACCCCAATAACAGAGAGAGAGAGAGAGCGAGTAAATTAATATAGAAGACGGTCTTGCTAATACGAGCAATCTAGTGACAAAGAAATTCATAATGAACACTTGTAGTTATATAATTTAAATTTATATTGAAAATATGATATTGCTTGTTTAATAGTAAGTGACATATTTTAATAGGGTTTGCTAAAATTATGGTAAAGTATTAAGTCGTCAAAATAAAATCTCGTGTAGCAAGGTCCTTTTTCTTTAGGGACAATCTAATTCCTTTAGTGGTGGGTGAAATATGAATAAAAAATTAGTTATTATTAGGAACTACTCCGTATAACATAGCTAAAAAGAATTTACCGGTAAAATCGTGTAGGTAAGGAAAATGTTAGTCGTGTAAAATGATCTGCTAAATTTATCATAATCATAACTCAATTGTGTTGACTTGGTGACAAATCATAAAATTAAATTATTAACTCAATAACGGTATGTTTTCTACCGATACATTATATTATTATTTTTATTCTATTCTTATTAACTCAATGGATATGTGAATATGTCTATTTGTAACATAATTATCTTATTAAAGGTAACCAATTCCACCATAATTTCATTTCCAACTCTCTTCCATAATGACTCATACATAATCTTGTAGTTGTTGCCTTCATTATAATTTATAACACTTGGTCTTGTTTCAGATGAGCTATTTTGGTCTGAAGCAATAAGACGGGATTTGGTAACCACTTTACAGTTAGATGTCACCAGTATTCGCCACTACTGAAAACAAGTTGATATAAGCTGTGGTCATATTTTATTAATAAATGACAATATAATCCCGCCTTATTTTTCAGACGGAAAAGATCCGTCTAAAATAAGAAGGAAAAGATCCGTCTAAAATAAGAATTTGCGAATTTACAATCACTTGTTACTTTACATAATACGGCAAACATTGACTGAAAAACTATATTAGTCATGCCTTGTAATGATACCATAACACTAACATGCCAAAAACATACTTGAAACAAACCAATCTAATATGAATTGACTTGCATTACCTTTGGAGGAGTAGCCTCTTAATAACAATAAAGTATATGTACAAAAACACTTGTTCTACTTTCCATTTAGCTTCTCTTTTCTTGTAAAGCTATTACAATTTACAGAAAATTACGATTTAATTATAATTGCTTGTGTGTTTCCTTATTTATTGGTAGCCAATTTATAGTACAAAGGAAGATAATTCCAAAGCTTCCATTGAGCAGGGCCGTCTCCGACATTTCGGGGGCCCTGTTCAAAAATTTATAAGGGGCCCTCAATTACAATTAAATTTCATCTTACACCAAGAAAATTTGAGGCGCTGCCTACTACTGAGTATATTTTTAAGTTTAGTGTCTCGTAAATATTCGTCTTAACAATAGAACGGGTCAAATATTATCTCCCTTGTACATATAGGACACGTCTTTCTGCGTTTTTCATGGATTCTTCTTATGTCTTATTCTAATTATTTGTTCTCTCTTAAGCTTAAGACGGATACATCCATCTTAAATGATAATTTGCCTTACATATTCTCTTCATTTAAAATTTCGATTATAGACGATCATAATATTGTGTAATTTCTATCTAATACTCTCTTGGTCTCATTTATTTGTTTATTAACTGCAAGAGACATTACATTCAAATATAGGCAAATGGTTGAGACGGTAAAAGCGTAATTTATGATACTTCTTTATTTTTTATACTCTTTAATTGTTAAACAAGAGTTCTTTGATACTCTAATATACTCCCTCCGTCCCGGTCATTTATTTACCATTTCTATATTTGGGTGTCTCATCCATTTGTTTACCTTTCTATATTGGGAAGACTTTTGATGAGTAATTTCATCACCCAATGGGACTATTGTCCACTTGTCATCTTATGACACTACCCACAAATGGTCCCCTCCCCTTTTCTTGGTCTTTGTGCCAAAAGCAAAGGTAAACAAATGACCGGGACGGAGGGAGTATCTTTTTTTATATTTCTCAAAATATATAAAGATATTAAGAGTCATGTAGCCTAGTAAAAGTTTCCTAAAAGTTGGATAAAGAACCAATGAAGTAAATTCACAATTAGGTAAGCTTGGCTAAGCATGTGGGCCCTCGGATTTAAAGTTTGCACTGAATAAAAAGTTGATTGACAGGATTCGAACCTGCGTCTCCTTTGTAGGAGGTATACTCTCTACCAACTACACCTCTAAACATTCAGTGATTTTTTTTGTTTCAAACCGTATATATTAGAACTGCAATGTTTATTGGGCCCCCAAAATTCAGGGGCCCTGTGCGCACGCACGAGATGCACATGCAAATAGCCGGCCCTGCCATTGAGAATGAAACAATAGAAGATACAATGGACATAAGGAAGCTACAATGGACTATTGAAAATGACAATAAACTATGAATGCATTGCATTGGCCTAATAAAAGAAAAACTTAAATTTACGCAAATTCTCATTTGTGACGGACATTCCGTTACAATGGTGGTACCGGCAGGGCAGAAGGTGAGGGTAGACGGTGGTGATGAGGTGTATATGGTGGACATGGAGGTTAGTGGATCAATATGGTATTGGGGATGGATTAATGTGGTGGCCTAAGGGTGGTGGTAGGTTATTACTTATTAGTAAGGGTAAAATGGTCAATTCGTAAATTTTGGTATTGAGTATGAAAGAAATGAGGATTTTCGGTATAAGTTTTGAAAGAAAATGATCTTAGGTATAAGATTTGAAAAAATGTTTTATACTAGGTATAAGTTATCAATTTACCCTATATATAATTTAAATTTTATTTTGAAAATTTGATATTGTTAAATAGGAAGTGACACATTTTAATAGAGTTTGCTAAACATATGGTAAAGTATTAAGTCGTCAAAATAAAATCTCGTGTAGCAAAGTCCTTTTGTGGGAAATATCGGTATATTTCGTCATTAAATTGCGGATTATAACGAAACTATAGTATATGAATTACGAGTCAAAATGAATTGCATAATATAAAATCATATGAATCTAGAATTAACCTTTGGTCCTAGCAAATATGGCCTATGAACAATATCGAAGTCGATATTCTCCTAATTGTTGCACCCAAGATGCTCCAAGATATGCCTTGCTTGTGCTAGAATTTTGAGAAAAGTTACTTCTAATTTTTCTTTTGTGTGATGATGAATGATAGAGAGAATTCAAGAAAAAAAAAAACTTGTTCTCCTTTGCTTTTTTCGGCCGTGTAACCCCTAGGGTTAGAAGGAGATTTTTTTTTCTTTTTAACCCTCTTGTTATTAGGTTTTTTGACCTAGTTACCATAAAAGAATAATCGGAGATATTTTCTCTTATTTAACTCTAAATAGCCGAAAAATTTGAGAAGAAAAAGACTATTTTTTTCCGGTCCTTTTTCGGTTATATTAGCATGTGATATAATATATATACGTCAACTATAAATATCCGTATATTTATAATTTGCTAATTAAATATAACCTTTTATGTTTAATTACGAATTAACAATTTAATTCGTTTAAGCTTATATTATATACATTGATTAAATATAACGGTTTATATTTAATTACGAATTACATTTAATTCGTCTCAGCTAATATTATTTAATCGTTATTAAATAATCGTATCATCATTCATATACATCGACTAACCTTTTAGTCATTTAATAAGGCATCAATGTGATTATATTATTCATATAATTACATCTCTCAGGCACATCATTTAGGTGTGATTTTTAGGGACCAGTTGATCACCGCCATTAAAATGACAATAACGTCAAACTTCTAGCAAGCCAACCGTTATCGATAAGATAATAATACTAAGTATACCCTGTGAACCTGTAAGAGATTTATTCATGTTATCACACTAACTGTGGAGGACACTAGCTCCAACAATCTCCCACTTGTCCTTACAAGTGTATGTGCGATAACCCGATTCTCATATCCATAAATTTCTCTCACTCAATGTAAAACAATTTGCAAAGTCCGTATTTACAAATGTCGCATTTTACAAGCGATCAATATCAAGAGTGGTTTTCCCGACTAGAGAGTAACTTAACTGATAAACGAATCATTATTCGAGCATGACCATGCATTTCAGTTACAACTCCTCGAGTGGCCCTGAGAAATAACAAAACCTGATAAAGGTTGGATATTTTCCTCAACTCGAATCCTGCAGATACAAGCACAGTATGAAATGACCCAGTGAAAATCTACTTAGCCTCTTGTTACGGTCGACCATGAGAAAGAAACCAAAGTCACCCAAAAACTGCCTTAATCTCAAAAGACAGTCGATAGTCAAAAGAATCGACTCTTAGGAACACTATGGACGTCCTATCCACGACCTGGCACCGAATGTTCAGAAACATTTAGGACTCCATAACGTTGTCACGATGTCCTACGAGGTATCTTTATAACTCGTATCTGTGATTGATCAGTCAACCGTTTGACTTATGGCTCGTTGAACCCACCATCAATCAACTTCACAGTATAATTGCCAGAGTTATCAGCTCATGTAGGCGATTACGGACCAAAACAATTATAATGTAATTCAGTTCACTTTGTGGCGTTCAATGTTGTCGTACAATCCACATAAAAAACAAAATATGAAATAATACGATGATGTTATAAATAGTGCATGAAAAAGATACATTTATCTAATCCATATAAAACAGCTACTACAACTCAAGAACACGTTTAATTCCCATGGAAATAACGTGCCCTTCATGCTTATCATATTTTAACGGTTTAGTGAGAGGGTCCGCGATGTTGTCATCCGAAGCAATCTTGTCAATCACTATCTCCTTTTGCTGCACGTAATCTCGGATCATGTGAGCCTTCCGAAGTACATGTCTAGACTTGTTGCTGGACTTAGGCTCCTTAGCCTGGAAGATGGCACCTCTATTATCACAATAGATGGTAATAGGGTCATTCGAACTAGGAACTACGGTTAGTCCTTGTAAGAACTGACGCATCCATATAGCTTCCTTTGCAGCTTCTGAAGCGGCATAGCACTCGGACTCAGTTGTAGAATCTGTTATAACACTCTGTTTGGAGCTTTTCCAACTGACCGCAGCGCCATTAAGAGTAAAGACGAATCCAGACTGAGATTTTGAGTCATCTCGATCTCTTTGGAAGCTAGCATCTGCGTAACCGATTGCGCATAGCTTAGTGTCTCCTCCATAAGTCAATACCCAATCCTTAGTCCTTCGTAAGTACTTAAGGATGTTTTTAACAGATATCCAGTGTGTTTCACCTGGATTGCCTTGGTACCGACTCGTCATACTCAATGCATATGCCACGTCCGGACGTGTGCATATCATGGCATACATGATCGATCCTTTAGCTGATGCATAAGGAACACGACTCATGCGCTCGACCTCTTCCGATGTCTTGGGTGCCTAAGCTTTACTCAAATGCATCCCAGTAATCATTGGAAGGTTCCCCTTCTTGGAGTTGGTCATGCTGAACCTCTCAAGAATCTTATCTATATAAGACTCCTGACTTAGTGATAACATCCGTCGTGATCTATCTCTATAGATACGGATCCCCAATATGCGTTGTGCCTCACCCAGATCTTTCATCTGGAAATGTTTCTTTAACCATACTTTTACCGAAGATAAGAGAGGGATGTCATTCCCAATCAAGAGTATGTCATCAACATACAATATTAAGAAGACAATCTTACTCCCACTCGACTTGACATACAAGCATGGTTCCTCGACCGATCGAGTGAAACCATTCTCTTTTATCACCTGGTCGAAACGATGATTCCAACTCCGAGAAGCTTGCTTAAGTTCATAAATGGAACGCTTAAGCATGCAAACTTTCTTAGGATTTTTAGGATCAATGAAACCTTCGGGTTGTACCATGTACAATTCCTCCTCCAAATAACCGTTTAAGAAGGCGGTTTTCACATCCATCTGCCAAATTTCATAGTCATGAAAGGCGGCAATCGCTAAGATTATCCGAATGGAACGCAGCATAACTACGGGTGCAAAAATTTCATCATAATGCAATCCTTGCACTTGAGTGAAACCTTTTGCTACTAATCGTGCCTTATAGGTGTCTGGTTGTCCTTCTATGGAATGCTTTATCTTATAAAGCCATTTGCACTGAAGAGGCCGTACCTTATCAGGCAAATCAACAAGATCCTATACGTCATTCTCATACATGGAGTCCATCTCGGATTGCATGGCTTCAAGCCATAGCTTAGAGTAGGAACATGTCATGGCACCTTTATAGGTAGCGGGTTCGTTACTCTCTAGGAGTAAAACATCATCTCTCTCATTCTCCTCGACCATACCAATGTATCTGTCTGGAGGAATGAAGACTCTACCCGACCTCCTAGGTTCCATAGGGATGTTAACCGTAGCAGAAGTTGAAGGAACCTCTTCCTCCATTGGTTGCTCGGTTGTTGGTTCTTGAATCTCCGACAGATCGAAGGTTCTATTACTTGAATTATTCTCGAGAAACTCTTTCTCTAAGAACTTCGCACTAGCCGCAACAAAAACTCGTTGTTCGGTAGGCGAATAGAAGTAATGACCAAACATTCCTTTTAGATAACCAATAAAGTATGTCTTGACCGATCGCGGGCCGAGCTTATCCTCGTGTCTCCACTTGACATAAGCCTCGCAGCCCCAAACCCGAATAAAGGACAAGTTAGGGACCGTTCCCTTCCATAACTCATATGGAGTCTTGTCTACAGCTTTAGACGGACTTCGGTTAAGTATAAGAGCAGCTGACAAAAGAGCATAACCCCATAATGAATCAGGTACTACCGTGTGACTCATCATGGATCGAACCATGTCAAGTAATGTTCGATTTCTCCGTTCGGACACACCATTTAATTGAGGTGTTCCAGGTGGAGTTAACTGTAATACTACACCACATTTTTTAAGGCGTTGATCAAACTCATTTGAAAGATATTCGCCACCACGATCTGAACGAAGTGCTTTAATCTTTCTTCCCAGTTGGTTTTCAACCTTATTCTGGTATTCCTTGAACTTTTCAAAAGACTCACTTTTGTGCTTCATTAAGTAGACATATCCGTATCTACTCAAATCATCCGTGAAAGTGATAAAATATCTATAGCCGTCTCTTGCGTTTATTAACATAGGTCCATATACATCAGTATGTATGAGTCCTAATAGGTCACTAGCGTGCATTCCAACATCTTTGAAGGAAATTCGAGTCGTTTTACCGATAAGACATGATTCACACGTGCCAAATGATTCGTAATCAAATGGGGAGATAGTCCCATTGTCAATGAGCTTCTTTACACGTTTCTCATTTATGTGTCCCATACGGCAGTGCCATAGATAAGTTTGATCTTTGTCACCAACCTTTAATTTCTTATTATTCACATGCAATATGTCTGTGGTTTGATCTAAGATATAAATTCCATTCATGGAAACTGCTTTGCCATAAATCATTTCATTAAAAGAGAAAATACAACTATTGTCTTTTATTGAAAATGAAAAACCGTCTTTATCTAGTACGGAAACAGAAATAATGTTCTTAGATAAACTGGGTACATAGCAACAGTTATATAAATATAACTCAAAACCACTCGGGAGTTGGATTACATATATTCCCACTGAGACTGCAGCAACTCTTGCTCCATTCCCCACTCACAGGTCCACATCACCCTTTGCGAGAGGTGTGATGTTTCTTAGGCCCTGCAAATGATTACACAGATGAGAACCACAACCAGTATCAAGTACCCAAGTTCCGAAACTTGCATGGTTAATCTCAATCATATGAATAAAAGATCATACCAACAGTAGTGACGCGGCCTGCTTTTATGTCCTCACGGTACACGGGACAGTTCCTCCTCCAATGCCCAGTCTTGTGGCAATGGTGGCATTCCATGTTACTGTCCTTGCTCTTTGCCTTGCCTTGTGAGCCACTGGTCTCACCAGGCCCACTCTTGCCGTTTCCTGACTTTTTAAACTTTGGCTTTCCTACAGCTAGGTCGCCATGAGCCTTGCCCTTACCTTTGCCCTTGTTGGAAATCATGAGAACATCTCGCTTCATGCTCCCACTCAATTTCATATCATTCTCGGTCTGTACGAGAAGTGAGTGTAGCTGATGAAGACTTTTCTTCATATAATTCATATAGTAATTTTCCCTGAAAGGGCAAAACCATCATGAAGTGAATGAAGCACACTGTCAATGATTATGCTCTCACTGATTTTGCAATCAAGTGCCTCCAATTTCTCGACATTCTCAATCATATCAAGAATGTGTGGGCTAACCGGTTGGCCCTTCTGGAGTTTTGCCTCAAAGAAGTGACAGGTATGCTCATAAGTAACGATCCTCGGTGCTTTTGAGAATTCGTTAGTGAGCGTGGTGAAAATCTTGTTTGCACCTTGGGCAATGAAGCGTCTTTGCAAATTGCTTTCCATTGCAAAGATGAGTACGTTCTTTATCGCACCCGCTTCCATAACGAAGTCATTATATTCAAATGTTTCGTTAGCTCTCGCATTGGGGCCTGGGTTTGGCGGTATTGGCTCAGTCAAGTACTTGAGCTTACCGTCAGCAATGGCTGCATTCCGTAATGCCGCCTCCCAGTACGCAAAGTTGGACCCGTCATTCTTCAGTCGCGTGGACTGATTCATGTGGTCCATAAAAGTTTTAAGCCAGGAATCACGTGCGAGTGTGGCACTTGGCATAGGGACATCATTATGGCCAGCCATTTGTTATAGCAGTATTATCAATATAAGACGAATTCTACACTGCGAAAAAGAAGAAAAAACCATAATAAGCGTTCTCATCGATTTGAATTTAAGTCTAGTGAAAAATCTGTTTTAATGCAAAGACTCGAGCATTTATACAATTGACCTCCCTCAAGAATTATATAAATGATCCCAAGACTCAATTATTGTAAATTGATAAGTCAACCTCTTGGCTAATTCTACCTTTAGAATTCTTGGTCGATAAATTTCTGTAAATTCTATCTTTAGTCCATCATAATCACGAGAAACTCTTCGGACTATAATGTTGAGATAAAATAGGTCAACACACACACTACTTAAGGGGTCATATGGAGAGTAAGGTCTTATATGCCTATCGACGAAGAAGGGATTCATAGTAGTTTGGCCTATAAAAACTAGTCTCAATTTTAGGTTTAGAGGAAGATCCCATCAATTTTATTTTAATTCAATTTTAAGTGAACTAATATCTAGCATGCGAGAATGAATAAACTAAAATGATGACTTAAATTCGAGTGACATCTTTACGTCCATGATAACTAACATTCAAACTATATGAGTCAATTTTCATGCATTTTAGTAATAGGTGGTTTGGTTTAGGCGGAATATGATGCACTAACTATCATGTGATGAAAAACAACAAGAACATAAAATTACATAAAAATATTACAAAGTCCTAGTGTGGCCTATCTACCAAAATGAACAAAAATACAACTTTGGAATCCAACCCATTTGGACCCGAGAAGCTTGTCTTGATGTTCCATCTTGGTCCATGTAGCGGGAGTGAGTAATCCGATCTCCATCTTTAATCTTCTCAAAATACATTTAATAAATTACAAAAATAAACCTATTTACATTCTAATTTAAAAACGTAATTTAATGAAAAATAAAATGGAGATTCGAGATCTCAAAATTACATCAAAAATCATGTTTCCATCATTACGAAAACATGATCAACTAAGGTCACACTAAGTAATACAATTTACAACCAATTGCAAAAATACGTAAATTAAACCATTCAACCATTCATTCAACAAAATAATATGCATCAACTATAAATTAATCATTCAAGACATAATTCTTTAATTATGAAGAGTAATTTATCCAAACCACCTTTTAAAATGATCAAAATTATGTGATAATTCCTTAATTAATCACAATAGTCCCAACCATATTCTTTAACATAATCCAATTTTAATTCATGAATTCTTTAACATGAATTCAAAAAAATAACATGTTACTAATATATTCAAGATCGGTACAAAATATCAACATCTAATCAATATTAAACATCGATACAAACTAGATTATTCAATTTAACAATTTAAAAAGAATATCTAAATCAATGAATACCGAAAATATATAGCGATGAACATACAAATCGATTTCCATTTCCATTTTAATTTAATCCTTATTAAATCAAAACAACTACTAATTCATCATGTTATCGTCTTAACTATTTAAAACAACAATTATAATGAATCAAAATAGAAAAACAAGGCAAAAATATTTTTTTTTCTTCACGGCTGAACAGTGCCGTGAACAGTACCAATTTTTTTTTCCTCTGGCCGTGAACAGTACCAAAAAAAAAAAAACCCTAATTTTTTTTTTCTTCTTTCAGCCGAAACAAAAACAAAAAAAACCAAAACAAAAATTTCTAATCTTATATTTCATCAAATATGAAAACATATAAAATAATTTCGTAGCCCTTGGCTCTGATACCACTTGTGGGAAATATCGGTATATTTCGTCATTAAATTGCGGATTATAACGAAACTATAGTATATGAATTACGAGTCAAAATGAATTGCATAATATAAAATCATATGAATCTAGAATTAACCTTTGGTCCTAGCAAATATGGCCTATGAACAATATCGAAGTCGATATTCTCCTAATTGTTGCACCCAAGATGCTCCAAGATATGCCTTGCTTGTGCTAGAATTTTGAGAAAAGTTACTTCTAATTTTTCTTTTGTGTGATGATGAATGATAGAGAGAATTCAAGAAAAAAAAAACTTGTTCTCCTTTGCTTTTTTCGGCCGTGTAACCCCTAGGGTTAGAAGGAGATTTTTTTTTCTTTTTAACCCTCTTGTTATTAGGTTTTTTGACCTAGTTACCATAAAAGAATAATCGGAGATATTTTCTCTTATTTAACTCTAAATAGCCGAAAAATATGAGAAGAAAAAGACTATTTTTTTCCGGTCCTTTTTCGGTTATATTAGCATGTGATATAATATCTATACGTCAACTATAAATATCCGTATATTTATAATTTGCTAATTAAATATAACCTTTTATGTTTAATTACGAATTAACAATTTAATTCGTTTAAGCTTATATTATATACATTGATTAAATATAACGGTTTATATTTAATTACGAATTACATTTAATTCGTCTCAGCTAATATTATTTAATCGTTATTAAATAATCGTATCATCATTCATATACATCGACTAACCTTTTAGTCATTTAATAAGGCATCAATGTGATTATATTATTCATATAATTACATCTCTCAGGCACATCATTTAGGTGTGATTTTTAGGGACCAGTTGATCACCGCCATTAAAATGACAATAACGTCAAACTTCTAGCAAGCCAACCGTTATCGATAAGATAATAATACTAAGTATACCCTGTGAACCTGTAAGAAATTTATTCATGTTATCACACTAACTGTGGAGGACACTAGCTCCAACACCTTTTTCTTTAGGGACAATCTAATTCCTTTTAATGGCGGGCGAAATATGAATACAAAATTAATTTATTAGATTAGGAACTATAACATAGCTAAAAAGAATTTAGTGGTAAAATCGTGTAGGTAAGGAAAATGTTAGTCGTGTAAAATGATCTGCTAAATTTATCATGATGATCATAACTCAATTGTGTTGACTTGGTGACCCTCTAAATAACTAATTCATAAAATTAAATTATTAACTCAATAACGGTATGTTTTCAACCGATACATTATATTATTATTTTTATTGTATTCTTATTAACTCAAAGGATATATCTATTTCTAACATAATTATCTTACGGAAAATTCAAATGCTACCCTCGAGGTTTGCCATTTTGCACGAAATACCCAAAATTTTGATCTAGAAAACTTTAAGAGGTCATAACTCGTGTTTACGAGATAAGAAAGTGACGATTTTTTTTCAAATCGATCGTCTTTCCAAGTACTACGATTTGAAAGAAAAAATCTCGAGTTCGGAATTCGTAACCAAGAGATATGCTCGCTCAAAGTTTGTTCGGTCAAAAAAACTTTGACATGCAATAACTCTTAGCTGCGGGATCCAAATACAATAATTTGTTTTTTCAAATCGTAGTTCTCGGAAAGATGATTGATTTGAAAAAAAAAATCGTCACTTTATGATCTCGTAAGCACGAGTTATGACCTCTTAAAGTTTTCTAAATTAAAATTTTGGGTATTTCGTGCAAAATTGCAACCCTCGAGGGTATCATGTGAATTTTCCGAATTATCTTATTAACTCAAGGTAACCAATTCCACCATAATTTCATTTCCAACTCTCTTCCATTATGAATCATGCATAGTCTTGTAGTTGTTGCCTTCATTCTAATTTATAATCACACTTTAACATAATACGCAAAAAATTTATAGAAAAACTATATTTAGTCATGCCTTGTAATGATACGATAACACTAACATGCCAAAAACATACTTGAAACAAACCAATCTAATATAAAATTTGAATTGACTTGCATTACCTTTGGAGGAGTAGCCTCTTAACAATAAAGTATATGTACAAAAACACTTGACTTCTCATTTCTTGTAAAGCAAAACTTAGATTTACTCAAATTTTCATTTGTGACTGACATATTCGTTACAAACTTGTGACGAATATGACCGTCACAAGGAAAACTGATTGTTACCTCTTTTATAAAACAAAACTTTCCATCATACTCTTTCCCTCGTTTTTGTGAGTCCTACTTATATTTCTTTTCCACTTACCTTTTTGTTTAATCATCATACTAATTAAATACACAATCATTCAATTTCACAACATCAATGTGCATTCTTAGCTCATCACTTTCCTTAGTAACCACTAAAACAATTGTGCAATACATGTTGTACATAAAAGCTAAGCACATTATAATTATTATATATAATAAATCATTGCAGTCATAAGTAACAATAATTTATTGAAATCCACCTGATATCTTTGCTACACAGGGGCGGACCCACGTGGGGTCCTAATTTAAGGGGTCACGTGCCACTACATCTTTAATTTTTTTTTTTTAATGTTGAGTAGGTACTTGGTCTGTTTCAGAATAGAAAAGTATTGAACGGTGTAATTATTAGTCATCAAAATACTGTTGGTCTAGTGGTAAGTCTCTTAAATTCCTTCAATGAGTTCTTAGGTTTGATTCACATGAGGTACATTTTTGTTCTTTTTATTCTTTTGTTTTATACAACTAAAAGAAACTTGTTAACCACATCTACCGCTCCAACCTTTGCAATATATGAAGTCAATAACTTATTTAAACTATAGTTATTAATTTGTACTGTTTTTTTCTTGGTTGTGAGGTTTAAACCCCGGTCTTTTGTATAGAAAATGAACTTGTTAACCACATATACCGCTCCAACCTTTGCAATATATGAAGTCAATAACTTATTTAAACTATAGTTATTAATTTGTGCTGTAATATTAAAGCCAATTAAATCATCAAGTATTTAGGCTAAATGAAATTTTTTATTAGACTTAGTTGTTTTTATAACCTAAATTTAATTATGAATTTATATGAAAAATTATCAATTGGAGAATTTTAAATATATGAAATACTCTATCAATAATTTCAATATTCTTTTTCTTACATAATATTTTTTTTCTTCAGATTTTACGATATATTAGTAAAATACGAATTAACTAATTTTTAAATCCTAAATTCATCATGATAATGGCTAAAAAATGTGGTTTTTTTAAAGCCAATAAGACAACCACACTTCGGAAAAAAAAATTGTGCCCCCACCTCGAAAATCCTAGGTCCGCCACTGACAATACATGTTTGACTAGACCTTCACTAAGTTGGAGATGGTTTCCTATGATGAATTCAAAACCGTCTTTTGATCATTTTCCGGTAAATTTTCCAAATGTTCACTCTTAGGAAATGTTGATACATTAAAATATGGTTGAAAAGGTGAGTTTGGTGTACGTATTTTGTTGATCACTCACACTATCATTTTGCTAAATTTGTAAAAAATAACAATTGGAATTGGAAAGTAAGTTTTTATTTTTTTGTGAGTTTTAGAGTTACATTTTTAGATGTTAATTAGCTTTGTAATTTGGATGATCGCAATCCATGAAAAAAGAAATAAGTGTCGAGAGAGAATTTAAGTATTTGAAAGAAGTGTGAAAATACATTGGTCTAATGGTCTTGCATTAACAATTATAAATTCTGAAATATATTCCGTCCGTCCCGGTCAATTGTTGTCATATTCCTTTTTAGGGTGTTTAAGTGAATTATTGTACTTTTTATATTAGAAATGTTTTCTATGAGTAATTTGATCACTCAATAAGACTATTGTCCACTTGTCATCCCCTAAGTGAAATTACAAATAGTCTCCACTCTTTCCTTGGTCATTGTGCCAAAATGAAAGGACAACAATTGATCGGGACGGAGGGAGTAATTCAATTGCTGTTGGAATTTATTAGGTTAATTTTAAAGTTATCTTGAGTTTTTCATGGGTTGTTCCGTCCATTAGACCTATCTCATTCCGCTCGCTAATAGGCAAGGCATTTTACAAAAATTACAAAGGCCTGATAGACTAACTCATCCCAAACCCGCTAACCAACCTGTTTGTGGGCCAAAAATTTAGCGTGAGTTCGGCCTAAACCTGCATTTGATCACATCTAAAGTTATCTAATATGGTCCTTTTCATTTCATTCTCTCCATTTCTTCTCTAATACACCTATATTATACTATATATCTCATTTTCATTTATTTTCTTATTTTAGACTCAAGTATATACTCGATCTATCTAAAATTAGAATCTGGATATATTTATAACTACTCGATCTATCTAAAATTAGAATCTGGATTATTAAGAATAATGAATCAATCATTTCTTTTTAGCAAAATGAAGAGGATCTTTGCACCCTTTGAAGATATCTATTTGGCTTGGGAGACGCATTTGACATTTTATATTGTTAATTTTATCAAAATTATTACATTTATGAACACATTAGAAGAAAACAAATGACAATCACATTAAACCAATCACATTCCTAACAATTAGATCACGCCACCACCTTTAGATAAGTTTGAATAAATGTTGAACAACTCATATACGCAATTCCTAAACGCCGTTCAAGCAATATACTTCATTCGTTGTTTGTCTTTATATTCTTGTTTGCCTATTATATATTTTGTAAGCGATATTTTAATCAAAGGCAAACGAATGATTGAGACAGAGGGAGTAGCACACATAAAACCGTTATCACAATAAATGTTGAAAATGTATATTATATTATATACTTAAAAAAGAAAGCAAATTATACTATAAGATCATTATAGGGTGCTACCGCTTTGTAAAATTAGTCATTTTTAACAAAAAAAAAATCATTGCTATATATTTTTCTGTTCCGTTTATTTGTTAACTTTTACTTTTGACACTCATGAAAGAAAGAATAAAAGAGAACAAACTTTAAAAATCTAAAAATAACACACAACTCAAATACAAATTAGATGTTAGGTAATACATTCAATATATGTTCCTTTTTTCCTCAAACTACTCATCCAAAGCTTTTCGCACCCAAAATAGAAAAGTCATACACATAATCGGGGGCGAGGGACAGATGGACAATGACATTCCCGCCTTTGGAATTGCACTATTTCTTGCTTGTGACGGATCAAATCCCCCTCACAAAGAGGAAGTGGCAAGACAAGTGGGAGACTCCATTTGTCACCCACTTACCTTGCCACTTACTCTCATCCCGTCACAAATGAGAATTTGGGTTGGAATTGTAGTCTTGCGACCCCGCAACTTTTCAAACAATAAACGTTTATTTGTCATAATTCATAAGTTAGTCATCTTTTATTTGTGGCAATATCTACTCATAAAGAATTGAATAAAGTAGTTACACACTTACACCGAGAGCCTCGTGCATTCCTCCATAATAATTGCATTGATAACAATAATTCAGCAAAAAAAAAAAAGTGCAAAGAACAAAAAAAAAGTGAAGAAAATGAGAGTAGGAAAGTCAATATTAGTGCCAAGCGTAAAAGAGCTAGCAAATGAATGTCAAGTTCAAATCCCTGATAAATATGTACGTTCAGATCTTCAACATCAAGTTGAGCATGTTGATCATCTTCAAGTACCTGTTATTAACTTGGAAGCCATTGTTAATGGAGATATTGATGAGCTTCATAGGTTGGACTTTGCTTGTCGTGATTGGGGTTTTTTCCAGGTACGTTAATTCTCAAATAAGATCGTTGTATATTTCATGTATGTGAAACGGATCATGACTCGATAATTATAAATCCCTCCGTAGCTCTGTCTCGGTCAATTATTTACCTAGCCCATTTTTGGGTGTCTCGGTTAATTGTTTATCATTCTAGCCTTCTAGGGAAAGTTTTTATGTGTAACTTGATCACCAATAAGTAGTTGTCATTCGATACCACTACCACAGTACAAATGGTCCCTCCTCTAGTCCTCTCCTTTGTCTTTGCGCCAAGGATAAAGGTAAACAAATGACCAGGACGGAGGAAGTAAATGGTAGATTGAGTCATTTTTAGCATATTCACACCTGTAGGAGATTTGACTGGGTTTTTTTTTTGGAGTATACCAAACACTTTAGTCCGGATTTGAGCCGCGTAGGACCATTAGCTAGTAAAACTCTACCTCATGATATTACCATGTATTGGGAGTTGGGACTACCCCATATTTATGAATATGCATTGGAAAGACGCTTCATTATTACCATCATTTATAGCGGTAAGGTTAAGAGTCTTAGATAATGATATATAAGTCATGGTAACATTATAATCTAATCATAAAAATAAAAAACAATTCATTCCCTCATATTATCTCTTAACACATGAGTTTTAACTTTTAACACGTAATGTGAATGAACTCGAAACCTCTATTAAGTTATAACAATCCTTACTAGTTGATCTACTACTCATGGGTAGTAAATGCGACGACTGGTAAATAGCTAGGAAACGACAATCTCAACCAAGCGCTTAAGTAGATGGTTAAATCCATTAATTGATCTTTATGTGCTAGTATACACTTAGAGCATCTCCAATGGTTTAGCTTGGGGACTTGTTTGCAATTTTAAATAATTGCAAGCTAGTAGCTTAACCATTGCAGTTGTCCATGTAGATTAGCTTATCTCAAATGGACATGCTAGTATACGCGAAGTAGTTTGTTGGCTTAATTAAAGCGTGGATAATTAATGTACATGCTAGCATGCCTAACAACCAGGGATTGGCTTTAAGTTTTTAACCATTAGCTAAGGCCCCGTTTGATAACGTAAACCGAATACTAGGGCTGAGCAAAAATATACGATACGGTTTTATTATACGTATCCGATACGATATACGGTTTCAATTATACGGATTTCCGTATATCCGATACGAATTTCTGTATATACGATACGGTTTATAAAAAACCGTATCGGATACGTATCGGCAAAATATGAAACCGGATATACGGTTTCCGATACGGTTTCTATTTTTAATATAAAATATAAAAATAAAATCAGAAAACCACAAAATGTCGAGTATATCCGTGACTCAATCTTATTACTTTTATACATTTTTAAGTTATTTATTCTTATAATATGTGATACTCTTTTAACTTATTAAGAAAAATCATAAAATCACAAAAAAAATAAAAATAAGACATAAAATT
Organism: Heliosperma pusillum; assembly: GCA_022085475.1. Taxonomy (NCBI): domain Eukaryota; kingdom Viridiplantae; phylum Streptophyta; class Magnoliopsida; order Caryophyllales; family Caryophyllaceae; genus Heliosperma; species Heliosperma pusillum. The sequence goes on from JAIUZE010000026.1 coordinate 124,912, forward strand.
TTACATAATTAAATGAAAAACCGGATACCGGATATACGGTTTTCGGATATACGGAAAAACCGGATATACGGTTTCCGGATATACGGAAAATCCGTATCGGATAAGGATACTCAAAATTGAGATTTTTAAAACCGGATATCCGATACGGTTTTGAAAACCGTATCGTATATACGATTTTGCTCACCCCTACCGAATACGGTTAGCAGAATTTAGTAGCAAGTTTTACAATAAAATTAAATTATCATATCAAAAGAAGGTGTTCGGTAATTTGCAGATTATAGGATATTTAGGGTGGTTTTTTGTATAAATTGAATATGATAATACAATATGCTCCTATTAGCAGCATTTTCAAAAATTGTAAATTTCGGCCAATATGCTATTAAAATATGTCATTTACCAAACACATGAATATGCTAGATTGATTGGTCAATCTACTAATTAGGCCGGAATCTTCTAACTTTATTTACTATAGGCCCTGTTTGGTAAACAATATATTAGACGAGATTAGTAGATTTCGGCCCAATTAGTAGATTGACCAATCAATCTACTATTTTCAAGGGTTGAATTACTTTTTCACATACAAATTTTACTTTTTCACATACATTTTTTTCACAAAATTACCATAAACTACCCTCCCAAGAAATAATTACCTTCTTTCGTTTCTTCTCAAAATCTGATAATTTTTTTCTCAAATACTTCCATTATTTGTACAAAGTAGTATATGTATATCAAACAAACAATCAGATTTTGTTAATTAAATTAGACATTTACAAGCAATCAGATTTTGTTAATTAAATTACACATTTTTGTTATCAATTGAATTAATTTAGTGTAGGTCTCCCTTGTGACGGGTCGGACCTTGCGACGGGTTTTTCCTCTAACAAAATGGGTAGAGGGAACATGTGGGGCACCCCCCATGTGCTTCCCCTTTTCCCTTAAATGGGTCATTTGTGAGGGGGAGTGGTACCCGTCGCAAGCTTGCGACGGATACTGCCCGTCACAAACAAGAATTTGTGATTTATTTAATACTTCCTCCGTTCCATTTGGTTGTATACGTTTGCTTTTTGGACACTATTCATAAGTGAAGATAATCTTTAATACAACTTTTAATATATAACATAAAAGATAGTCATGTGAGATCTTGTTTAAATTGTCTTAGCGAGTACAATATTAATTTCAAATTTTTATAACTTTTAATAATACGAAACTAAAGATATAAACAAAAGAAAATGATCATTGGCATACGTGATAAAGCAAACGTATACAATCAAATGGAACGGAGGAAGTACACAAATTCTTATTTCAGACGGAGGTATCCGTCTTAAGCTTAAGACGGATACCATATTCTCTCACAAAATACCCATCAAGGGTGAGTGGAGAGCACATGGGGGGAGCCCACCTTGTCCCCTCTACCCATTTCCTCTCACAAAATACCCGTTGTAAGATCCGACCCGTCTTAAGCAAGACCTACTGAATTTAATATGTTTGTTGTTCGTCTAGGCTTATCTTATCAAACAAGCAATCATGATTCTATGTTATTAGGAATAAATTTGGTTTATCTAATCAACAACCCTATGCAACTACTCCGTACAAGTTGTGTCGGTTTCAGGGATGAGGTTGGGACTTGGGTGGCATGAAGCCGTCGCGCGCACGGTAGGGGTGGGGCGTGCTAAGGTGGTCGAGTGGTGGTGATTTTAGTGGATCGCGCGCGGTGGTGGTGTAGGTGACTGGCGTCTGGCGTTGCATTGTAAGGGTAGGTCGAGGGGGTTAGTGGTAGTGGAAGGAAGGCGACTGAATGGTGGTGCGAGGGAGGTGGCTGAATGCTGGTGTGACAAATGGTAGGGTGGTTGACACTGGTGGGTGGGTGGTTTGTATGATTTTTGTTGGGTTTTGAGTTGAAAAGAGATCTATTGAAAAAAATGACAAGGGTAAAGTTGTAAAAACCGTATGTGAAAAAGCACGTGCCTTGTTAAATGGCATATTATGATAGCATATTGGTCAGAATCTTTTTGAATATGCTGCTATTAGTATTAGCATATTCAATTTATATAGAAAACATTTCTAATTATCTTATAATCTGCTAATTACCAAACACCCTTTTTTAATCTGCGAATTTAAGTTGATAGTCAAACCTACTACTAAAATCTGCTAACCGTATTCTGCTGACGCTATCTGCTATTATGAATCTGCTTCTAGTGTTTGCCAAAAAGGGCCATAATATGTTTACCACGCAGAGCCTAAGTGATGGTTAAACTCACTAAGTTTGGGCTAGTTCCATTTTGGGGTTATAGGAGAGTTTCCCCAAATATAACAATTAGTATCATCGTCTTTGGTAATGTACTTAAATATTCCATTTGTTCCCGTCAATTGTTTAGTTCTCTTTTTACGGAGTATATTTTTATCAAAAGTAAATAAATAATTAATACAGATTGAGGGAGGGAGACCGACTTGTATAAGAATTACATGATTGTACAGTTAGTGTGGCGGCGTATGCAATGTCAATACAGTTTACAATTCAATGAGTTGGTCTCACATTAAATTGGTATGCGACATGTTAAGAAACCGATATTTCCAATCGAAATGAGCAGGTAACGAACCACGGAGTGGACTCGTCATTGGTTGAGAAATTCAAGGTAGATACTCAGGCGTTCTTCAACCTTCCATTGGAGGAAAAGAAGAAGTATTGGCAGAGTCCAAGTGATGTGGAAGGGTTCGGTCAAATATTTGTGATGTCCGAGGAACAAAAGCTTGATTGGGCAGATGTATTTTTCTTAACTACTCTCCCTGTACATCAACGCCGACCTCACTTGCTTCCCTTGCTCCCTCTTCCTTTCAGGTTATTCTTATTACCATGACTCCCTCCGTAGTCCGTACCAATTATTTGTTTACGTGCATGCGATTAATGAGTTTTGTTTTATGTATTACTAGCATATTGTAGTACCATGTCTCTTGCTGATGCCCATGTCCCATACATAAAGTCGTAAACTACTAATATGGCCTGACTGATGCCTAAATAAGGGGTCCGACTGAATGACCAATGCCTAACTATGCCTAACTAGGCGGTCATCCTATCACGAAGTTTGAATCTCAGAACCATAGACCGGTCCAGTGACACGTCCTGTTCTAGGGAGTAGGCACTCTTTGATGAGTGACGTTTCAGGATCGCACGACCTTTTATGCAACCGTAAAAGTACCATTTAGGTTGAAGTGTTATTGATTTCGGATATATAAGACCCTGTTATCTCCTAAATTGACCTGTACCGCATATTTAACATAGAATTGTACGCATATGGTATATATACAGAGAAACACTAGAGAACTACTCAAGCGAGTTAGAAAAACTAGCTCAAAGAATCCTGGAGGGCATGGCTAAAGCTCTAAAACTAGAAAGCCAAACCATGAAAAGTTTGTTTGGGGAAGGAAAGCAGACGATGAGGATGAATTACTATCCATCTTGTCCGCAACCCGAGAAGGTTATCGGTCTTACACCGCATTCAGACTCGGTCGCACTAACAATCCTTCTACAACTCAATGAGATTGAAGGCCTCCAAGTTATGAAGGATGGTAAGTGGGTTTCTGTCAAACCCCTTCCTGATGCCTTTGTTGTCAATATTGGGGACATCATGGAGGTACGCCGTTGTTCTACTCTATCAGTTTTTAAGTTTCATCTATTCTTCATTTAAATTAATTTCGGATTAATCAGTTTACTTCAATTGGCTTGTCTGGTTTATTTTGGGTTTTGAGTAGAGTTCACTTGGATCGATCGTGTCAGTTTTGATAGGTCTACTTACATGGGTGTTCTGCATCGTTTTGTGAGTATGGCAATTCTGTAAAAAAAATCGCAATATTTTGCTTATTGTGTCTAGAAGTTACTTTCCCCATCCAGAGGTGGAGTCGGAAATGTTAAGAGCTTGGGGTCATTTTAGATTGCAGGACACACTAGTAGAAAAAATGTCGGTTCTAAAAGCAACTGATGCGCTAACTTAAGTAATCCCGTCAAAATGAAATGTATATTTATGGGTGTTGGTTATGTAAAACCGGTGCCAAATGTACTGCAGAAAATGTCAGATCTCTTTAAGAAAGTTTTAGCATCGGTTTTAGCAGAAGAAAATGTTAACCGATGCTGAAGGGTAGTTTGGAACCGATGCTGTTCGGTATTATTCTACTAGCGACATCACATGTCCAAAACTCTGTAGGGTCTGAAGACCTTGTAGCCTATAATGTACCTCCGCCAGTCTGCCATGTCCCCGTCTAGAATAACATTCACCCTAATTGGAGTTTATTATAACAAATTTACTATCTATGTCGTCTACAAAATGTGATTGTCCAACATTTTATTATGGTACATGGATGAAGATGATGAGCAATGGGATTTACCGAAGCATTTTGCATCGAGCGGTGGTGAACGCAACCAAGGAAAGACTATCAGTGGCGACATTTTACAGCCCATCATATGAAATGGATGTCGGTCCGATTAAGGATTTAATCACACCAGAAAATCCAGCCAAGTTCAGAAGAATCAGCACCGCGGATTATTTCAAAGGACTCTTTGCTCGTCCCCTCGACGGGAAAGCCTACCTAGATGCTATGAGGATTAGTGACGAGACAGGTTCTTCACCAAATTGATCATTGAAAATATTATAGTTCCTGAACTCTTGTAAGAAGCTTAAGTATCCAAAAATAATATGGGAAAATTAATTTCTTTTCTCTTAAAATTTACTTTCAGAACCACGAAAACTTTAAATTGAATCGGAGTATATTGATTGTTGTTTTTAAGTCCTTTTCTTATTGATTTATTTCAATCTAACTTATTTTACTCATTTTCTTTTTTAAGGTTGAAAAATATGAAACTTTACCAGATGAAACTAAAATATTAAGATTTGTTATAACAAGTCATTGGATAAAATATTTATATTTATTTTTTAAAAATATATAAAAGTGTTGGTCATAATAAAAAAAGAAAGAAAGAAATTACGGTGAAAATGTTGCCTTGAAAACAACTCAAAAGTGAATCGGCATAATCTCTTGAGCGAAGACGGTTTTATTATCGCGAAAGTAGTAATCTAGCCCAATTATTTTGGCTAATCGTGAGAATAAACCCCTTTAGTTTAGATTGTAGTGATTAAGCCCCTTTAGTTCTACAAAAGGTGAAATTAAGCCCCTTATCAAAATTTCAAAATAAATTTTTTTTCTCATGCCACAAAAATTCAAATAGTTTACTTTTATTCAAAGAAAAAAATATCATAATTTTTTTAATATAAAAAAGAATTTAAATTCTCAAAAAAAAAATGAAATCTTGTTTTCTTGTATGTTTTTTGAGAAAATTGTTATTTCATTACGAAATATATATATGTTAAGTAAGAAATATTAGTTAGTCAAAATTAGGCACATACTGAGTATATTTTTAGAGTTCTCCCTCTTTTGAAAAAAGTTATATACTCTCTCCATTTAGCTCTACACTACACATCTGCTTTTTCACGTTTGTCAACTCGTGTTTTGCGTCGTAAATATAGTTCGCTACGTATTTGCAAAAATTATACTCTCTCCTATTCAATGTATTCTTCCCCTTTCATTTTGACTCTTAGATTAAGGAAATAAATTTTGACCACACAAAACACACTACCTCACACACAAATGAATTTAGACCACACAAAACACACTACCCCACATCCAAAAAAGGAAATAGGGAAGAAAACATGAATAACCGAAAAAGGAAATAGGGAAGAATACCATGAATGAATAGAAGGGAGTACGAGTTAAATATTTTTAATGTACTCTTAAAGACGAATCAAACAAGATCTCACATGAATATATGTATTCTTATTTATAAGGCGGAAATTGAAAGATTCTATTTACTAGTGAATAGTGTCCAAAAAAAATATGTGTAGTGTGGAGTTGAATGGAGGGAGTATATATTTGTAAACTTTGTAATGAATTGTAAACAAATCTATGAAAAATATTCAGTTTTTTTTATAAAGCATAGATCTTTTGATTTTTTATAAAATAATATATTAAATTTTCTATTGATGCTAATTCATTTTAAATTTTAATTTCATTTGTTAACTTTTTTTATTCTAATAGTATGCCTTGTAAAATGTATAATCAATTTATCTTTTGTCATATGATATATTGAAATTCTCTTGAGATTTTAAGTAAGGGGCTTATTTTCAATTTTTGTAGAACTATGGAGCCTATCTCACAATTAGCCAAAGTAAGGGGACTTAATTACCACTTTCGCGGTTTTACTATTTGTGATTGAGCATCCCTTAAAGTTTCTATTACATTTTGTTAACCTAACAAAGTTCAAAATAATGTTATTCATCTATAGAGGTGATCAAATGGTCCAACTCTTTGGCCCGACCCCCGACCCAACCCAACCCGTTTTGTTAAAGGGCTTGGGCCTTTTAAATCCCAATAAAGTATAATTATTGAGATTTAAAAGATGTCTACACAACATAAATCATACTCCTTTATCCCGCCCAATTATTATCATTTATGGTTTGAACACTATTCATAAGTGAAGAGAATTTATAAACTAAGTTATATAATATAGTCATGTGAGATTTTGTTTGATTTGTATGAGTTCATCATATATATCACAATTTTATAAGTACTAGCTGAAGATATTATGCTAATTATCTCCATAAGAACTGGGTTTGGACTCGCTAAACATGCCCACACATTTGGCCCTACCCATCAAGCCCACAGATATGGGTCATTTTTATTATCCTCGCCGTACCCCGACAAACTCCACTTGTGAAACTTTTTTGAGGTTCTCAGGATTTGAACTCTTGACTAGGGCTGGTCAATCATGCGGGTAAGGTCGGACTTGGCTTGGAGAACCCAGAATCAGCCCGTGATAGGGGGGCTAGGAAAATGGTGACCCGAGAAGCATGTTTTGGGTGGGTGTGTGGCGGGTGGGGCTTGACATGGGAGACCCAAAATCAGCTCGGGGATACAGGGCGGGTCAAGGCGGGCTCGCCCGCACTTTTGACCACCCCTATTCGTGACCTTTGTGGCGACACTAGCTCTGATACTATAAATCTTTAAGGTAATAATGCATACCCAAACAAAACCTCTTGGGTGAACAACTGAACACCCACAGTGACGAATTACTGATTGTTATTAACGGTGGAAATCCGGGTTAACTAAAATAAGGGATGTGTTTTTTCACATACGAATTTTACTCTTTCACATACGCAGTTTACCATATTATTCTAGTCATTTTTTTTATCCCTCACCCAATTGATTTTTTTCCTCCCTTCATCTCCCTTCATCACTCACCACCAAGTCACTAACACCGACTTCGGCTAATATCGTCATCGACAACTCCGGCCAGTATATTATCTTTGTCGCTTTTTTCATTAAACACCCATTTATTATAGTTTATTAATAGAAAAAATCAAACTGACCAAAATTATACTTCCTCCGTTCCATTTAGTTGTATACGTTTGCTTTATCACGTATGCCGATGCTCTTTTTGTTTTGCTTATATCTTTAGGTACATATTACTAAAAATTATAAAAATTTGATATTAATATTGTTCTCGGTGAGACAATTGAAACAAAATCTCACATGACTATCTTTTATGTTATATATTGGAAGTATTATTAAAGATTCTTTTCACTTATGAATAGTGCCCAAAAAGCAAACGTATACAATCAAATGGAACGGAGGAAGTATGAATTTTTTTATTTAAAAAAAAAGACAAAACTCAGGCTACGCTGACTCCGTCATCTCCCTTCCCCACCACCATCCTTGTCCCAATCGACAACCACCACTCTCATCGCACCACCGTCACCGCACCACCCCAGGCATCACGAACACCAAGAGCAATCACTAATCACCGTGTTCGTCGTACTCCCGAATCAAATGAAAAGCAAAAGGGTAATTAATGTCAGTGTGGTTTAATAAAAGATTATTAGATCTATAAGAATGAAGTGTGATGATTCTGATAAACAAAGTGTTCAAGGTGGTGACTAATTTTTTTTTGAAGAAATTAGAACCAAGTGTATCACAGCCCACCATAATCAATCTGAAGCCACTGATATTTTGTCGAAGAAATTGGCAAACACTATCTTTCGCTCTAATATGAAACTCACTAATTATTACTTACATACGGCCCTAATTGATAAACAACTACACATGAATTTCACTAATTGATAAACTCTAATTGCTAAACAATTAAATTACTTTATTAATTGGAGAATTATAATCCATTATTGTTCAAGTGTTTAGAGTAATTTGATTCGATTTAGGGAAAATATAAATATAAAACTTAATTTGTGTAGGTTAGGAGAAACCGAGAAAGGATATGATACGAAAAATTAATGAAAAAATATATGTGAAAGACTAAAATTCGTATGTGTAAAAGTATTTCCGTAAAGCAAAAGACAATTAACTATTGTCAAGTTATCAAAGATTCTTTCTTAACTTTAAATATTCTTTTACTAATGGGAAAACATGAGGCCAATATTTGAAATTTCTAAAAACAGAAATTAAAACAAATTACGTGTTCACTCACTAACTTAACGTTTCTGTACACCATGCAGTCTTTATGTATTCCTACAGTCTACAAATGTAGTACTAATAGTGATATCCTTAGTCAGAAACAAATCATCAATTAAAATCACATTGGATGAACCAAATTCATCCTTTCACATTTCTAACTTTCTTTCTCTTTCTTCCTAAATTCTCCTTTTTTTTCCTATATTTATTTCCTTTCACAAAAAACAAGTTTAATTACATGATTCTTCATCATTTAAGTCACAATAATTCCCATTTCTAAAAACTATGTTCACATTCATCTTCATTATATATATATAGAGTATATATATAAGAACAACCAATAACAATATTAAAAGTGTTTGAGTAGCCTTAAAAAAAACCTTAACTCGAACAATCACATTGTCCTCAACGTAACGCCTCCTAATTTCCGAGAAATAGTCACTACTACAATAATAATCCATGGAAGGTGACAACAATAATAATAACAATAGTAATAATATGTCGAGAAAAGATAATAAAAAACAAGTGCAAAAAGTTTCATTTTACAAATTATTTAGTTTTGCTGATAAATATGATACATTGTTAATGATAGTAGGAGGTATAGCAGCCATATGTAATGGACTTGCTACTCCATTTATGACTCTTATTTTAAGTCAAGTTATCAACTCTTTTGGACGTTCAAATGTTGATAGACTTGTTCATGACATCTCTAAGGTATGTCTTTTTTTTTTTGCATGCAATTACATTGTATAATAAATTAATAATATCTTGATTATGGAAAAATTATTATAATATTTTGATTGATACCAACATTTTTATATGATTAATCATATTTTCTTATACACACTCACGGTTATTAAAACGGTAGGTGACAAACGCTTAGGTTTGAAGCCGATCATATAAAATATGCATGTGCCAATATTATAGATTTTGTGTGAAATTGTATATATTATATATAGGTCGGTAGCATTATAATACCAAAATTTTGTATGAAATTATATGTTTTTAATTCCATCCGTTTATTCTCCCCATTTGATTTTTGAGTTATATATTGTTGTACACATTTGATAATATATTTCTTCATTTTTATATATCTATATCAATTTCTTTGGTCAAAATTCAGATTTTTTTTTGTATTTATAGGAATTCAAATACTTCTTATATTTGTGTCATAATCTCATCATTTCACATATACGTTTCATACAGTTTCTTTTTCAACATCTCTGAAAATACACAATTAATTGGTATAGAATTTAAGTTATGTATTAAAGTTTTTGAATTTTTTTTACAAAAATCTGAATTATATTATAAAGTTTATTGACTCACAGACTTGAACATAAAAAAATTAAAATTTTGAAAAAATCAGAAAAATTAAATATAACTCAGATAAATACAATGCTTATTATAAAACCGGAGTATAATACGGAGTAGTATTTACCAATAATATATAAGAATGAATATAACTTTTCGTATTTAAAACTTTAACCATAATACATGAAATACTCCGTAGGTTAAATGAAATCAACATAATAAAACACTAAGTATTCATACCTATATAAATTAGTTGAACGGAATGTAATGTTACAGTAATTATTTATGTAATTTATGTAATAAATGCTGTTTCCCTTAAATTTAGGGCTTACGCCTAGTGAATTTCAACTATTTTCTTAACCTCAGTGCCTCATTGAGTCACTGCTTACTAGTCATCAAAATATTACTCAAACGTTGTTTCTCACTTACTTGGCACCAACTCCTTAAAAACCGCGATTATTATTCCCAGCAAAACAACAAGCTACAAAAAAGTTTTATTTGTCTTATACAAATTCTGCGTAAGTAAGAAGTAGTCGAGTATAATATATTTTCCGCGATATAATGCGTTCATTTCAACCAAAAGAAATTATGAAATGAATTTTTACGGTAAGTATTTTATGTCCATTCATGTATCGGCCATAATCTAAATAACTGAGAACCGTTTTACATGATGTATTAGCATAAATCGCCTCACAAAACATTTGTTATTCGAATCACGACTACGAGATCCAAATCAAATGGTTAGCATCTCTATCTCAATATTTTGGATCTATATTGGTGTAGAATTGTATTTAGGTTTGAGTTCGTTGACTGTGTTCTATATCTTAAACCTCAAAATTCATTTTTACTCTTTTTATTTTAGATAGAAGAAGCTGAAAAATTAAATTAGATGAATTACAAAACACAAATTCTTGTTTCAAACGGAACGACAAATCTTATTGTTTTATATTAGACGGGTCAAGCCCCTCACAAATGGGCAAGTGGAGCAAGTGAGGGGATAATGAATAATCCCCCCACTTGCACCTTTGTGAGGGGATTGACCCGACTGAAACAATGAAACATGTCGTCTCGTCTGAAACAATAAAACGGGTCGCCCCGTCCGAAGCAAAACTTTCTGATAGCAAAGATATACCATGTATATTTATGGAGTATTTTTTTTATTTCATTATTCATGAACGATACTATATTTTTTCCTTGCCTTTTCCGCGGTGAAAAAACGTAACTATTGTTGTAAGACTTTCTTTCTACTATTTTTTTTTTATAAAATTTAATTTACATTTAAGTCGCAGAAACACCAGAAAATCAATAGATCAATATCTAAGAGTGATTTTCTATATTTCTTAAAGTATGGGAGGATCTAAATCCACCCAAGATCTTGCATATCTATCCCATGGATTAGAATTCATATCCAGTAGATTTGAGCTGAATCAAGATCCGCTATAATTATATGGACGCAAATTTATCTAAATGTTATAAGATTCTATCTAAATTTTATATCTTTTAATTCCCGATTTCAACCAAGTCGATCTCCATTTCACGTTGCAAACAGAACGGACCATCGAGAGGTATCATAATTTTGTAGTTATTACTTGGGTTAAATTTCTACAAGCCTTAGATTCAAAGCTTTCGAGTAAACCACGTAAAATTGACCCAACCTTCATAACCCGCCCCACACTCCAAATTGAGGACCTGAATCTGACGCGAACTCCGAATTGATTCACACGTATTCAAACCGTATCGAATGTTTATTATCACCCGAATTAGTCAAAAACAACCCGGCCCGTCCGAATTCTTGTAAACTCGAACCTGCCCTGATTAACCGTTTGCCACCTTCTTCTACGTGACCATGACATGTCTTGTAGATTTTTCTCTCCAAATGATGAATCCAAATCATAATCTGCTTCTAATCTTCGATCAAACATTCATGCTAAATCTCACTCAATTTATCATCGTTAATTCCTCTGCAATTTCTCAATTTCTCTCCTCAAGAACCCTAATCCCCAAATGTTATTACTCCATACCTCGCTGTATCTTCTTCATTACCAATTAATACTTGCTTTGATTCTCAATTTAAGGTTCAAATATAGAAATGATCCAAATAATAATACCAATAAAAGGTGAAATTATAATTTACTTGACTGTTCTTGTTGTTTGTTGATTTAAGTTTACTGATGTTCATGACTTATTGTTTTAAAATTCGTTGCCTTTCACCTGTTCGATGAAATGCTTGAATGAAGAAAAGGAAAATCGATTGATCCTTTGTTATAAAACTAACGTATCTCATTCTTTCGGACACGGATATCCCTAATTAGACATAAAGTCGGGAACTTTATTGGCCTTTCGGAAACAATGCTTATAGCTGTTGTATTGGTTTTAGAAGTTTCAAGTAGCTGATGTTGTCAGTTTGGAAGTGATACGGAAAATAAACACGATTTACTTTGATAAGATTAAGATAGAATATTTTGTGTAAATGTTTTTGATTGATTATTCTATTAAGCAATAGGGATATAAATACAAAGCATGGGGAAACCCAAGAGATGGTGGGAAACCCAAGAGATGGCAATACAAAGAGACGGGAAAGCAAAGGGCCTAATTCAGCCTAATATACTTCGACAAAAATTTAGGTAGTTAAATTAAAATGATTAAATTAGTGTGAGACCATTTCATACAAGAATTTGTGTCGGTGAAAAGAAACACATCGATTTTTGAGTACTACAATGTACGATTCCCGTTGTTTGTTTAAACGAAATAGCTACTTCAACTAAAGCATACAGAGTATTAGTATATCATATTACGATTGTAGAAACGTGTTCATTTACGAGCTTCTTATTCTTATCTCATATTATGATGGAAATCTGCAACTTTGATTATTTAAACCTCTGCTGATTATGATTATTAATGTCATTTGCTAATGAGAAATTTTCTGGTTTTTGTTATTTGTCATTGCAGCTCTCCATTATGTTTGTGTACCTGGCGATATATACTGGCATAGCTTGCTTTCTACGTAAGTAGTTACATATATTACGAGTTACGACAACACTATCAATGTGGTTACTTAATATAGCTTACATCAATGATCATACGATATCTTCATTTGGTAATTAACACAAATGATGATCCTGTGAAATCAATTCTGAGTTCACGACGCCACACTAGTCTAACACGGAAATGTAGTTAATCAACCCTAGATAGATAATTGAAACAGGGCATTTAGCTTAGTATCTTCACTTGTTACTTCTTTGTATGGCTTACAAGCTAAAGTTGCTTTGATGTTTCACTTTAGCATTGTATTTACACGACACTGTTTTTGGCTCGACATTTCTGGACTGTATTTTATGTCAAAACTGAAATTTCTTTGTTTAGTACCCTGGCATGTATCTGCATCTGCTCTTACAGCCAAGTCGGAGTTACATAGTTCTTTTATGACACGCACTATGCAATTATGTAGTGATCTTAATTCTTTCAGTCTGCATCCGTTTGGTAATGTACCATTTAATATTTGAAATCATGCTCAACAGAGGTAACATGTTGGATGGTAACTGGCGAACGGCAATCAGCAAGGATTCGAAGCCTTTATTTGAAGACAATTCTAAGACAAGATATCACCTTCTTCGACACCGAAACATCAACGGGAGAAATCATTGGCAGGATGTCAGGTGACACTGTTCTTATTCAGGATGCAATGGGTGAAAAGGTTCGGTTCCCTATACGTCTCTATCTTACTTTCTTCAATATCTAGTGTAAGTGTGCCAAACACGTGTTGTGGAAATGTTTCATATTTTTGGCCCAATTTGAATTGTTATAGGATGTTACTGCGCTGAAGTTTCATTTGTACCACCCAGTGACGATAATTTCGCACTAAGTAGTAACTACATAATATTAATTAAGACAAGACAAATTTTGATGCAGTCTTCATTATTGGGTTGGGTCATTGGGGAACATCCTTTCTGTATTTTCAAAATCACAGTTTTCGACAGTGTAGTAACTAGTGAGTGTTCATCGAACGTAGCCATGTAGGCAATATCGTGTTATTGTTGTTGCTGGTATGAAGTATTGTTGTTGTTGGGGCTCTGTTAGGTTCTCACTTCTCAGTATAGAGCCTCCAGGTTTTTAAGGCCCAAATCCATGAATTACTTAAACATTTAAATCTAGTTTCTGAAGAATCAAGGTAAATATATTTCATTATGATGTAATACTAAAGACTCATATACTTTGGTTGGAATTAGACACATGTTTGAAACTTGGAAATTGGACTCATCTACCATTTGATGACAAAGTTGCATTATGCTATTTATTTGCAGGTAGGCAAGTTCATTCAGTTAATGGCAACCGTTATCGGTGGTTTTGTCCTCGGGTTCATCAGAGGGTGGCGTTTAGCTGTGGTTTTACTAGCATGCGTTCCTGCCATTGTAATATCTGGTGGTATTATGGCATTGTTAATGACGAAAATGGCTAGTCGCACCCAAATGGCTTACGCTGATGCTGGTAACATTGTCGAGCAGACTGTCACTGCTATCAGGACGGTAAGTCACTATTGATTCATAATATATGAACTTACCCGAGGCTTATCATTCATAAATTATTTTTAGTGGCCTAATTTGACCAATACTTATCATTCATAAATTATTTTGGAACACCAAAATTAGCTTTTGGCTTAAATTTTCACATATTTGTTGTCAGTAATATGTAGGAGAGGAATTTCAATTAACATAGGAATTTCGAAATATATCACTTGATTGTTAATGCATTACTTAACTACAGGGAATCCTGTAATGTTTTATTCGGGTTTTTAATAAAGGGTTGAGACAGAGGTCTTGTGGAGTGTGGACAATAACTCGCAGATTTGAATCCCTCTGTTGATGACTTTGTGTCTCCTCTTAGACCGGAAATCAAATGGAAGTAGTGTATTATCTAACCCTCTTACCTTGTTGTACGACTTTAAGCCTTAGGTACTAAGTATTGCTGTAGCTTTACTACCTTAGTGATGTTGTTGATAGTACGGAAAGACTTACTATAGGAGTGACTAAATTCTTTTTGATAGCAGCGCCCAGTGGTAACCCCGTCTGTACATGATACCTTACTGATCACACACATTACCACGATGATAGGCCCTTACTCAAGAAAGGATCATCTGAAGGCCAAGTTGTTCCCACATGACTTTGAACGGACTCTTGAGTTATTTATTATGTTTTATCACTTGAGCTAACCAATTTTGTCAAGGATTATTAATTTACCCATTACAATCGTAGATAAACCACAATATTTACTAACTTGCTTATTTACTTTGTACCCTAGGTTGCATCATTTACAGGAGAAAAGGATGCCATAAAAAAATATGATGACAAGCTTAGAATTGCATACAAAGCTACTACAACTCAAGGACTGGCCTCAGGAATAGGCCTTGGTGCATTAATGCTCATAATATCCTTTACCTATGCTCTAGCTGTATGGTATGGAAGCAAATTGATTCTCCAAAAGGGTTACACTGGTGGTCAAGTCATCAATGTAATTTTAGCCATGATGAATGGTGGAAAGTAAGTATTCTTGTATGACAAAAACTCGGATATGAGCATTGAGACTTCTTCATCTGGTTATACCCCGCACTTTTGTAAATATGAACAATTATCCTTCAATTTTTGAGTCTTCTGATTCTCTAAAGTCTATAGTTTTTGCCCTTTCTGGTATCATCATCTATACCATAACAGGTTGTTGTTCACCTCTTCTCTTTTCTTCTCAAATTATTCCTAAGAGAATTATCATTGTCTTATGATATGCTTAAATGTAATATTTGAGCACACCCGCAACTCAGCAACATACTCCGTATAAGCTAGTGAGGTGTTGAGACCTCTTCAGGGTGTATTTTGATGCATGCCGGTTTAGATTCCTAAACATTACCTTAATACCTTGAAGTCTCTACTCTCTACTATGGGTCAAATTGCGGGGTGAGGCGGTGTGGGTGGGAGGTTGGGGGGAGATGTACCGAGCCTTACCCTTGTGCTAGCAATAGAAAGACTCCATTTCCGAATGAGCGAAGATTCAACCGGCTTGAGAGTTGCGTCGAATGACTGTCAGAATAAAAAGAAGGGCTACCAGTTCAATGAGATATTTTTCTTTATTCTATCATAATCCAGACAAAATAATAACTAGTGTTATTCCACTGAAATTTGGGAAAAACAAAATTCAAAATGACTGAGGCATGTGTTGCTTTATATTGCAAAAAGTTCCTAATCTAGACTGATCTTGTTTTCCTGAATATCTGACTTTGCCACTGCAGCTCCCTCGGACAAACATCTCCATGTCTAAATGCATTTGCATCAGGGCAAGCAGCAGCATACAAGATGTTTGAGACAATAAAACGGAGGCCAGATATAGACGCTTCAAGCGATGAAGGGATCACAAAGGAAGATATTAAAGGTGATATTGAGCTAAAAGATGTGTTTTTCAGATACCCTGCTAGGCCAGATGTGCAGATATTTGCTGGATTTTCTTTGCAAATTCCTAGTGGAACAACTGCAGCTCTTGTTGGGCAGAGTGGAAGTGGGAAATCGACAGTAATTAGTCTCGTAGAACGATTCTATGATCCAGAGTCTGGAGAAGTTCTCATAGATGGAGTCGATTTGAAGAAATATCGATTATCTTGGATTAGGCAAATGATTGGACTAGTCAGTCAGGAGCCAGTTCTATTCACAACGACATTGAAAGATAACATTGCTTATGGAAAAGAGGGTGCCACTGATCAGGAGATCAGGACTGCTATTCAGCTTGCAAATGCTGCTAAATTCATTGACAAACTTCCCAAGGTAAGAAGTGATTGTAATGATCATGTTGAGTAAACACTAGCGTATGTTATGATGTTTAAGGTTTTCGAGTGAGATTTAAATCGGAGCTGATAATAGACATCTCATCGCTTTCCTCCCAAAATGTTGTCAAATTTTGATTTTTATTAAGGTTTTCTGTTTTTATGTGGAAATAATCAAGTGCTATTTCAAATTAGTCATTTTGGATCAGGCCGTTTTTTTATTTTAGTGGTCTCGGATCGGGTCAACATTGGTTCTGTCAAAGCTCAGATGCAATTGGAATTTAGGGGTTCCCCTAAAACTGAGCTGTTCTGTTCTGTTACAACCCGATTCTTGGGTCGACTTATTGGGGTCAGGTCTTGGTAAATTTGTCATGTCCACTTATATCTACATGAAGAAAACATCATTTTTTATCTTGGTCCAGCTCATTGTGCTCATAGGTTTTACTATCTACTTTCTATTTTAATTGAAATGCTCTTTTATCTTTTTCTTGTTTTTATTGGGTGGTGACAGCCTTTTTGGTCATGTCTCATCCTAGTAGAACTATGTTTATTGGGCTTTACCAGACTTGAACTTATCGGAAAAAGTCTACATGGATGTCTCAAATTGTAGGGTCTTGACACAATGGTTGGAGATCGAGGAACTCAGCTTTCAGGTGGTCAGAAACAACGGATAGCCATCGCTCGAGCTATCTTAAAAAACCCGAGAATCCTCCTCCTAGACGAGGCAACTAGTGCCCTAGATGCTGAATCTGAGCGCATTGTGCAGGATGCACTTGACAGAATTATGACAAACAGAACAACAGTCATTGTTGCTCATCGCTTAACCACCATAAAGAATGCTGACTTGATCGCAGTTGTTCATCAAGGAAAAATTCAGGAGAAAGGTAAATAGAAAACTCAATTTTTATTATCATTGCTTAAAGATTTATACCGTAACTAAACTAATTAGTCAACCACCACTCAAATTTTCATATCATTGTTTAAAATTGTGAGACCGTCTATTTCCTCACCAATTAACCATTATTCCTCTTCCTGGAATCCAAATCTTATTAATTGTACTGTTTCACAATTTCTATATGTTAGACAGTCTCATAGGAAACTAACGGTAACATTTGTACCTGTAAATTGTACCCAGGTAGTCATGATCAATTGATTAGCGATCCTGAAGGGGGCTATTCACAGTTAGTGCGGCTTCAGGAAGGAGCCAAGGAGAGAGAAGCCGTCCAAATGGATCCAATCTCTGACACTGAAAGAACGGGGAGCAGATCAAGTAGCCAAAAACTACATATGAGGAGATCAGAAAGCAAGGGATCCTCTAGTAGCAGACGTTCAATTTCTATCAGCTTTAGTGAAGTTGGTCCTGTCAATATTCAGGAGAGGACTGAGGGAGAAGATAATGATGATTATGGTAAACACAAAAGTGAAAATGAAGAAAAAGAGAAGAATCAACGAAATGTTTCAATGAGACGTTTAGCGTACTTAAATAAACCAGAATTACCCATTCTATTGCTTGGAGGCCTTGCTGCATCAATTCATGGGGTTATATTTCCCATGTTTGGGTTCATGATGTCTTCGGTGATCAAAACTTTATATGAACCACCACATTTGCTTCATGAACATTCAAAAAAGTGGTCTCTTGTGTACATGGGTATAGGCATTACTAGTATCTTCGTCATACCCTTCCAGAATTTCTTCTTTGGAGTTGCAGGAGGGAAACTTATTCGAAGGATACGGTACTTGTGTTTTGAAAAGATTGTATACGAAGAAGTTAAATGGTTTGATCACCCTGCAAATTCAAGGTATTATAATTTTGTACGAGTTATTATGATGCTCAGATGTTTTTTTTTCCTTTTTTTTTATATTAGCTTTGGACATACAACATAACCTATGCCCCAAGGAAGCCCAGAAATTTGAGGGCTACTGGATTCATATCTGAAACATCATCTAGATGACCGTTGATGAAAATTGAAATAAATAATTGTTACTTCACTTTAAAAAGCAGTGTGCTAGTTTTAGTTTAGTGAGCCATTTTTCTTTTGTTTGATAATAATCTGGAAGTTACTGGAACCAGTGAATGGTGAGTCTTTGGCTCAATAAATGAAACAAAATTGCTCAATAATTGGTGTTGACTTTATATGATATGACACAACCAGTCCATCTATACCATTCTTGACTCGGTTTTCATTATGGTTCATCAGGGAACAATCTCTTTTTGTTCTCATTAGTCTCCTTTTACCTCGTCGTCAACAACAGTGCATGAGCCTTTGAGCCACAGATAAACTATTGTTGTACTCTGATGACAAATTTAACAATTCCTAGTAAGATCTTCATTCTTTTGACTATCTTGGCGCTCTTAATTTTTTTTCTTTTTGACATCAGTGGAGCAATTGGAGCAAGATTATCTACAGATGCTGCAAATGTTAGGAGCTTGGTTGGGGATCAACTGGCCCTAGCTATGCAAAATATTGCAACAATAGCCGCTGGTCTTATAATTGCTTTCGCTTCTAATTGGTTGCTTACACTCATCGTTCTAGCCGTGGTGCCATTTATCTTCATACAAGGGTATTTTCAGGGAAAATTTAGGACAGGTCTCAGTGCAGATGCTAAGGTCAGTTTGTCTTAAAACTTCCCTATTATTTTGCCTTTTCAACTGTACCCGCACCTAAGAATGTGAGCTGTGAGCTAGCCTATATGTTGAAGTTGTTGGGGGTGTTATTCTTTACCCATGTTATATCGGCCCTTCCGGTCTCAAGGAAATAGGGAAGATATGTTTAATAATCCGAAAAACGAAATAGGGAAGATTATTGATAATAGGAGGGTGTATGATTTTTTTAATCATTAACCGTTTGCTTTGATAAAAGTATTTTGGCAAGGAAAATGGTTCTTCGTCAGCACCTCTTCCCTCAATGTTTACCCAAACAAAGGTTTAGTAGTATACTTAATTATTTCAAACAGTGTGACTTAAAACATTACTCTTTTCAGCTTTAGAAACTCTAAACATTTCAAAAAAAACAATCTGCACACACTTCCCCATGAATTATTGTCAATATAAGAGCACACATAAAATGTACTGAAAACTGAAATTACTAACGAGTACTGTCATGACAAGGCCGACAGACGTACCTAAATTCAAATAAAATAGTTCATAACTTGATTAGAGACCCATTTTCATCAATATTACCTATATGGCTCTAATATCTCTTGCACCACAAAATCAAAACAATGATACAGATTAGCTGATAACTGATACTAACTACTAAGTTGAATGTGCAATGCAGGTGATGTATGAAGAAGCAAGTCAAGTTGCAAATGATGCAGTAGGAAGCATCAGAACAGTAGCATCCTTTTGTGCAGAGGAAAAAGTGATGCAGCTTTACAACAAGAAATGTGAGGAGCCTGTGAAAAGCAGTGTTCG
This sequence comes from Heliosperma pusillum, assembly GCA_022085475.1. Taxonomy (NCBI): domain Eukaryota; kingdom Viridiplantae; phylum Streptophyta; class Magnoliopsida; order Caryophyllales; family Caryophyllaceae; genus Heliosperma; species Heliosperma pusillum. The sequence continues at coordinate 144,945 of JAIUZE010000026.1, forward strand.
GTTGGGACTTATTAGTGGTATTGGCTTTGGTTTCTCCTTCTTTGCTCTCTATTGCACAAGTGCCTTTGTCTACTACATTGGTGCTGTCTTTATTCACCATGGTAAAGCTACATTTGGGGAGGTTTTCAAGGTAACTACCGTCTTCAGTTTTGCTGGCAGTATTTCCGGTTTCCTTGTTTTTTCGTTCCTGTTTGAGCAAAATACGTGCTATTTATTAGAGAAGTATCACCGTGAGTCTAAAAATGACCCCGTATTCATGAATTGTCGCTATGCCAGTACTAAATTTCATATATCAGACCTCATCTTGCGATAAACAGAATACTCTTAGACATTTGGGTAATGTTGCTGTTATGGTTGTAGGTTTTCTTTGCTTTAACCATCACAGCAGTTGGTTTATCCCAAAGCAGCAGCATGGCGGTGGACAGATCGAAGGCTAAAGACTCAGCCGTCTCAGTCTTCAAGATTCTTGATAGTAAACCTAGTATTGACTCCAAAAGCGATGAGGGAACAACGTTGGAAAGCGTAAATGGTGACATCGAACTCAGCCACGTTAGCTTCCGGTATCCGACTCGGCCTGATATTCAGATCTTCAGAGACTTGAGCTTGTTCATTCCTTCTAAAAAGGTACATCATATTTAAATCACAGCAAGTCCAAAGTTGGCGGGTTTTTAAGTGTTGCTTTTGATCATTAAACTTTATTAGGCCAAAAATCAAGTCAGATACACCAAGGAAAATGGAGTTTGCTTTTCTTGTAGTATTGAACTGGTACCACCATACTCGCATTGACCCTCACATCATATTGATATTCGATTTGTGTTGGGTCGTATTGAAACTCAATACCACCCTGTGACATCTTATCACTTCTGAAGTAAGAATAGGAAGTGATACCAAACGTAATTTATGTATTTCACAATTCAGACTACCAAACCTAATTTATCTATTTCAGAATTTAGACTAACATGATTTTTACATTTCAGACTATAGCGCTTGTAGGAGAAAGCGGTAGTGGAAAGTCTACAGTCATCAGCATGATTGAGAGGTTTTACGAGCCTGACAGTGGACGAGTTTTACTAGATGGTGTGGAACTCCAAAAATTCAAGCTAAGCTGGCTTAGGCAACAAATGGGATTAGTAGGCCAAGAGCCCATTCTTTTCAACGAGACGATCCGGTCCAATATTGCCTATGGTAAACAGGGAAATGCAACTGAAAGTGAGATCATTGAGGCAGCAAAATCAGCTAATGCTCATAACTTCATATCATCACTTCCTCAAGGTTATGACACGTCAGTTGGAGAGAGAGGAGTACAACTGTCTGGTGGGCAAAAACAAAGGATAGCCATCGCGAGAGCAATACTTAAAAATCCTAGAATCTTGCTTCTTGATGAAGCAACCAGCGCACTTGATGCTGAGTCAGAGCGAATTGTGCAGAATGCTTTGGATAGTGTGATGGTTGACCGGACGACTGTCATTGTAGCCCACCGGCTGACCACTATTAAGAACGCTGATATTATAGCTTTTGTGAAGAATGGGGTGGTTGCTGAGAAGGGTAAACATGATGAGCTAATGAGGATAAATAATGGTGCATATGCTTCTTTAGTTGCTCTTCACGCTAGTGCTTCTTCCTAAAAGATTGCGATAGAATATCTGGTCGGAAAGAATTAACCACCCAAGTTATCAAGGATGGTATGCGGGTTCTTGTTTTCGTAATGCCTTTGTTGTCAATAATGTGGACATGTTGGAGTTAAGTTTTTGTTCTTTATCCCTTAGTGATGCTCTGATCAGTTCAGTTCGGGATTTTGTTTTACTGCAGTCGGATTTCTTTGGTTCAATTTGGGTCTTGATTAGAGTCAGCATGGGTAAGCAAGCGATGGGATTTACCAAAGGCTTTTGCATCAAACAGCGGTAAAGGCGACCCGAGGAGAGATTAGCAGCGAAATCCTTCACCCCCATCATATGACATGCAAATTGGTTAAAAACATTAGCATGGCTGTTTATTGCAAAGAATGTTACAAATTGATGACAGAAACATTTCATCACCAAATTGATGTATTGTTACAATGTTAGATGTTACAGATTGTTGAACTTTTGTATGAAGCTTAAAATGTATTCAAAAATAAAATCGGTTGTCTTCAAATAGCATACAATCGGAAATGCCGAAATCCTTGAATTCAGTTTGACTTGATAGAACTAATTGTCCGATGACCTGACCAATCCATATTTGAATCATAGGCTAATCATTGAATAACTCGACTTTGAATTGTTTCGACCTCGACTTAGACTACGTTTATCATTAGTTCCTGCAAATATACCTAGCCATAATTCCTAAAATAAAATATTATCTTCTCCTCTTTAACCTAGTTACATAAAACCTAGTTACAAGATTAGGAATATTGATGTACTTTATAATTTTTAAGATTTTGTAAATGTTAAGTTTATAGCTCTTTAAAAAATTAAATTAGCCAATAAATTAGGCTAAGTATCCTAGTTTGATCTGCCTTGGGCTTTAATGAAGGATTAAAGAAAATAGACTCTTCATTTCTTTTAGAAATGAAAATAATGGAAAAACATCCTTGAATGATTTAACGGGTCTACCAATCCTAAAATTGTGTAGATGATAAATTGATTGATTTTTTACTTTTATATCTGAACTTATACATAATATAATATAACTATAATATATGGGCATTAACTTATCACCTTAAGATTTTGGTTGAGATTGTTTATCTATCATGGTATCAGAGCCAGAGTGACCGAACGTCACGTGTTCAGACCCTGACAGCCCCCAATATCTCACAAACTCACTCAGCCATGTTAGCTTCCGGTATCCGACCCGGCCTGATATTCAGATCTTCATAGACTTGAGCTTTGTTCATTCCGTCTAAAAATGTACGTTCTGTAAAAAGTACTCTTTAAGTTTAAAACTGATAGCTGTTTTGTTCAATGTTGATGCTGTTTTTTGTTTGTTTTTAGACTTTTTTTATCCCTAATCCTAAACACAAATTCTTGTTTGTGACGGGCAGTATCCGTCACAAGCTTGCGACGGGTACCACTTCCCCTCACAAATGACCCATTTAAGGGAAAAGGGGAAGCACATGGGGAGTGCTCCACATGTTCTCTCTACCCATTTTGTTAGAGGAAAAACCCGTCACAAGGTCCGACCCGTTACAAGGGAGACCTACTGAATCCTAAAATAGAATCTGAAATACATGCATATTTGTAGTATTTCTCTGTAGTGGTAATGAAAGTTACCATCACCCTATGGCGTTATATTTCAGACTATAGCGCCCAGTAGCGGAGCCAGGATTTGAAATTAGGGGGGCGAAAATTCAAGCTAGACGGAGTAGACGTGTTTTTACGACCCAGCATGATTGAGAGGTTTTACGACCCAGACAGTAGACGTGTTTTTACTAGACGGAGTAGAACTCCAAAAATTCAAGCTAAGCTGACCAAGTGACCCAAAAATAATGTGCTCAAATAAAGATGACGAGTTTGTGATGAAAGTCAAATATATGATCTGCAACTAGTCATACTTGCTTATATTATTTTATTGTTATTTAATTATTTCAGCATATTTACCATATGTCGTAATTAGATAATCTCAGAATAAGGCAAGGCAACTAGGTTAGCTTTAGAAAAGTCAATTTAAGGAAAATCTGTTATGTCTTTCTATTCAGTTTAGGAGTATGAAACAAGGCAGCTAAGTTGATTATTATGTAGTATAAATAGAGATCATATGTATTGCTTATGAGATAGACATTGAATGAATAATTAAAGCTGAAGCTTTTGGTGTTTGCAAATTTTGTAAACATAGGATCGACGAGTTTTCGTTCCAACCTTTTTTTTGTTTGACGCGTTTCAGACATTGACACGATTGATAGCAATAGGTCTTGCGATTCAATAACCATTGTTCGAATTATAGGTCTAGTTCGAGCAAATATCTCATTGTTTTGAGATCTTAACGGATTTCAAAGCAAACATCCCTTATTTTATTATTCTTTGAAACTGTTTCCGCTGCAAGTTAACGAACCTTATTCTTTCGGAGTAATTTTCGTATCACTAAGGCAACAAATGGGATTAGTAGGCCAAGTGCCAATTCTTTTCAACGAGACGATAAGGTCCAACATTGCCTATGGCAAGCAAGGAGACGCAACTGAAAATGAGATCGTTGAGGCAGCAAAATCAGCAAATGCTCATAGCTTCATATCAGCACTTTCCCAAGGATATGACACGTCAGTCGGAGAGAGAGGAGCGCAATTGTCCGGCGGTCAAAAACAAAGGATAGCCATCGCTAGGGCGATAATTAAGAACCCTAGGATCTTGCTGCTTGATGAAGTGCACTTATTGCCGAGTCAGAGCGAATAGTGCAGGATGCTTTGGATAGTGTGATGGTTGATCGGACGACTGTCATTGCAGCTCACTGGTTGACAACTATTAAGAATGCTGATATTATTGCTGTGGTGAAAAATGGCGTGGTTGCCGAGAAAGGGAAACATGACGAGCTGATGAGAATAAAAGATGGAGCATATGCTTCTTTAGTTGCTCTTCACGCTAGCGCTTCTTCTTGAAAGATTTGGTTAGGATATCAGGGTGGAAATAATTAACTACCAAGTTATCAAGGATGGTATGTAGGTTCTTGTTTTCGTAATGCCTTTTTTCTCTATCTCTCTGTGACTCTCTGCGCGGTTTGATTCGGGATTTGGTTTTACTTCAGTTGGGGTTATTTTGTTCAGCATTGGGTTGATTGTGAATATCTAACTTGTATTATGATGTATGAAGATGATGAGCAGCGGAATTTACCCAAGGATTTTGCATGGAACCAAAGAGAGGTTTACAGACAATTACAGTGACTACATTTTACAGTACATTGTGTATGACAAGCAAATTGGTTCAATTCCTGATTTAATCACACCAGGAAATCCACCCCAGTTCAGAAAAATCAACATAGCTGCTTATAGCAACGAATGATTGTTTGTCGACAACAGGTAGCCGATCTAGATGTCGTTGAATTTTTATATGAAACTTAAATGTATTCAGAAATAAAATGGGTTGTCTTCTGTAATGCGTAAAATGCCGTAATAATAAACAAAGGATCAGAAATACCGAAAGAAAGTAGTGATTTGAAAAAGAGCAACTGCCTTGAAAACTATTTTCGGTACGACCGTGGTGCTGATCAGCGTATGACCGATAGTTCCCCAAGGATTACACTACTGCCGCCTCTCCGACTCGCCCACTCGAGACTGACAGAGAACGATCTTTTAACTTAACCAAGAAAAGTATAGAGAGAAGAGAAGAGGAAGAGGAGTGTTTTTGGTGTGTTGTTGACATAGAGACGGTTGCAGGAGAAGCTCTATTTATAATAAAATAGAGACGGTTTTAGGAGCCTTGAAGAGCTCCTAAAACGCATCAGTCAATGCTGATAGTGGGGAGTAAAATCCTCACCCACTAATAGGAATTTATGAGACTGTTACTCATAATGTACCTGGAAAGTCTCACCAACAAACAAAACACACGCGGACGAACCAGGCCCAAAAAGACAGGCATACACGCCGCAGGCGATTGCCACATCCCAAATCCCGGATCAGAGATCCGGAAACGCGCGCGTGTACGAGCTGTTTTAAATACCTCGCAAAGTCTCTACAAAAGACCCATTTAACCCATCAAGCCCAATAAGATAGGCACAGCCGGCCGCAGGCGATTGCCAAATCCCAAAAACTGGATCACAGATCCAGCCCACATCACAAATCCTGGATCACTGATCCGAGAACGCGCGCGTGTGCGTGCGAGCTGAATTAAGCACCCCGCAAAGTCTCTACAAAAGACCCATTTAACCTACCAGACCCAAAAAGATAGGCACAGCCGGCCGCAGGCGATTGCCAAATCCCAAATCCTAAATCCCGGATCACAGATCCGGGCCACATCCCAAATCCCGGATCACGGATCCGGGAACGTGCGCGTGTGCGAGCTGAATTAAGCACCTCTCAAAGTCTCTACAAAAGACCCCCTTAACCCACCAGGCACCAGGCCCAAAAAGATAGGTAAGCCGGCCGCAGGCGATTGCCAAATCCCAAATCCCGGATCACAGACCCGGGCACGCGTGCGTGTGCGAGCTGGATTGAGCACCTCGCAGAGTCTCTACAAAAGACCTCCTTAACCCACTAGTGATAGTTTAAGGTGTGAAAGGATATATAAACCCACACAACTTACACTTCACTACCAATGTGAGACAATAAGAAGGAATCGAAAAAACATGGCTCAAAGCCCCTTTATTTCCAACATCTTCAAATAGCATTCAATCGAAATAGCGAAATCCCTAGTTTCAATTTGATTTGGTTGAAACTAATTGCTCCCGATAAAATGACCAATCCATATTTGATTTGGTACGGGGAATCAAGTTCTAACCTCATAGGCTCATACCACCCATGTATGATTCTTGATTCCAAACTCATAAGTCATACTCATTCACGAAACAAATACCTCCTAAAAGTGATGGTTTAACTTTTAAAGGATCTACCAGTCATACAATCTTGTATATTGTATTGTACAGATAGGTTAGCAATTAAAGACACAAAAATAGAATAGAGGATATGATCTCGTTGAAAAAGTAGAACTAATTTATGGCCCCTATATTCGGAATTACTTTTTCACATACGGATTTTACTCTTTCACATACATTTTTCATATACTTTCCAAACCTTACCCTTTTCTCTATACCTAATTAAATTAACTCTCATACATGCTTTTCCCCTAAAACTAAATATAATTGTCCTAAGAAATTAAATAATGGATTATAACACTCGAATTAGTGAAAAATAATTATTGTTTGGCAATTAGTAATATTTTATTGTTGAAATTATTAGGTTTGTGAATTGTTAATTTATGAAATTAATTGTTTACTTGTTTGTCAATTTTTATCAATGAATGAGTGGTGGTTTGGGCGGTGTACGGTGTTTCTGGATAATGGATGGTGCTTGTGGGTGGTGCGCGACGATTGGTGGGTGGTGTGTGAGGACGAGGGTGCGTGTTTAATGGTGCGTAAGGGTAGTGCGTCTAGGCGTGGAGGCGGGGACGGTGGGTAATGGCGGTCAGGAGTTCGGGATATTGCCGATTGTGACTGGGGTGGTGGCGGCGAAGGGAGATAACGGATGTTGGCTGTCAAATCTTAGCTAAGAAGGGTAGTAGCTCGTGAGAAGGTAGGGGCAAATAGTAGTCGAGGTCTGCCGGAGCTAGGCCGGGGGTGGTCGGAGCGGGTGGACGAAGGTGGTTAAGGGAGTGACAGGGGAGGTGGGAGTAGGTGGTGTTGATGGTAAATAGAGATGAGGAATGGGGAAAGAATCCTTTGTGATAGGGATGAAAAAAATGACAAGAGTAAAATCGCAAAAGACGTATGTGAAAGAGTAAAATTCGTATGTGAAAAAGCACGTCTCTAATTTTTATAGTTTGGAATCTAAAAGTGAAACTCGAATCTTTTTAATCGAAAAAATATTGAGATTGACATATTGTTTTAGTATAAAGGGGATATGATTGTGGACTTTGACGTTTTTATCCAATTTGGTCCACGAGCCATTGTATATATTTAATTCTTGCTTAAGATAAACATATTGTTTTGAACAAAAAAACAAGTCAAATTGATTGATAAGACAAAAAATCGAACCCATTTTAAATGAGACTTTCTATTCTGAATATTAGGTAAATACTATACCTCAAGGTACTAATTTACCGAGTACCTAAACTTCTTATCAAAAATTGTCCACTTAATCAAAGATTTCTTTTTGCCCAACACATTTGGCAAATGTTTAGTAATATTTCTTGAAACAAAGCATTGTGTGATTTACCAACGTATGTATTAAGTCACAATAATTTTCCAAACAAAGCATTGGCCAACACATTTTCCAAACTTTTATGTCATCATACACAATCACACATATATTTTGCAAACTCTGAAGGTATTATAAATTTACATGATTTTCACCTTTTAAGTCACAATAATTTGTTCCCATCTTTAAAAAATATAATTCAATATAAATAATATAAGAACAACTTACAAATAAAATTAAAATCCTTAAGAAAGAGTGTGTTAGTGACATAAAAACCATATTTTAATCCATGGCTAATAATAATAATATGTCAAGAAAAGAGAAGAAAAAAGAAGAAGTGCAAAAAGTTACATTTTACAAATTATTTAGTTTTGGTGATAAACTAGATAAATTGTTGATGATCGTAGGAGGTTTAGCAGCCATATGTAATGGCCTTGCTGCACCATTTATGACTATTATTATAAGTCATATTATCAAGTCTTTTGGTCGTTCTAATGTTGATAAACTCGTTCACGATATCTCTAAGGTATGTTATTTCTTGAAATTTTTCTTACATCATTTCATCTTCACTATCATAAGTTCTTTTGTGACGTGCCTGACATGAGAATTTGTGTAAAACGGCTTTTTGATAATCATCTTGGTAATTTTGTTAATGTTTCTAGTGAACATATTTTTGTTTTGCGAATTCGTTTTACGCACTCTCCATATCTCAATCATTTGTTTACCTGTTTTTTTTTTTTTGTACTAAGTAGTATTCATTGGGAGGAGTATATTAGTATAAAGTGCTTTACATAAGACCATTTGATATTGAATTGTAGTTGGGTGTAAAATAGCAGTTAAGGATCATCTGTCCCATTTGGTGTCCCATTGTGTGTCCCACACCATACAGATTCTGACACATCAACCAATTAGTATATATACTGCATATTTTATTCCTACAATAGGTGATGTGTCGGAATCTGTATGGATTGGGACACAGAATGTGACACAAAAGTGGGACAGAGGATCCTTACTGGTAAAATAGTGTAGATACTTTTTTTAGGGGATAGTAATCTTGAGATCATCAAAAAATCTTAGTAAATGATGCCATTTTTGGTTTAAATGGAGTACTAACTTGTACCAAAAATAAATTATGAAAAGTAACATTCGTCAATTCATGCACTACTTTTTTAAGAGACAAAACTATTACTCTCTCACATTAAATCCAATCTACATATCCAATGTATTTTTCTTCATTCATATACATTATTTATTTTTGAAAATATGGTTTACTAGATATTTTTGGCAACAAATTCATATAGGAAGACTTTGATGACTAGTAAATTAAATTAGTTGGAAGAGAGTATCTACATTCTTGAAAATAACTTTCATCAATTATCATTTTCCATGCTACCGGTATTATGGAACTTGTCATGTGGTTTTAGAATCTCTTATTGTAAAACCGTTTTACAGAAGACTTACTCGAAAAAAAATTCTGAAGTACTTGTATGTAATTGATTTAATTGTTAAAGCTTTCTAAACATTATTGATTCATTAAATTTTTGTTTCTAGTCTAATTACTCTTAGCTGAAAATGCAATCACAAAACTGTGTAATCCTAGCTAAGTAGTATTTGCATAAAATGCCATCACAAAAGTGACTCGAATGTAGTGTTTTTCGAAATGATATTGTATACATACAATCATAATTGGAGGTAATATCTACAAATTTAAGTTCAATGTTTTTATACAATACTTATTTGAAAATATTATAAAAAAAAGAATTATATTTGTTATTTTCTCACGTCTCTTGTAGCACAAATGTCGATATACACTCCAAATCATGATATGTACCGAGATTTTGTAACCACTCCAAATCATTGTTACAAATATACATAATACAGTAAGCTTTTTAAATTTTGTTCGATAAACATCCACTAACAATTATATATGAAATTCACACCAATATTGTGGAGTTTATTGGCTAGACTTGTCGCGAGTCTCCAAATTAGTATTTTTAACTACTACAAACGCAAACTAATAGTAAGTGTAAGTAGAGGTCGATCCCACAAGGAAGGTATTTTGTTTACTAAATGTGTGCAAAAGCAAGTAACTAAATGGGGGTTTTGATATGTTGATGTTCTAAGTCTACTAAAACAAAAAGGAAATGAACTAATAAGATATTATAATAATTGAAAACGTGTAACAAATATGAGAATGATTCTTGGACCAAGTAATTTCCACCAACAAGTTATGAATTGATTATTGACTCTTCTATTCTATTTCAATATTGAGTACTTTGCTATGAAGTTGTTGACTTCTAATTCCACTTATGAATGATTATTAGTTACAAGCGTAAACAAATATTCCTTACAATATCGTCAATTTAGTCAAGCGCTCAATTGTATCGAGATTGTAGATTAAAGCGATGGAATTTAGCAAAGATAAACGAATGAAGAAAACAAGCGTTGCTTCACTTTGGTTCATACAAATTTAGTCTTTTATAACTCAACGATGATGAAAGCATACGAATTGATGAATTATAATTGCTACAATGAAATAGATAAACAAACAAAAGATTCATTCATCTAATCTAGCAATGTTTAATTAACTAATGACAACTAGTTGATCATTCTAGGTGCATAATTAACAAACCAACAATAATGCAAACTAAATTTGATACTCTAAAAATGAAATAGAATTAGAATAAGAGTCTTACAATTCAAACTAACTTGGCTTCAAGAACTTGTTCCAAGATGTAGAACTTAGCCTTCCATACAAAATAACTAAAACAAACTAGAAATTTAAAGTATTTTCTATGTATTATGATGATTAAAAGATGGAAGAAGATATGTCTAAAGTGATCAACAATCCCTCCTTTTATAGGTCTTCAAAGAGCATCTTCATAAATCCTAATAAAACCTCATAAAACCTCATAAAGTATGGGCATAATGGCTGAATTAAAGAGGAATTAGAAGAGTCGTCGGAATCCAATGCTCAGCCTCTCCACGCAGCTAGCCTCTCCTCGCAGCTAGCTAGTAGCCGCGCCACGCAGCTAGCCGCTCCTCGCAGCCTGCTTTTCTTCTCTTTTACGCATTTTGACTCATTGTTTTGGGCTTTGACTTGCTTCAGAATCAACACTCCATGACATCCTTAGCCCAATACTAACCTCTAAAGAAGCCCTTCTCCACTCATAGCAAGAAATCAATCCAATTACCCCATTAAAACACACAAGTCCATTACCAAACCAACACTCAAGACATAAGCACTAAAATCCCCAAATATACTTCTTAACCCATCATTTAATCATCAAAATAACTTTATTAACCCCTACTAAACTAGACTAATCAAACTCTCCCACGCTTAGACCTTTACTCGTCCTCGAGTAAAACTCAAGGATAAGTCAAAGAGAACCCACGCCAAGGTCTATATAGCGAAACGTGAGTAGCTTGCTCCAACTCTAAACACCACAACTAATCACTACTACTCCAACTATCTCTCAATACTTAATCCCTCCGAGTAGGTACATGGTCTCAACAAAGTGCACGTCCAAATCCTAAAATAATGACCATGTGACCCAAGTTCCCAACCAAACAACATCTAAGCCAAACGATAAATCAAAACACAAAGACACAATGTATTTAAACTTATCACACTTCACCACCCAACCCCCCTTATTACTTCAAATGATTAAATCCCGAACCACCCTTCAAACCTCCTTATGTCGCCAACTCCAAGGTAGATCAAGTAATCAAGTAACTTTTTTTTTTTTTTTTTTTTTTTTCTTTCCTATTCCCTCATTTTGCCTAGATCGCCCGCCCTTGCGGGTTTTCGATCTAGCTTTTATTCCTTACACTACTCTCATGGCACGCATCTCAATTCTTCATTTTACCCGGAATGCCCTTTCGGGTTTTCACTCCGTCCTCGGCCATTTCACCCAATCTTGCCTAGGCGCCCGCCCTTGCGGGTTTTCACCTAGCCGGGTTCTTTTTTTCTTTTTTTTTTCTTCTCTTTTCTTTTTTTTTTTTTTTTTTTTTTTTTTTTTTTTTTTTTTTTTTTTTTTTTTTTTTTTAACAGAATAAAATATATACAACATGGAATTCCCTCCCCCACGCTTAATCTTCACATTGCCCTCAATGGGAGGAACAACAAAAAGTAAGACATGGAAAAGAGAAAGAAAAACATACCAAAGGACTTCAAGGACCGGAGGGATCTCCGGTACCATCACTCTTAGAGGCATGATCCGCCTCCCTAAGTTCCCGTGTTTTAGCAAAGTCATCCCACTTACTATTCAAAGACCGAACAAGCTCATGTGTCTCCAAAAGCATATTAGAAAGTGCGACGAGCTTATCATCGGTCCTAACTTGCCTAGCATCCACCTCTTTCCTCCAAGTATCAACCTCTTTCATCCAAACTTGATCATAAGTAGCCACGGAAGTAGTAGCAACCGACCGTGTAGCCGTAGTATCTTTACCACTTCTAGCACCATCACCATCACCATTACCCTCCGCATCGTCATTAGACTTACTACCCCTACTAAGCTCGTCGGATCCCTCATCTTCACTTCCATCTTCTCCATCCATTAAAGGATCAAGATCAGGATCGGGGCTAACAAAGAAATCCTCCGTCACTTCCCCATAAGTCAAAGGTTCGTCCTCCGAAGGAGGCATTTTCAAATAAGGATCATTCTTGGGACCCCAACACCAAAAGTAAGTACCCTCTACCAACCGAGGCCGTAGCAACTTAGCTTGGATCAAACAAGGAATATCCAAAAGATAGTTATCCATCAAAGGCACTTCATCATCCCCCACATCTATCTTCAAATGTTTCATTATCAAAGTCACCAAACCCCCACCACCAATCCTAGTTCCCTTCTTAGTACCCATTCGTAAGCAAGATTTCACAAAAAGAGCAACCCAATCGGGGACACCCTCACCCTCCGGAGTCATAGCCCATAAATAACCAAATTGGACACGAGGGAGTTTAGTGGGTTCCCCTTTACAAAGGAATGTATTGGCTATCAAACGGTGAGCAAGCCTAAGACAAGGATGAGGGATTTTTGAGCTTATTTCACCTTGTTTCGCTTTTGTATCCAAACCCGTCAACTCCTTCCACCATTGAGTTTCCGCCTCTTTACCTAAACCCTTATATGTCACCTCACTCATCTCCTTAATACCAAAAGCTTTTCTCAACCCCGCATAAGTTAAAGAATGAGGCTTTCCTTTCAAACGGAAGGTGATTTTAGGAGTTTTATTGGACTCTCCCGACAATGTCAAGGTGGATAAGAACTCTAAAGTGTATCTCCTATAAGTGTGGGCTCCCTTAGTCATGAAATTCTCCAAACCAACACATTTCAACAAAGACTTCACTACATCAAGCATTCCCAATTTCTCTAATGTGGCATGACAAAGGAATCGGGTTTCCGTCATATGACGGTCATGTAAATCATCCCAAATATGGCCTTGTGTTAGTGTTAAAGTAGCGGGTTTGGGAATGGGTATTCGTCTAGGAATAATGGTGGTTGTTTTCGAAGTGGTGTGGGTAATTTTTTGTGTTTTGGTGGGTGGTTGTGAGGTAGAAACGGTGGTGGTGCCGCGTTTATTGGTTCTCATCCCGACAATGACAACAATGCACAACAAAGAACAATTCCAATTGCTCAAGAATAACAACAAAGCTCACTTACAACTCCAAATCTCCCTCAACAAAGAACAATTTCAATTAATTCAATCACAAGACCAATAAATCACCAACAAAAACTCAAGAAACAATGATAATTCCTTTAAATTAAAGCTAAAATTAAAATTCAAGCATAAAATTAAAAGGAAGAGACAAAGTATGAAATTGTTACCCAAAAGATGAGAAATTTGTTCTTCTATATGAAAAATGATAATGTAATCTCCTTATTGCTGAAAATTGACCCAAAAATCGAACCTTGCAACACAGAAAATTCGAAATTTCCGAAACCCCAATGGTAGGGTATCAAATTTCCGAAAATTACACTAGTAGAAAGAATTCAATAAAAATTGTTGTTTGAGAAGCGAAGCAAAGATGTGAACTAAGTAAGAATGAATTGAGCGTGTGGGAATGGTTCTACGGTTGCAAATAAGAGCCTCGAACGAATTTCCAGTTGACAGAATTTGGGGCTGATTTTTTTTAAGTATCTGGGAACCGAATGAAGGAGAGGGAAGCTAGGGTATTCGTACCTGAAGTTAGCGGCGTGGGGCGGCAGAACGGCCGCGTGGGGCGGCTGAAAAAACAGGGAGGAGAGCCGCGTGGTGGCTGCTGTGGCCGCGAGGAGTGACTGGGGTTGCGGCTTTATGCGTGGGGCGGCAAAAACGCCGCGTGGGGCGGCTGGCAAAACAGGGAAGGGAGCCGCGTGGTGGCTACTGTGGCCGCGAGGGGTGGCTGGTACTGGCTGCGCGGCAGTGTCCGTGTTAGCGGTTCAAAGCAATGCTATGTTTTTGATTTTTTTTCTTTTTCTCTTTACCTACAAAACATCAACATAAGGAAATTAGATTAAAGGAAACTAATCTAATAACAAGCAAATAAAACTACATAAAATAAATAAAATAAAATAAAAGAAAATCGGGTTGCCTCCCGTAAAGCGCCTTAGTTAATGTCGTGGCTCGACATGGGAATGAGAAGCTTAATCTTCATAAATTGGGTCGATAAGATTAACTTCCTCGACCGCTTCATTTTGAAATCCGTCATAATACGGTTTGAGACGGTGTCCATTCACTTTGAAAATCTTCTCCGTAGACGGACTACGAATCTCCACCGCTCCATGTGGAAATACTTGAGTGACAATAAATGGGCCAACCCATCTTGACCGTAGCTTACCTGGAAATAAGCGAAGACGGGAGATGTAAAGCAAAACCTTTTGACCAACGGAAAAAGTCTTCCTAGAAAGCATCTTATCATGCCACGCCTTTGTTCGCTCTTTGAAAATTGCCGCATTTTCATACGACTCATTTCTAATCTCCTCTAACTCTTGCAATTGCAACTTCCGGTGCACACCCGACTCATCCATTCTCATGTTTAAAGTTTTTACCGCCCAAAAAGCCTTGTGCTCAAGCTCGACCGGAAGATGACAAGACTTACCAAAAACCAACCGGTATGGTGACATACCAATCGGAGTTTTATAGGCCGTTCTATACGCCCATAAGGCATCATCCAACCTCAAGCTCCAATCTTTCCGATTCGGATTCACCGTCTTTTCCAAGATTGACTTCACCTCTCTATTGGACACTTCGGCTTGGCCATTTGTTTGAGGATGGTAAGCGGTAGATACCTTGTGAGTGACGCAATATTTCTTTAAAAGTGCTTCTACCGTCCTATTGCAAAAGTGTGTTCCTCTATCGCTTATCATTGCTCGTGGAATTCCGAACCTAGAAAAGATGTTAGACTTGAGAAAATCTGCAACAACTTTAGCATCGTTAGTCCTAGTGGGTTTAGCTTCCACCCACTTCGATACATAATCAACGGCAAGAAGTACATATAAGAAACCATGAGACATGGGAAATGGACCCATAAAATCTATACCCCACACATCAAAAATTTCACAATAAAGCATAGGGGTTTGAGGCATCTCATTACGACGAGAAATGTTACCACTCCGTTGACAATTGTCACAAGTTTTGACAAAACCATGGGCATCCCGAAACAAACTCGGCCAATAGAAGCCACAATCAAGCACTTTCTTTGCGGTCCTCCTAGCTCCAAAGTGTCCCCCACAAGCATAGGAATGACAAAAAGTTAGAATAGAGCTCATCTCATTTTCCGGAACACATCTCCTCACCACTTGATCCGAGCAATGCTTCCATAAGTAAGGATCATCCCAAACATAGTATTTGGCATCACTCCGTATCTTCTCCTTTTGGGATTTGGAGAAACCTGTAGGAAATGCATTGGAAACAAGAAAGTTAACAATGTTAGCATACCAAGGAGAAACGGAAGTAAGGGCAAAGAGTGTTTCATCGGGAAATGTGCCTCGAATAGGCTCCGCAAGTTTCTCCACATTCACTAACCGACTTAAGTGGTCCGCAACCACATTTTCGGCCCCTTTCTTGTCTTTCACCTCTATGTCAAATTCACTTAGTAACAATACCCATCGGAGAAGCCTTGGCTTAGCCTCTTTCTTTGTCATCAAATACCTAAGAGCGGCATGATCGGTGAAAACCACTACTTTAGTACCAAGTAGATAGGATCTAAACTTTTCTAAAGCAAATACCACCGCCAACATCTCCTTTTCGGTAGTAGAATAGTTCTTCTGAGCCTCATTGAGAGTCATAGAGGCATAGTAGATCACATGGGGCACTCTCCCAACTCGTTGACCCAAGACGGCACCGACGGCGTAGTCACTAGCATCACACATAAGCTCAAATGGAAGAGACCAATTTGGAGCTTGTATGATTGGAGTCGACGTCAACTTCTCCTTTAGCTTGTCAAATGCCTCCTTACACGATAAGTCAAACTCGAATTCGACCTCCTTTTGCAACAATTTGCACAATGGTGAAGCGACCTTGGAAAAGTCCTTGATAAACCGCCTATAAAAACCTGCATGACCAAGGAAATAGCGAACTTCACGAACATTAGTAGGGTGAGGAAGTGATTGAATAGTGTCAATTTTGGCTTTATCAACCTCAATTCCCTTAGAGGAAACCACATGCCCAAGTACAATACCTTGCTCTACCATAAAATGACATTTCTCAGAATTTAAGACAAGGTTAGTATCAATGCATCTCCTAAGCACAAGAGATAAATGAGTCAAACAACTATCAAAGGAATCACCATGCACGGTAAAGTCATCCATGAAAACTTCAATGAAATTCTCAACATATTCCGAGAAAATACTAACCATGCATCGTTGAAAAGTTGCGGGAGCATTACATAACCCAAATGGCATGCGTCGATACGCAAAGGTGCCAAATGGACAAGTAAAGGTGGTCTTATCTTGATCTTCGGGCGCAATAGCAATTTGAAAATAGCCCGAATAACCATCTAAAAAGCAATAAAAAGGTTTACCAGCAAGCCTCTCAAGCATTTGATCAATAAAAGGCAAGGGAAAGTGATCCTTCCTTGTCACCGCATTGAGTCTACGGTAGTCGATACAAACACGCCACCCATTTTGTACTCGGGTGGGAACCAATTCTCCATGTTGATTTTCTACAACCGTTACTCCACTTTTCTTTGGCACCACTTGAGTAGGGCTCACCCACTTGCTATCGGATATTGGGTATATCATACCCACTTGCAAAAGCTTTAGGATCTCTTTCTTCACCACCTCCATCATAGGTGGATTCAAGCGCCTTTGTGGTTGCCTTACCGGTTTGGCATCATCTTCCAAGAATATGTGGTGCATACAAGTGGTTGGACTAATACCCTTGATGTCGGCAATAGTCCATCCAATTGCAAGCTTATTCTCCTTAAGAACCCCCACCAACTTTACCTCTTGCTCCTCGGTAAGCTTGCTAGAAATGATCACCGGTAAAGTTTCTTCATCACCTAGAAAAACATACTTCAAATGGGAAGGTAATGGTTTCAACTCAACCACGGGTGCCTGCAAAACTGACGGCAACAATTTCTCACTAGGCAAAGTTAGAGTTAAAGGTTTAGAAAATGAAGGTATTATAGGAAGCCTTTCCATCTTGGCTAAAGAAGCCACCACTTTCTTCAAATCATGAGATAGAGAAAAACTTAAATCATCACAAGACAAGCTATTGTCAATAGCTACGAGTAAGTCATCTCCTCCATTCACATTGAACACATCCTGCACTAAAGGCTCCAAAATATCAATCATGAAACAAGAATGATCATCACGAGGATATTTCATAGAATCATAGATATTAAAATTAACCACTTGACCATCGGCTTCCATAGTAAGAGAGCCATTAGACACATCAATTTTAGTACTTGCGGTTCTCAAGAATGGCCTACCTAGAAGAATAGGAGCCGCATGTGAATCATGTTCCATTTCAAGTACATAAAAATCAGCGGGAAAAATTAATTTATCTACCATTACAAGTACATCCTCAACCACTCCCTTAGGATAAGCATTTGAACGATCGGCCAATTGAATCACTACCCCTGTTTTAACTAATGGTCCCAATTTCAATGACTTGTATAAAGAATAAGGGAGAACATTAATTGAAGCACCTAAATCAAGCATAGCATTAGGGATAGTGGTGTCTCCTAAGGTACAAGGCACGGTAAACATACCCGGGTCACTACACTTAGGTGGCAACTTATGTTGAAACAAAGCCGACACATGTTCATTAACTTTAACTTTTTGGACACCCTTCAACTTTTGATTCCTTTTTATGGTACACAACTCTTTAAGAAACTTAGCATACCTAGGCACACTTTTCAATAAATCTAATAAAGGGATGTTTACCTCGCATTTCCGGAAGGTCTCATAGACATCTTTGTCTTGTGTTGGGCGACTTTTCCTCTTGAGTGCCTCGGGAAACGGTGGAGCATCCGCATGAGTAGGTGTAACAATCGGTGGTACTTCCTCCTCTTGAACCAACGGTGAGGTGACGATGGGTTCAACCACCAACTCCTCCTCCTCTTGCTCAATTATCTCACTAATCTTTGCTTTTGGCCCTTGCAACTCCTTCCCACTCCTTAAAGTAATAGCACTCGCATTAGGCTTAGGATTAGGAATAGTTTGGGAAGGTAGCTTACCGGAATCTTTAGCTTCAAGTCTCCCAAGAGCACTAGACATTTGCCCAAATTGATTTTCCAAGTTTTGAATGCTAGCCTTTGTCTCTTGTTGAAATTGCACTTGATTAGCTTGCATAGTGGCCACATTAGAAGTAAGAGCCCGAATCATTTCCTCCGTAGACATGGATGGGGTGGAAGTTTGACCGTGAGAGGAGAATGAGTTCGAACCTTGTTGCCTCGGAATGAACCTTGGTTTAGATTGACCAAATTGTTGTCCAAATGATGAGCCTTGATTTTGTTGGCCTTGTAGTTGCAAACCGCCTTGTGGATTCCCATATTGGAAACCGGGATGGTCTCTTCGCATAGGATTATAGTAAGCGGCCTTGACCTCTTCGGTCTCCTCTTGGATAAGTGGGCACCGATAGGTGACATGAACATTGGATGAGCAAAGACCACAAGCTTGCACTTGTTGCTTATTCCCCATGAGCATCTCCCTCATTAAGGAAGTCAAATCTTCAACCTTACTCTCCAATGATGGGTTGGAGCTAGAATTTGCCATGCTAACCCTTCTTGTAGTGGACCCCACACCAAATCGTCGTGAGCTAGAAGCAAGCTCACTCAACAACGCATTAGCTTCATCCGGATTCTTGTTGAGTATTCCACCGCCACTAGCACCATGAACCATCCGAGCATCTTCCGGTAATAATCCTCCAACAAAGTAGAGGATGAGATCTTGGTCACTATACCCATGGTATGGGCATCGTGCACATAGCTTCTTGAATCGCTCCCAATACTCGTAAAGTGTTTCATCATTCTTTTGCTCCACATTTGAGATCTCCTTCTTAAGATGGGAAGATTTGGAGGCGGGATAATACTTATCAAGAAACACCGTCTTCATTTCGGCCCAAGTAGTGATACTACCCGGTGGAAGGTAGTACAACCAATCATTAGCGGAATCCTTTAATGAGAAAGGGAATGCCCTCAACTTGATTTGCTCTTCGGTAACATTGTTCGGTTTCATGCTAGTGCATACCACATGAAATATCGATAAATGTTTGTTTGGATCCTCACCACTTAACCCATGGAATGAGGGTAATAAGTGGATCAAACCCGACTTCAACTCAAATGTGACACCGTCATCCAAGTCCGGAAATGTAATGCACAAAGGTTGTTGAGTAAGGTCGGGAGCGATGAGCTCCTTCAAAGTCCTAGTTTCTCGTGCCATGTTGATCTTTTCTTTCTCCTCTTTCTTGTCTTGCTTGTTGAATTGAAGCTTTCTCCTTGTCTCCCTTCTTATCTGAAAAAGAGTTTTCTCCAATTCTGGATCAAAATCTAACAATTCCTTGTTAGTAGAACGGGTGTCCGGCATAAACCCAAACACCAAAACTAAACTAAAAATAAATAAATAAAAACAATTGCACAAATAAATAAACAATAGCCTTCCCCGGCAGCGGCGCCAAAATTTGGCTAGACTTGTCGCGAGTCTCCAAATTAGTATTTTTAACTACTACAAACGCAAACTAATAGTAAGTGTAAGTAGAGGTCGATCCCACAAGGAAGGTATTTTGTTTACTAAATGTGTGCAAAAGCAAGTAACTAAATGGGGGTTTTGATATGTTGATGTTCTAAGTCTACTAAAACAAAAAGGAAATGAACTAATAAGATATTATAATAATTGAAAACGTGTAACAAATATGAGAATGATTCTTGGACCAAGTAATTTCCACCAACAAGTTATGAATTGATTATTGACTCTTCTATTCTATTTCAATATTGAGTACTTTGCTATGAAGTTGTTGACTTCTAATTCCACTTATGAATGATTATTAGTTACAAGCGTAAACAAATATTCCTTACAATATCGTCAATTTAGTCAAGCGCTCAATTGTATCGAGATTGTAGATTAAAGCGATGGAATTTAGCAAAGATAAACGAATGAAGAAAACAAGCGTTGCTTCACTTTGGTTCATACAAATTTAGTCCTTTATAACTCAACGATGATGAAAGCATACGAATTGATGAATTATAATTGCTACAATGAAATAGATAAACAAACAAAAGATTCATTCATCTAATCTAGCAATGGTTAATTAACTAATGACAACTAGTTGATCATTCTAGGTGCATAATTAACAAACCAACAATAATGCAAACTAAATTTGATACTCTAAAAATGAAATAGAATTAGAATAAGAGTCTTACAATTCAAACTAACTTGGCTTCAAGAACTTGTTCCAAGATGTAGAACTTAGCCTTCCATACAAAATAACTAAAACAAACTAGAAATTTAAAGTATTTTCTATGTATTATGATGATTAAAAGATGGAAGAAGATATGTCTAAAGTGATCAACAATCCCTCCTTTTATAGGTCTTCAAAGAGCATCTTCATAAATCCTAATAAAACCTCATAAAACCTCATAAAACCTCATAAAGTATGGGCATAATGGCTGAATTAAAGAGGAATTAGAAGAGTCGTCGGAATCCAATGCTCAGCCTCTCCACGCAGCTAGCCTCTCCTCGCAGCTAGCTAGTAGCCGCGCCACGCAGCTAGCCGCTCCTCGCAGCCTGCTTTTCTTCTCTTTTACGCATTTTGACTCATTGTTTTGGGCTTTGACTTGTTTCAGAATCAACACTCTCATGACATCCTTAGCCCAATACTAACCTCTAAAGAAGCCCTTCTCCACTCATAGCAAGAAATCAATCCAATTACCCCATTAAAACACACAAGTCCATTACCAAACCAACACTCAAGACATAAGCACTAAAATCCCCAAATATACTTCTTAACCCATCATTTAATCATCAAAATAACTTTATTAACCCCTACTAAACTAGACTAATCATTTATTCTACTCTTTATCGATACTATATGGTATCTATTTGGTAAATAATTTTAAGACTAATCAAATATCATATTAGTTGGAATTGAATAAAATGTATTCAAGTAATGTTGTAATCAATGTTTTTAATTAGATAATTTCTCAATTTTGAGTTCCAAATCAATTAATATTTGTTCGAAAGGGTGTGAAAATTATTTTATGAAATTTCAGTTTTTTAATGTATAATGTAAGATTATTTTACATCAAATGTACACAGTCTAAACTCAACTTACTCGAACCCTTAAATTGTCTATTGTATTCATGTGCTTGTGTCAAACATATCTATAAGAAATTTGCACCGTATTCTTCAATTCTATTAAATGTAATTTAGGTTAAATATGCCACGTGACGCATCCTCAACTTTTAAACCCAGCTTTATATATAGATATAAGATAACTTCAGTTAAATATAACTTCAGTCAAACCCAGCTTTATATATAGATTCAACATTTACCAATTCGCAAATTCTCTTGTGCGACGGTCATACGTGCAATCAATAGAAACGATAATACCATTTTGTAAATGATGACCATTTGGTTAAATAGTGACCAATGACCATTTTTTTAGTGATCAATATTTTACAAAAAAAAATGAATAACATTGATAAAAAAAGCGATCATTAATTGCAACAAAAAAAACACGGAAAATATTGTCGCACAAGAAAATCACTAACAAAGCAATCCCTGTTAATTTAGGGTCCAATAAATACCCTACAATAGCTGGCTCAGTAGATTTCTCTTAAGACGGATATATTCGTTTAAAAAATAAAACGGATAAAGTAATGCACCATTTGTGTGGATGAGACAAATATTTTGTTTTTTTCCTATGCATTAGAGCATCTCCAATGGTTCTCTTTTAGGGACCTGCTTGCAATATTGATAAAATATTGAGCATGTAGCTTACCATTAGAGTAGAAATCAATTAGAGCATCTCCACTGGACAACTACAATACATTGTAGCTTGGTTTGTCACATCGATTTTTCTAGCAACCCTGCTTTCTGACTACAAGCCGCTCCAATTGTAGACTACAACATGTTGTAGTTTGTACGGGCCCACATTATTATTTTTATCCAATGAAAAAATTTACTTTTAATTTTTTTTATTAACAAACATTGGAGGGCCTAAAGAGCTACCATTTGCTTGCCAAGCTACATAATTAACAAATCTCCTCCAATGGTAACGTCATGGTTAATAGTTTGCCAAAAATTGCAACGCCAAATCCCCCAAAGAACCATTGGAGATGGCCATCTTAGTTTGGGCTTATGAGCATTTGTAGCCTCTACCCAAGCCAGTGTAGGGTTGTAGCTTGATTTATAAAACTAATAAGCAAAATTCTTCATTGGATGAACAAACATCCTATTGTGGGACCATCTTACAGAAACTAGAAAGGGTTGTAGCAACCCTTGGCACGCAGTATCTCATGTCAGCCGAAGACACAAATTAGCTTAAAAAATACATTGTGGCCAATTAAAGTACCCCATGATATTGTGGCTGACCATTG
This sequence comes from Heliosperma pusillum, assembly GCA_022085475.1. Taxonomy (NCBI): domain Eukaryota; kingdom Viridiplantae; phylum Streptophyta; class Magnoliopsida; order Caryophyllales; family Caryophyllaceae; genus Heliosperma; species Heliosperma pusillum. The sequence goes on from JAIUZE010000026.1 coordinate 167,780, forward strand.
GAGATGCTCTTATACGTTTGTCTTACTTATCTCAATTAGATATACTTAACCTGTCTTAATCACGTAATCCGTCTTAAATGAGAATTTGCGTAACATTTTTAACTCAAACGGCATATGGACAGTGACTTTCGTAGATCCTATAAATTACGTGTCCCATATGACGATGACGAAGCAAAATCTATGTCATACTTCGTACTTCACTATAGCAATTAATACTCAAATTAATGTCGGATAAGATTGAGATAATGACAGCCATTTTTTCACTATTCCCAGATTTTGAAGGTGATTTAATTGTTACTAATAATCTTGTTGAATGTTTTTATCATCTTTTGAATTGATTTCATAGAGTACGTTGTTTGAATTGATTTGTTACTTTTTTCTTATTAGTTGCCCATCACCTGTTCGATGAAATGCATCGAACAAGTGATACTTGAGAATACGACAAACCTATCTCATCGTTTCAGATGAATGTATAAAGGGGTGTTCCTTGAGTCATTGACTATAGGCCCACTTGGAAAAAGTCGATAATAAAAGATTAAAAGTCCCAAATTGGTGACATAAAGTTAGCAGCTTTATTGGTCTCATGAAGACCCGCTTGGAGAAAGTCGGAAATAAATATCGGCTTTTCATTAATATACTTCGAATAAGTGATGAAATAACATGGTTAACCTTTGACTATGAGCAAATAAGATCAGGAGTATGTAATTGAAATGAAACATTAGTGCACTTAGTTATCTAGTGACGATATTGGATTTTCACTGTTACGTCTTACCGAATTTAGATAGGGGACGATTAATATGAGAGAAAAAAAAAGTGAAAAGAGGACTATATAAATGCGATGGAGGAAGTATATCATATATTAATATTAACAGTAGGTCTTGCTTAAGACGGGTCGGATCTTAAGACGGGTATTTTGTGAGAGGAAATGGGTAGAGAGGACAAGGTGGGCTCCCCCCATGTGCTCTCCACTCACCCTTGATGGGTATTTTGTGAGAGAATATGGTATCCGTCTTAAGCTTAAGACGGATACCTCCGTCTGAAATAAGAATTTGTGTAATATTAATACTATAGAAACGTTTTTATACACTTGTATCTTTGTACAATTAGATAATTTATTTCAATGTACCTATATTTGATTTTCTCAACCTCACCTGATTATGATTATTATTGTAATTTACTGATAACATGTTTTCTGGTTTTTGGTTATTTATGGCTGCAGCTCTCCATTCTGTTTGTGTACCTGGCGATATATACTGGCATAGCTTGCTTCCTACGTAAGTGGTTACGTATATCACTACGACAGTACGACACCATTGATTTGGTTACTTCACATGGCTAATACAAACTATCATATGAAATCGTCACTTAGTTTGTAGTTAACACAGACGGTCATTTGAAACCTGTACTCAGTTAGCTCACTGTAAACCTGGAGAGCATTTGGTTTAGTATTTTCAGTTGTTACTTCTTTAGGCGGCTTTCATGCTTTGGTTACTTTGACGTTTCCCTTTTGCAGCAGTGTATTTAGACGATGCTCTTTTTGGAGCGACATTTCTGCACTTTATTTTGTGCAAAAACAAAATTTTCTTTCTTTAGTACTCGGACATGTTCCTACATCCGACTCTTATAGCCAAGTCGGTACTGATGGACCTACATACGACTCTTACATCCAAGACAGAGTGATATAACTCTTTTATGACATGAACTCTGCAATTATTTAGTGATCTTAGTTCTTTTAATCTGCATATATTAGCGAGTACTATACAGTGATACAGCATAAGAAAGTGAAAAACTTAATACCTGAAATCGTGTGGAACAGAGGTAACATGTTGGATGGTAACTGGAGAAAGGCAAGCAGCAAGAATACGAGGCCTTTACTTGAAGACAATTCTAAGACAAGATATCAGCTTCTTCGACACCGAAATATCAACTGGAGAAATCATTGGCAGAATATCAGGAGACACTGTTCTTATTCAGGATGCCATGGGTGAAAAGGTTCATTTTCTTTACTTGCTTCTATCTAACTATCTGTAGCATATATAGGTGTTCTACTTCTGTGTTACATCAAACTGGCTACATTGAGTAGTGTGAGTGTGCCGAACATGTGTTAGTGGTAGAAGAATAAAGTTTTCGAGTTAGAATTTTGTCTAATTTGATCGGAAATTTCAATTTGGTAGTGTTGGACAAAAGTTTAAAAAATATTAGGTAGTTTCTTGCAAAATTATAAACTTTAGGTAGTGTTTATGAAAAACTCGTTTTTTGCAGGTAGGCAAGTTCATTCAGTTAATGTCAGCAGTTGTTGGAGGGTTTGTAGTAGGGTTCATAAGAGGGTGGCGTTTAGCCGTGGTTATATTAGCCTGCATTCCTGCCCTTGTAGTAGCTGGTGGTGTCATGGCAATGCTATTGACGAAAATGGCTAGTCGCACCCAAATTGCCTATGCGGATGCCGGTAATATTGTTGACCAGACTGTTACTGCTATCAGAACGGTAAGTCGCTATTGATTCTACATGAACTTGCCTGATATCCTATTTGTCATGTTTTTCTATTGTCCTCATGTGACAAATAATTTATCATTGATAAATTGTTTGAAACACCAATATAGCTTGCAGGATAAACTTTCATGTGTCTGTTATATATAATATGTAAGATAGGAATTCGGTGAACATAGAAATTTCGAATATGTGTCTTAGTAAACCAACAAAAAAAAAATTGGGTGAAAGATTATTAATTTACTCACTACAATCGTCAATAAACCAAAAAATTCTGATTAGCTTATATTCTGTGCCATAGGTTGCATCATTTACGGGAGAAAAGGATGCAATAAAAAAATATGATGACAAGCTTAAAGTTGCATACAAGGCTACTGCAACTCAAGGACTGGCCTCAGGCATAGGGCGGGGTGCAGTACTGCTCATACTTTCGATCTGTTATGCTGTAGCTGTATGGTATGGAATCAAATTGATTCTCCAGAATGGTTACACGGGTGATCAAGTCATCAATGTAATTTTTGCCATGATGAACAGTGGAAAGTAAGTACTCTTGTATTGCAAAAACTTGTATATGTTCTTAACATAAAAATGTTAGCTGTTATAAATGTGAAACAATTATTCTCTAATCTTACAGTCTTGTGCATTATTCTTGTAAAAAAACTATAGCTTTGAGCAATTAAGATATCATTCTTTTTTGTATTTACCATAATGGTTTGTTGTTCTCTTTTCTTCTCAAATTATTCCTAAGAGAGTTCTTATTTGATATGCTTAAATGTAATATTCGAGCATATCCGCGATGGCAAAGCACTCGTTTACAATAGGCAATTAAGATCATTAAACCTTTCTGGGGTTCGTTTAAACGCAGGACGTTTTATATCCCTAAACGTTATTCTAATATCTTAGTGGCTCTAGTAAGGGTCAAATGTACTCATGTTCCGTTAGTTTTATGTTTGGTTTACTGTTTGTAGATAGTTAGTTTTGCTAATGTGAATTGTTTTATTGCTTGTGTAAATTCTTGGTACAATTAACTAGCACATGAGGCCTATTTATAGGCTTTGTTATGTCGATCTTAAGTGCCATTTCTCTTGCTTTTTGTTCTTCTAGTATCTAGACAAATCTAGAAGTTATTTGGGTATAGTTACAAGGATAATTCTAGGTAAGTAAGTATAGATTTTTCTAGATTAGTACTTTAACATGTTCTACTGTCTGGCGGGAGTACTCAACCACATATAGGCTATCGGGATTTCTTTTGGGCAGGGGATGCTTTGTATTGCAAAAGGTTCCTAATCTAAAGTGACCTCATTTTCTTGGATATCTCGGCCCACTGCAGCTCACTTGGACAAACATCTCCATGTCTAAATGCATTTGCATCAGGGCAAGCAGCAGCATACAAGATGTTTGAGACAATAAAACGGACACCAGATATAGACGCCTCCAGCAATGAAGGGATCACAAAGGAAGATATTAAAGGTGATATTGAGCTAAAAGATGTGTTTTTCAGATACCCTGCTAGGCCAGATGTGCAGATATTTTCTGGGTTCTCATTGCAAATTCCTAGTGGAACAACTGCAGCTCTTGTTGGGCAGAGTGGAAGTGGGAAATCGACAGTAATTAGTCTTGTAGAACGATTCTATGACCCAGATTCTGGAGAAGTTCTCATAGATGGAGTCGATTTGAAGAAATACCGATTATCGTGGGTTAGGAATATGATTGGATTAGTTAGTCAGGAGCCAATTCTCTTCGCAACTACAATTAAAGACAACATTACTTATGGAAAAGTGGGTGCCACTGATCAGGAGATCAGGACTGCCATTCAGCTTGCAAATGCTGCTAAATTCATCGACAAACTTCCCAAGGTAGGATCTAATTTAATGATCATGCTGAGTAAACATTACATTATGCTTAGCTCTGGTTAAGATTTTATGAGGTTTGTGGTTTCGGGGTTCGATTTGAATGGTCTCGGGTTGGGTCAATATTTATTTTAGCAAAGTTCGGGTTCGTTTGTGTCAATTATGGGTTCCGCTTATTTGAGAGTGTTCTGTGCGATTCTAATGGCTTTGGTCAAGTTATTGGGGTCAAGTCTGGTTTGCTTGTCTATGTCTGCGTATATCTGCAAGGGTATAAGTTTGTAACATCATGTTTGATCTTGCTCCAGCCCATTGTTGTCTGAGTTTTTCTTGCTACTTTCTGCTATGAACTTTTATGCTCTTTAATCTTTTTCTAGCATACCTGGGTGCTGACAGCTTTTTTTTGTCATGTCTCATATCAGTGGAACTATGTTTTAGGCTTTGAAACACTTGAACTAATCGAAATATCTACATGGGCGTCTCTAATTGTAGGGTCTTGACACAATGGTTGGAGATCGAGGAACTCAGCTTTCTGGTGGCCAAAAACAACGGATAGCCATCGCTAGAGCTATTCTAAAAAATCCGAGAATCCTTCTTCTAGACGAGGCAACCAGTGCCCTAGATGCTGAATCTGAGCGCATTGTGCAGGATGCACTTGACAGAATCATGATAAGCAGAACAACAGTCATTGTTGCTCATCGTTTAACCACCATTAAGAACGCTGATTTAATCACCGTTGTTCATCAAGGAAAAATTGTGGAGAAAGGTAATAAGACAACTCAGTTTTTCTTATCCTTGCGTAAAGTTTTTGTACCATAACTTGTTTTTTTTTCATTAACCACAAATTCTTAAATGGGTCTGTCTTGCAAAAAACTTTTGTGAGACATTCTATTTCCTAAGTAATTCTCCATTAATTTCTTTTATTTGACTTTATATTAATTATACGTCATACAATTTCTATATGTGAGGCTGTCCCATAGGAAATTAACGCTAACATTGTACCTGTGAATTGTAACCAGGTAGTCATGATCAATTGATAAGAGACCCAGAAGGGAGTTACTCGCAATTGGTGCGGCTTCAAGAGGGGGCGAAGGAGAAAGAAGCCATCCATATGGATCCAATCTCCCACATCAAAAGAACAGCGAGTAGATCAAGTAGCCAAAAACCAAACATAACAAAATCAGACAGCAGGGGATCATCGAGTAGCAGACATTCACTTTCCATCAGCTTTACAGAAGTTGGTCCTGTCGATATTCAGGAGGCAACTGAAGGAGAAGATGTTGATGATAATGAAAAACACAAAAATCGTAATGATATTTTAGAAGAAAAAGAGAAGAATCGACGAAACATTTCAATGAGACGCTTAGCATGTTTGAATAAGCCAGAAGTTCCCATTTTATTGCTTGGAAGTCTTGCTGCATCAACACATGGGGTTATGTATCCTATGTTCGCGTTCACGTTGTCTTCGGTGATTAGTATTTTATATGAACCACCACATTTGCTTCATGAACAATCAAGAAAGTGGGCTTTAGTCTACTTGAGTTTAGGCGTCGTTAGTATCTTCATCATACCCTTCCAGAATTTCTTGTTTGGAGTTGCAGGAGGGAGACTTATTCGAAGGATACGTTTTTTATGTTTTGAAAAGATTGTGCACCAAGAAGTTAAATGGTTCGATCACCCTGCAAATTCAAGGTATTATAATTTCTCACAAGTTTTCCAGTTTTCCTTTGGCTTTGGAAATAATGTACAACAGTATCATTCATGCCTCAATGGCTTCCGGAATAGGAGGGGTTATAGTATCATATGTAAAACATAATCGATGACCCATGATGAAAATTGGATCGAGGATAGAATCGAGTGAGTGCTACTTGACAATAAAAAGAAGTGCACCATTCTTTTATTTCATTTAGTTTGGATTCAAATAATGGTGAATCTTTGGCATAGAATGGTTCTCCAAACTATGTGCGCTTTTTACGGTTTAAAACGACAGTCAATTTATCGTCTCTATACAACCTTAGACGCAGTTTTCATAATGGGTCATCAAGAAACAATCTCTTTGTGTTCTCATAAGGCCCCTTTTACCTTGCCATAAACAGCAGGTGCATGAGCCTTTTAGTTATAGGTGTAATGTTATTATCATACTGTGATGATGCATGTATTTGTTCTAAGCGTGAACATTTTCAAAATATAATTTGGCGCTCTTATTCTCCTTACTCTGACATCAGTGGAGCCATCGGAGCGAGATTATCTACAGATGCTGCAAATGTCCGGGGCTTGGTTGGGGATCAACTGGCTCTTGCTGTACAGAATATTGCAACAATAACTGTTGGTTTTGTAATTGCTTTCGCTTCTAATTGGTTGCTGACACTGATCGTCATAGCAGTGATGCCAATTATATTCGCTCAAGGGTATTTTCAGGGAAAATTTAGGATGGGACTCAGTGCAGATTCTAAGGTTAGTTTGTCTTACAACTTCTCTATTATTTGCCTTTTCATCATTACCTGCAAGTACAGTCTAAATGTGAGCTAGCTTATATGTTGAAGCTGTTGGGGTGCTGCCCTTGCCCGTGTTATTTCAGCCTGTCATATCTCAGTCCATACCCGACTTTGCCAAGACACTCATGATATAATCGATACCCGACTCTTACCATTACCAATATGTATTGTAGAGCAAGTGATGATGTTCGGAGTATTAATCGTTAAACCTTTGTTTGGATGAAATAATTTGAAGGAAAAGGGGAAGGAAGAAGTTTCTTTGTTCTGTTAGCTAGTTGTGCCAGAAGGAAATACATTATACAGGTTCTTTTTCCCTCTTACGTAGCAAATCAGTTGAACATAGTAAATATTGGCAAAGAAATGGTCCTCGTGCCCATCCCCATCCGTCAATTTGTACCCAAAAAAGGTATTCTTTGCGATTGTAAGCCTTGTAACCTAAACATTGCTATATTTCAAGTTTAGAAAGTCTAAACAAACCCATTACCCTTGTGTTAGCACACAAAGACGCTGTTTTGAATGACTATAATGCAAATTGATCAAGAACTATTTCGAATGAACTATCACTTCACAATGAAAAGAAGCGCAACTAGTTTAGTGTGTTAATTTGCTGTCTTCCATCATAATTCCATAACCAATGAGTAATACGTCTTTGCCTCAGGAAGTACAGTCAATTTATACCTGTGTCCAAGAATTCGTGACAAATCTGAAACTTACACATACCAGACACTCGTATCTTTGTTCAAGTAATATAGTTCATGACTTGATTCAAAACCCGCTTCATCAAAATTACCTCTATGGCTATTACACCACCAACACACTACATGAAAATTGAAATTACTAAAGAGTAAGCTGAATGTGCAATGCAGGTGATGTATGAAGAAGCAAGTCAAGTTGCAAGTGATGCAGTAGGGAGCATCAGGACAGTAGCATCCTTTTGTGCAGAGGAGAAGGTGGTGGAGCTTTACAACAAGAAATGTGATGGGCCTGTGAAAAGTGGTATTCGTTTGGGACTTATTAGTGGTCTTGGCTTTGGTTCCTCCTTCTTTGCTCTCTACTGCACAAGCGCCTTTGTCTACTACATTGGTGCTATCTTTATTCACCATGGTAAAGCTACTTTCGGGGAGGTTTTTAAGGTAACTACTGTCTTCAGTTTTGCTGGCACTATTTCTGGTTTCCTTCTCTTTTACTTTTTTCGTTCGTGCTCAAGCAAAAGACTCGCTGTGAAAGGTTCATTATGGCTGCTTCCGATATAAAAGCAAGCTGACTTTCAATTGAAAAACACATTTGTTATATGGTACATCGGCCTAACCCCAAATTCCATCGGTGATTGCCATTCAGGTGAAAAAAGAATTGTCTCATTAAACATTTACGCTTCTTATGTCATTAGGTAGAAACAGTCTCTTAATGTGTAGTGTTCAACAAAAGCCAGCGGCGGAGCCACATACATGCAAATATCAATGTGGTTCATTCGTAAACAATCTCTTTAGCTCAAAGACCACAGTTCAACGGAACACTGTGACGTTGACTCTAAACGCGACCCTATTCATGAATTTGTGCTTTTTACGTAATAATAATGTGCATATATGGGACTTCATCTCATCATAAACAGAATAATTTTAGGCATTGTGGTAATGTTGTGCTGTAGGTTTTCTATGCATTAAACATCACAGCAGTGGGTTTATCACAAAGCACCAGCATGGCTATGGACAGGACCAAGGCCAAAGACTCAGCCGTCTCGGTCTTCAAGATTCTCGATAGTAAACCTGGCATTGACTCAAAAAGCGATGAGGGAACAACATTGGAAAGCGTAAGAGGCGACATTGAGCTCAGCCATGTTAGCTTCCGATATCCCACCCGGCCTGATATTCAGATCTTCAGAGACTTAAGCTTGTTCATTCCGTCTAAAAAGGTACGTCCTGTAAAAAGTGCTTTTCAGATTCAAAACTGATGGCTGTTGTGTTCAATGTGGGTGTTGAAAGTGACAATCACCCTATGGCGTCTGTTTCAAGTTGGAAAAAGGTGATGATGCTAAATATGAGTTTTATTTTTCAGACTATAGCTCTTGTAGGAGAAAGTGGGTGTGGAAAATCCACTGTCATCAGCATGATTGAGAGGTTTTACGACCCTGACAAAGGACGGATTTTACTAGACGGAGTAGAACTTCAAAAATTCAAGCTAAGCTGGCTAAGGCAACAAATGGGATTAGTAGGCCAAGAGCCAATTCTTTTCAACGAGACGATACGGTCCAACATTGCCTACGGCAAACAGGGAGACGCAACTGAAAATGAGATCGTGGAGGCAGCAAAATCAGCAAATGCTCATAACTTCATATCAGGACTTCCCCAAGGATATGACACGTCAGTCGGAGAACGAGGAGTACAATTGTCCGGCGGGCAAAAACAAAGGATAGCTATCGCAAGGGCGATAATTAAGAACCCTAGGATCTTACTGCTTGATGAAGCAACCAGTGCACTTGATGCCGAGTCAGAGCGAATAGTGCAGGATGCTTTGGACAGTGTGATGGTTGACCGGACGACTGTCGTTGTAGCTCACCGGTTGACAACTATTAAGAATGCTGATATTATTGTTGTGGTGAAGAACGGGGTGGTAGCGGAGAAGGGGAAACATGATGAGCTAATGAGGATAAAAGATGGAGCATATGCTTCTTTAGTTGCTCTTCATGCTAGTGCTTCTTCCTAAAGGATTGTGTGTTCTTAATTCCTAATCCCTTTGTTGTTAATATTTAAGGACATTTTCGAGTCTTCGCCTTATGCCTATCTTCTCTTATCTCCTTTAGCGTTTTCGATCGTTTCAATTTCGGTATGAATTAGAATTCATCTCGATAGATTGTGCCAGTTTTGATAGGTCTATTTGCCCTCGTAGTGCCAACTGACAAATTTGTAATTGGAAATTTAGTCTTTAGGAAAAAAATGTAAACCAGACAGTTTTTGTTTCATGGAAACAGAGTGGAATATTTAGCAAGGTGACCCAAGCGTTATCAGAGTTTTTCAAAGTGGTAAATTCACAAAGATTTTTCACTTTTTTAATTTATCGATCATTTATGGTTATGAAAACTTATGATTCCACGTTCTCTCTCCTACTTAAATTCTACCTAACATAAATTTGAAATTATATATAGAGAATAATAGGGAGTATTTTTCACACTAAATTCCCACGGTACCCCTGAACTTTGATAGTTTACCCGAAATACCCAAAATTTTGACCCGAGAAACTTTATATGGCCATAACTCGGGTTTACAAACTCGGAAAATGATGAATTTTTTTTCTAATTGTTGATCTTTCTGAGAACTACGATTTGAAAAAAATTGTCGTATTTGGATCATGTGGCTAGGAGTTTTCGTATGTCAAAGTATTTTTCACTGAACAAACTTTGAGGGACCATTACTCTTGGTCACAAGTTCCGAACACGCCAATTATTTTTTTTCAAATCCTAGTACTCGGAAAAATGAACGATTTGAAAAAAAAAATCGTCATTTTCTGAGTTTTTAATCATGAGTTATGGCCACTTAAAGTTTTTCGGAGGAAAAATTTGAGTATTTCGGACAAAATATGATAGTTCGGGGGTATTGTTGCAATTTTCCGCTAAATAATCTAAATGTTATTTGAGTGTTGGTGACTTTTGGTTGTCTACAAATTAGGAGATAGATGGCCCAACTCTATGAGAAAGTCCTCACGCAAGCACCGGTAGACATGTAGTAGGCCCACACCATGTCCAATGACGTAGAGCAGCCATTGCAATTAGACTTTGTAAAACTGACTTAACTTGAATAAACTGCATTGTAGTTGATCCGACGTGTGAATCGAGAATTTGAGCATAACTTGAAATCCGAACTAACCCGAACCCTTTTAGTTTAACCCGATTGCTTATTTTTGCAAACTTGATAATGATAGATCCGAAAATAGCCCGGTCGGATTTGATTGCAATGCTCGTCACTTTCCGTCTCTTCATTAAGTACTAAGCAGTTTGGATTTAATTACTTAAATGGGTCAAATGTCTCAACCCAAATCCACTAACTTCGTGTCGGGTTCGTATTATGTTCGCTGAGAGAAAATAAAGACGGAATTGGTAGGTCTTGACGGTAAATAAAGAGAAATAAAAAGGAGATAATGTTACTTATTTAATCAAAATATTAGGTCATTATCATTCTTGATAGGTAGCCGTTTCTCTCATCTCACACTTCACTCAAACACACTCTTCCCAAATACTACTAATTAATAATTAAAATAATCAGTGGAATACAATGAGAGGAAGAAGTCGAAGAAGTGAAAATGACTTGACAAAAATCAACAACACTTTATTATTTAATTTACTTTGGTTTACTACGGATCCATTGTTACACTCTCTGTTGGTTTCTTCAGCTCTATTATTGGAGTGTTTAACGTCAACTACAAGTTATCCAAGTACTCTTTTTCTTGTTTATTAATGGTTTTATTTTTAAGATTTTGTATTTATTTACTTCCTGGTTCTCATTTACTTCCCTCTTCCTCGAAGAAATACTTGTTTTTGTTACTAAACCCTTTTATCTGTCTCTTTCTCTCCATTTTACTCCCTTTTTCACTTCATTTTACCCTTTCTCTTTCTTAGAAACATTAATAATAGTAGTTTTTTTTATTTGAAAATGTAAGTAGGAAGTTTATTATGAGATGGTTTTATTGAGAGACTATTTTATTGTACTCTTAGAGTATCTTTAATGGTGAGCCACTTTTATTTGTATCTTAACTTGCCTGTATTTCTAGCCACATTGCTTTTAGGCTACATACCCCAACAATGGTGAGCTACATACTTCTTGTAGCTTGAATGACCCACTATATATAATCAACCAATAAAAAACAAGCTAGTTGAAATCAAGCATGTAACTTGGTAGAGCAGGTGTATCTTGCAAACGGGTTGTATTTTTCCATCTCCAATGATGAGCAACCTGCCTTGAAAATTATACAAAATTACAAGCAGGTCCTTTTATATAATTATATTAGTGATTGTAACTCAAATGTATCTTTTGTTTGGCACATGTTTCCATAATTATTGTAATTATTTTATCATCACAAATTCTTGAAAGTTTAAAACGGGTAAATTACATATCATATCGATCACCCTACTTGTTGCTTAGAAAATACCAAACTTCTTGTCTTTATTACCAACACTTATACTTGACCCGTCTCAAACTTTAAACGGACAATTAAGGTCTTAAACAAGACTTATTGTTCCATCCTATGTTGTAACAATTAATATTAGTACTCCATTTTATGGTACTATTTTTCCATAGGCTTATAAATTGATCTTTCTATAATGATCTCTCCGTAAGTTAAGTTTATTGAAAGACTATCTAAAAAGAGCTACTCTTATTATTATAAATTTGATTGAAAGATTTTACGGAAAATTCCCACGGTACCCTCGTACTTAAACAATTTGTCTAAAATTTCCAAAATTTTGGCCCGAAAAACTTTAAGTAGTCATAACTCGTGTTTTCAAACTCGGAATATCACGAATTTTTTTTAAAATCGCTCATCTTTTCGAGAACTAGGATTTGAAAAAAAAAATTGGCGAGTTCGGAATTCGTGAACAAGAGATATGGCCACTCAAAGTTTGTTCGGTGAAAAAAACTTTGACATACAAAAACTCCTAGCCACGGGATCCAAATACGACCAATTTTTTTTTTTCAAACCGTAGCTCTCGGAAAGATGAACGATTTGAAAAAAAAATCGTCATTTTACGAGTTTGCAAACACAAGTTATGGCCACTTTAAATTTTTTTAGTTAAAAATTTTGGGTATTTCGGACAAAATATCAAAGTTCAGAAGTAGCGTGGGAATTTTCCTAAGTTTTTATGATAATAGAAATTCTCATTGACCTATCACACGAGTCACCAGATAAGTGGACTTAACTCATTTAGAGGTTTGTGAGAGGTCATAAGTATGTAACAGTTACAAGTGAGATTATAAGAGTAAATTAGATTATACTCTCTTTTAATGTTCAATTTTGTTACTACTAATGATGTTAATCAACTGCCACCATCCACCAAATGCCTCTTATGCCTAACTCACCAACGGCCTACACACACCCCACGGTACCATAACAACACCTACATATAAACATGCTAATGGTGGTGCAAGATGATAGCAGTGCTAACGGTGGTGATCGATTATGGTGTAGGTCGGGGATATGGTTGTTTCTGCATGACGTAGGTGTCCTGTTTTGGTGGTCGTGACTCGTGAGGTGATAATTGTTAGAGGAATGTTATCTACCTTCTCCCTCAAACCTTCTCTTCCACATTCTCTCTTTTCCCTCTCACAATCAGTTAATTTGATATATATCGTGTGAGGTTGGATGACAAGTGGTCAGGAACGAAGCCAAGATTAAATAGTTTCTGGGGCCAGTTTTTGGTACGCTAGTTGTCACTCGTAAAACTTAATCCATTATTTGTACATCGTCGATATTCATTTGAATATATATAATCTTTATTACCATATTAGACAACTCTATGAAGGATGAAACATACTCCGTAGTTTTATAGTTTAACTATTGAACCGGGCATTGAAGTTTCATTTTTAATTATTTATTTTTTTAAATAGCGTTTCAATTATCACTAACGAGTGATGAGAAAACAAATAAATAATTATAAATGTCTTGCAAGATGATATTATGATAACTATGAGTTTATAAAAATTTAGCATACTCCTTTTTCATGGAAGACTTACCATTAGCTAAGAGGCTCGTTACCGTCATAAAAATATATTGCACGTAGTTTATAGAGTTTTTCTAGATTAAGAGAGAGAAATCCAAATAAAAAAAACTTCTAAAATTATACTATAAACTAAAATCGAAAAATTAGAAATTTTTTTAAACAATGGGAGCAAGGTGAGTCAAACCTGTTGAGATATGTTCTTTTGATGATGACAAGTATTTCGTATAATGTTTTCCTTGTGCTACTAATGCGTGTGTTCTCAAGTATGTATAGGTTCAAATGATATTTAATGAAGACATGAAGCTTGAAGAGAAGTGTGTCGTTGTTTAGTGTCATGTGTGTTGTAAAAGTAAAGGAACGAGCAAATATATTACTGAGCAATAATTGAACAGTCCGCTGAACTGTTTAATTCTGATCTGGTTCATGGGCACTGCTGAAATTTTCCGAACTCTTTTCTTAAAGATAATTTCGAAATAAAATATTTTATAAATAATTTTATCTTTGAACAAAATATCCTAGCAAATAAACTTTCAGTTTATAATAAAATTTGAGGATCAAAATCTTGAAAGTTATTTTTGGTTGGAGAATAAGTAAAAAGATCTTTTTGTTATCTTAAAATATTCTAGAATTATCTTCTTAAGATATATTATCTTTTTGCTTTAATTTAGAAGATTTAGTTACCAACATTTCTCCTATAAATACAAGACAATTATTTCCGAAATAATTATCCTTTTCATGTGATTTAATGTTTTTGCAAAATTAATTTTCGTGTTGTAAACTTTTAAATTCATTTGCAAATATTTTCTGAAAAAGTGTATATGTATCGTACAGTTCGTCAGACTGTTTAATTTGCAACTCTGTTCTGTATTGCTCGATTCTCTTGCTATAAGGAATTCAATTTCGTCTATATTAGTCTTATATGAAGACATTGTAAAAGAGACACATTTGATTGTAATATTTCATATCTAAAGAGAAAGCTTTTGGGTGCTAAGAGTTTAGCACTCGAGTCTACGTACACAAGAGTTAGTTGTGGGGTGTTGGGTACAAGGGTTTTCTACTCGAGTGGCACAACCGGAGTAGGTTGTGGGGGTTTCTTTGTAGTCGGGGCTGATTATTAAAGAAACATTAATAAGAGAGATAGTGGACGTAGACCTTAAGAGTGTAGGTCGAACTACTTAAAAATCGCGTGTTTTTTGTTTCTCTTTAATTTGCTTTATTTCGTTTATTGCTTTTTATAATCGTGCACGCTTCCGTAAACACAAAGACTCGACTTATAGTCTATTGTGTTTATCCATCACGATTGTTTCATAACACTACAAACGATTTCCTTATTACATTCGTTATTGCTTTCGTTTTATTTGAGCAAATTATCACGTACTAGACAAACAAGTCGATCGAACAATACAACAGACTGTTCATTTTACAATCTGTACTGATAATTTGATTTTAAGTTTATTAAGCAACGAATTTTTTTTAAAAAGAGTACTTAGTTCACCCCCTCCCCATCTTGAGTACCAGATTCATAAACTCAACAGAACCCTCTACCTTTTAGTATATCAAGACACCTTACTGTCAACTATGGGAACCATTATGACAAGCTACAATAACCACCAATTCTATGTGACTAACTATATATAAATGTACTCAAAGACCTTACCCGGGCCATGACCCGTGTTGGCCCAGCAGTGGCTACGTCACTACTGCTACGCCACTGCAAGTGGTTGTGGCCAAATTTATGATATTTTAATCGTTTGTGAGAGGAAAATGTATAAGAGAAGGTTGAAAAGAGAAGGAGGTAGTAATTCTGTAATTGTTAATGGAGGTGTTTTTGGTCTTTTAATTAATGGATCTCACACGACCATAACCGGTGATTTTATAGGCGATAAATGTTCCGTGGGTAGGATGAGAAGCGGGGTTGACAGTCGTGTTTATTTTGAGTTAAAACAAAATTTAGATTATGCTGTGACTACGCTCAATAATGTGGATTATTTATTGTTAAATAATCCGATAAAAGATTTTTTTAAAATATTACTTTCGTTATCATACTTTCTATTTTGGAAATGATATAAGAAAGTCGGTCAAATTTACACCTCTACCCCGTTAATTAAAAAGAATGAAAACAAAGTTATTTTGATAGACCGGGCTGATAGTTAAAAGATTATAGATAATAGTAATAGTCTACTCATTTAGTATGCAAAATTTAGAAGAAATGATGAAAATGAAATGGAAGGACTAGAATTTATACTCCTAGTAGATTCATGCACATGGAATGAACCAGTCATGATCCGTCATTTAAGTGGATATTTGTTAAACTGGAACACAAATTCTTGTTTACGCCATATCCGTCTTTAAGTAATAAAGCGGATCAAATAAGATTAGGCAAAATTGTAATAAAATGCCTTGAATGTAGCAAACTTTCGTTCCATCTATTTATATGGAATATTAGTCCGAGTATTTGACTTGTTTTACATTTACGACGAATATGAACGTCTTAAGGAAGATCTACTAAAATTGGAACAAGTTATTTAAACTCAATTTGATATTGAAGTAGACATATATGAGATGTCATACAAAAAAAAATAAGATGTATAAATTTCTGTGACGGTGGATTCACAAAAATTTAAACATGTAATTAATGTGGTTGTATATAATATATCACAAATTCTCATTTAAGACGGGGTATCCGTCTTAAGCTTAAGACGGATACCATATTTTCTCACAAAATACCCATCAAGGATGAGTGGAGAAGCACATGGGGGGTGCCCACCTTGTCCCCTCTACCCATTTTCTCTCACAAAATACCCGTCGCAAGATCCGACACGTCACAAGCAAGACCTACTGATAATGTATAGCAACAAGGCAGCAGTCTTCGAACATACTCCGTAGTTTAGTGTTTGTTTATTATAGAACTACTCACGGGTCGGGTTTGGGTTGACTCGAGGGCGTGCTGGTCCCAACCCACCAAGCTCTTAACCGGCCCGAAAATATGGCGACCCGGCGACCTGAAAGGGGTAGTTACCCGGAACCGGCTCGTGGTGGGTTTAACGGTTCAAGGCGGGTTGTGGGCGGGGCGGCTGGAGCCCTCATTAATTATTTTTTCTAATTATGTGATAAATTACGGGCCAAAGGGCGGGTCGGGTTCGAAATATGAAACACGAGCCCAACCCGTGTATGGGGCATGTATGGTGGGTCAAGGACCGGGATGTCCGGGACCGGGCTAAATGTGACCCCGTGGGTCACGTTCAAAATATGAAACACGAGCCCGACCCGTGTATGGGGCAAGTATAGCAGGTCAAGGGCCGCGATGTCCGGGCCGGGCCAAATGTGACCCATGAGTCGGGCCGGGCTTGCCCATTGCTTTGATCAAGTCTAGCACTCTAGCTTATAGCGTGATGCCGTGATGTATATGCGTCTCAACAACTCCAACGTCCTAAAAAAAATATAAAATGTCAATTGGCGATTTGGCGGTCAATTTCCGGACATAATTATATAGTAACAACAATGCCAGCTTTTGATACAATTATCAATTATTGATACTTCAAAATTAGTTTCTTGAGCATGTAAAATCAATTCTTAGTTCTTCTTCTTACATACCTACAATTAAAATGGATGACGATGGTAATACAAGAGCCATCAACTGTCCTCTAACCAAGTTCATATTTGTCGTCCATCTTGCAATCTTTATTATTATTACTAATAATAACTCCATAGGAGTTTCCGGCCAAGTACCGGAATCCTTCGAGGAAATCCCGATGATCTACAACAGTTCCCTGGTGTTACTATCCGTCGGCCTCTTCAGTTCTTCACTCGCTGTCATATTCTCTGGTTCCTCCGAAAAAGCAAAGAAATTCTCCTTCTTTTGTTCACTATACTCTTCCTTATCTTTAAGTATTTTGTTATTTTTGTATGTGTCTGGATTGTTGCTACATGAAAGGCTTTTACCATACCAGTTTAAACATTTCTTCTATGCCATTTTTGTTCCTTTAAGCAACCCATTTCCCCTTACTATCCTGCTTTCTCTAGTACTCCCTCTTCTTCTTCTCTTATATTTATCTTTTTTTAGTTGTACTTCCTCCCAAGATATGTATGTCTAGTATCAAAATGTTTTCACAAATATATTTTATCAACAAAAATTGTGTGATAATCATCTATACATAAAAGTAAAGATGTCGCTTCAAGTCAGTGGCAAAACCAGAATTTATAGCTATGACTCTACGAGGGTTGAAGAATTTCAATAAGGTGAACATCAAGGAATAGCATAATGTAAACTTGAAAGAAATTCAGAAATTTTGACTAAAACTTTTGAAATATTAACAAATATTTATTTGCGTGAATGTTGAGGCTAATATTTTAAAGTATATGTAGAATATATTTTTGGATTTTTGTATGAATTTTTGTTTTAGAAGATAATTTATAAGAATGTTGAGGCTAATATTTTAAAGTATATGTGAAAATTATTTTTGGATTATTTATGAATATTTGTTCATTTTTAAAAGATAATTTATAAAGAATTTAATATAGTAAATATATTCCAAAGCATAAAAATTATGAAATATTAATTTTTAATACATACTCGTACTTCTTTTGAAAATTAAAATGAACGAATACAATTAAGGCAAAACAATAGAGATTATTAAAACTTATGCCATTTGTTACATATAGTTCCTCCCTTTTTCTTTTACATTGCCTTCTGAACATTGACCGTAAATTTGAACACCTTTACATAACTTTTTTTTGTTGAAAATTATATTATGTGAAAAATATTTTGATGTTACATGTAAATATATTAATTTTGTGTATAAATAATTTTTAATTAGTTTTTGAGTAATTTATGGTCGGAGTTTTTTTTTTATAGCAGTCCTCGTGTGCGCCTCTAATAAATGTATAAATAAAGATAATCGAAGCAAAGATAAATCGGAAGTAAACTTGGCATAGCAGAAACGATATGGTACTTGCCGTAAATATGGGATTTTCAGTTCCGACAAGAATGAAAACGGTCCAACTGTCAACTAGCTTAGTTGACGAAATCCTGACCTAACAATGGTGAGAGACTAATGATATCATTCTTGACTTTGGGGGATTTCTGAAAGAAGTAGCTTCAATCTACAAACGTAAGAGGAATTTTATAGTTCTTCCGTCTTATTCATTTGTTTGTCTTTCACTAAAAAATATTTCTTACCCAGAATAAAAATACAAAACAAGTGATTGTGACAAAAGTGGTATATAAGATCATTATTTCAAATCTAGTTGCGAGGTGGCTCCGGATAGAAGACGCCATATCTACAGCAGTCAATCACCATCTTGTAAGTTGCCTCCTGTTAGGCCGCAGCAACCGAGGAGCCACACAACTACCAAGGCACCATTGGAATTTACAGTAGCATTGGAATTTACAGTAGCATTACCAAGGCATCTTGGAATTCTATTGGCATGTTTCCAAATTACTCATTCATTGTATTGGGTTAATCAATTCTTGTATAAATTGGATGTTTTCCTGATGATGAAATAACACAATGGTATCAGTGCAAAGGTTTCATTTTTCACCAAAAACATAATTAATCTTCAAAAAAATAAAAACTCAAACAAAACTCCATTTTTTTTCCCTCAGTCACAATGACCAAGGACACGGATCCCAACTTCGACCAACCCAAAATCGACCATAATTCACCCTATTTCATGGGTCCCGGTGATCTCCCCGGCATCAAAATCTCAAACGTTATCCTCTGTCGTGACAATTACGACGATTGGAAGAAATCTATGCGGATGTCTTTGAAATTTCGCCGCAAATTTGGGTTCGTAGACGCCACTTTACCTAAACCTGCTGATGTTTTTTTTATCTTGACCATTGGGAAGTTATTCATTGTACTATTGTTCAATGGATACGCAATACCATCGACTCGTCACTTCTCGACACTATCTTCTATGGCGACGATGCCGCGGTCTTATGGGTTGAAACTGAATCACAATTTTCCGTCATTGATGGCACCCTCATTCACGGTCTGAAGACCCAACTTCACCAATGCAAACAACAAAAAGGTATGGACATTACCTCGTATTTCGGCAAACTCAAATCACTTTGGGACTCTCTTATTGTCCACGAACCTCCTTTTGCATGTCGATGTGGCAAGTGTGAATGCAATATTGGACCCGCAGCTTTACAACGAATGGACAATGAACGTCTCTATCAATTCTTCATGGGGCTTGATGCCACCTTATACAGTCACCTCCGTGCCCCCTCTGACTTGGTTCATGCTGCTTTTGAAGTGGTGGCCTTTGCCACTCCTGCGCCTGGTTCCTCTTCTATCGATTGGCGTGTCCTCCGTGACAGGGCGCGTGGTGAGCGTCGTGGCCTGTTCTGTTCGTATTGTGACACTCGGGGTCATGAGTCTTCTAATTGCTATATTAAATGCCAGCGCTTTCCGGAGTGGTGGGGGGATCGTCCTCGCCCGTTGGCTGAACTACGCCGTGCCAGGGCCCAGGGAGCCTCACGTGGGTCTGCTTCTTCCGGTGGCAAACCAGTAGCCTCGGGAAATAGGCTGCTGCTCATGTTATCCATGCTAATTTGGTAACTTCCAGTGTCGCCACTAATTTCGTGCTTGCTAATGATCGTTTAAGCGGTATGTGCTCTTGGATTATTGATACCGGAGCCTCCAATCATGTCACATGAAATTTTCTGTGTTTGACGAATTGTGAAACAATTCCGTCCCGTCCCGTTGGACTTCCTAATAGGCAACGAGTCGACTCTACGATTATGGGGACGATTTTCATTAATGAGTCTCTCACACTTTGTCGAGTTCTATTTGTTCCAAGTCTCACTTGTAATTTATTATCCGTCCCACAACTTGCCTCCGAGCGATATTTTGTTTTTGAATTTATTAATAATTCATGTTTTATCCAGGTATTTCGAGGACGACGATTGGAGCCGGTGATTGCAGGACAGGCTTTATTGGATGCGTGTGTGTGCTCGGCCAGTTGGTATTTATCAAGTACGTGGTTTTGGTGATACTGACCTTTGGCATTGAAGACTAGGTCATCCTTCTACACAAGTGGTCAAGGCTCTCCCTTTTGCTAGTCAATTTAATTCCAATAAAAATTCCATTTGTGATATTTGTCATTTATCTAAGCAACATCGAAACAGTTTTTATTCAAATGAAAAAATGCTTCGGGCATTTTTGTCTTAATTCACTGTGATTTATGGGGACCTTACCGCATTCCCGCGCTTCCTGTGCGGCAAAATACTTTCTCACAATTGTCAACGATTTTTCTCGTGCTACTTGGGTTTATTTGATGGTCGCTAAATCTGAAGTCACCGACATGTTCATGCATTTTATCCATATGATCTCTACACAATTTAACAAAACCCTTAAAACCGTCCAAAGTGACAATGGTAGTGAGTTCAATTGTATGGCAGGATATTTCTTTCAACATGAGATCCATTTTCGCACTTCTTGCGTTGGCACACCTCAACAAAACGGTCGGGTTGAACGCAAACACCGTCATATACTTAATGTTGCACGTGCCCTTCTTTTTCAAGCCCATTTGCCAAAAGATTGTTGGGGTGAGTGTGTCTTGACGGCTACCTTTCTCATTAATCAAACCCCTTCCTCTTTACTCAAAAATAAAACTCCCTATGAATGTTTACATGGCGTGAGTCCGTCTTCTATTATGCCCCTTTACGTGTCTTTGGTTGTCTTGCTTTCGCTCATAACCAATTGACACGGGGTGATAAATTTGAGAAAAGAAGCCGTAAATGCATTTTTGTTGGGTACCCTCACAATCAAAAAGGATGAAAATTATTTGATCCCGAGGCAAAGACATATTTTGTTTCCCGTGACGTCATTTTCCATAAAAAAAAATTCCCCTATGTTATCCTTCTTCCCCCCTGTTCGCCTTGCCCTCCTTACCCGACCCCTCTGTTTTTGTGGATCCCGACACTACTTCCTCCGCTAGTCCACAAACAGACACTCTTGGTGAGCATAATACTGCAATTGAGTCTCCTGCTGGGTTAGGGGAGAATTCGGGAAATGAGGCAGGACTGAGTGACAATCTTGTCATTACAGATGAAACGTCCAACACCACCACTGCTACTACCGATACCGCCCTTGGCCGAGGCTATCGTACAAAATTCCCTAATTCCCGTCTTAACGGTTATGTTCTTCAGACCACACGCACATCACCCCCCGCTGCCAGCTCCGACTCGTCGCCCTCAGGTACGCCTTATTCCATCACCAACTATGTCGATTGTCATCTTTTTTTGGAAAAACACCGTAATTGTATTGCTGCTGTCACAAGCGGCGTTGAACCTCCGTCCTTTAAAGAAGCTATTCGTGACAATGGTTGGTGTGAGGCTATGAAAGCCGAAATAGATGCTCTTAAACGAAATGAAACATGGGTACTTACTGATCCTCCGGTTGACAAAAAGGCCATCTGTTGCAGATGAGTTTATAAAAGTAAATACAAGTCTGATGGTTCCGTCGAGCGTCTTAATGCGCGTCTTGTGGTCTTTGGCAACCACCAAGTCGAGGGCCTCGACTTTGGGGAGGCATTTGCGCCCGTTGTTAAATGGTCACAATTAGAGCTTTTTTAGCCGTTGCAGCCGTCAAAAATTGGGAGCTCCATCAAATGGACGTGCACAATGCATTTCTCCATGGTGACTTAAATGAAGAAGTATATATGCGACTTCCTCCGGGTTTTAGTACGATAGCCTCGATTAAAAAAGTCTCTCTACGACCTTCGTCAAGCACCGAGATGTTGGTTTGCTAAACTTGCTACAGCTCTGAAAGGTTATGGGTTTATCCAATATTATTCCGACTACTCCCTCTTCTCCTATTCACAACATGAGGTTCGTCTCTTTGTGCTCATTTATGTTGACGATCTTATTATTGCGGGAAATAATGCAACCGAAATTGCTCGTTTTAAGATATATTTGGGGAATTGCTTCCATATGAAGGAATTGCTTCCATATGAAGGACTTGGGTCCCTTGAAATATTTTCTTGGTCTAGAATTATCCCTTATCAAAGACGGCATTTATCTCAACCAACGAAAATATGCTCTTGACATTATAAGTGAAACTGGTCTCCTTGGTGCAAAACCCGTGGCTACTCCCATCGAACAAAAATCATTAACTTGGGTTAACCTCTGGTCTGTTTGTGGAGGACGTTGAGTCCTACCGTCGCCTTGTGTACCTTTCTGTCACTCGCCCGGACCTTTCTTATGCGGTCCACATTCTGTCTCGTTTCCCGAGCAAACCTCGACAATAACACATGAATGTTGTTATTGGGTCGCCCGTTTCCTTAAAGGATGTCCTGGTCGCGGTCTTCTTTTCCAATCCGGCACTCCTTTGGTTGTTTCCGGGTGGTGTGATTCCGACTGGGCTGGATGTCCCACGACTCGTCGTTCCGTCACAGGTTGGTTTGTTTCCCTTGGTGAGTCCCCTATTTCTTGGAAAACAAAGAAGCAACACACTGTCTCCTTATCCTCCACAGAAGCTGAATATCGCTCTATGACCCAATTGGTTTGCGAGTTAAAATGGCTTACTGGGCTCCTGTTAACCTTGGGCGTGTCTTTCTCTGTCCCCATCAAGCTTCACTGCAACAATCAATCCGCCTTGCATCTCACCCAAAACCCGTTTTTTCATGAACGGACGAAGCATATCGAGATTGATTGTCACTTTGTTCGTGATGCTATCGTTGATGGTTTGGTCTCTCCTTGTCATGTATCGACCTCTGATCAGCTTGCCGATTTTTTCACTAAAGCCTTAGGGGGCCCCAATTCTCTTATCTTCTCCGCAAGTTGGGCACTCTCGACCTTCACGCTCCAGCTTGAGAGGGGTGTTAGGCCGCAGCAACCGAGGAGCCACCCAACTACCAAGGCACCATTGGAATTTACAGTAGCATTGGAATTTACAGTAGCATTACCAAGGCATCTTGGAATTGTATTGACATGTTTCCAAGTTACCCATTCATTGTATTGGGTTAATCAATTCTTGTATAAATTGGATGTTTTCCTAATGAGGAAATAACACAATTCATTCCCTCATATTATCTCTTTAACACCTCCTCCTATGATCGACTTCATGTCTCCATTGATTGTTTTGTGCACTTCATAATTTGAGCCTTTTTTTTTATGAAATGTTGAATCTTCTTCTTCTTTTTTAGTGTCAACAAATGAGTTGTTTTTATTTTATTTCATAATTTGATTTTAATATACTTTGTTTCCAAATTCTGTGCATGTCCTTTTTTTTTAGTAGAGGGAGTTCGTTTCATAAATCCAATAGCGAGGGAGTAGATGGAGTAGCCCTTAGCTTATTAAGTTGTAACTCTCTCTTATGTTATCAATATAGGATACACACATGTGGGTCTTATATATGAGATAAATCAGGTAGCTTATTTTGTCAAATAAACTATTTGCCAAACACTTGTAGATAAATCAGCTACCTGAATTTTTTGTCAAAAAAACTGTTTTAGTCAATCAAGTACCTGAAATACCTTACCAAATAAAGCTAGCCGTACGTAAGCTACGTACTCACCGGGACTGAGGAGTGAGGAGTACTTGGTAGTTTAGCTTATTTACGTGAAATCCTTACCTCTAACGACTCGGAGAAGGTGTAAATAGAACCCTGCACAATAAAAATTATATACAAATCTCAACGTTCTTACAAATTATCATATGTGAACCGCCATAAATTTGTGACATTAAGATACGGAGTAATATAAAAAAGGTGAAGTAATTGTGAGATATACAAGTTACTTTCAAACAAGGTTTTCTTAACATCAGCAGTCTTCTAAAAAGCTCGCCACTTCGCTCAAATTGTCAAGAGTAACACCTCATAACTAGCTCCACAAAACATAGTTCATAGATTATACATCAGAGGTAGTACATTTAATCGTTTACTTTCTAAGTTTTATAATAAATTTTTCGAGTTTTATTTTAAATTAAATGTATTTAGTATAAAGTTTTTTAGTTTGTTCACTTAAACATTAAGCTAAAAAAATATAACTTTGATAAAAAACTATACTTATAAATTTTAAATGCTCAGAGAAAATACATGTAAACTCAAAAACTCAGGATATAAGGTAATATATCCCATAGTTAATCTTTTTTTTTTCTAAAAAAAACACCACGCACATACAAAATATTCCAAATTGTTTTTCACTATATGATACAAAAACAAAAGCAGTTTTTCAATAACCACTCACACTATAATAGTACACACCAAAACAAGAATATTGCCGAAATGAATCGACATTTCTAGGGAGCTTTGCTTGCAATCTTGCACAATAGACGACTACAAGAATCAGGTCTGATACCGACCATTTCATACGGTCGTTAAATGTAAATATCGGGGACACAAGTTTTTTTTTTATTGCTGGGAAGCGGTATAGTAAACCGCGAACAGGACAATCATCACGCAGGCGACAATGAAACCACTTGAGTACTCGAGAGGAAGGGGAGCAAAGATGGTGCAAAAAATGCCTGCTAAAATACAAATCAAGGCACAGGCCCTTGTAATATTGGCTAGCGTCTTCGTCTTCGTGTTCTTGCTGAATATCCAGGAGACTATTGTTAAAACGATGATCAACCCAGCAATTCCCGTTCTAACGTAGTCGAGATCAGTCTTCAGCACTGCTCCATTTGACTGATATGCAGGGAAGCCAATCAAAAACACCATAGCACTCTCTTCTATGAAAGATAATAATGTCTGATTGTTAAAATGGAAAAGCTTCTTCAGTGGGTTTTCCGGGTCCAGGATCGAGTTCTGAGAACCCGAATCATCTAGATTTAATGCTTCATCCATGGGTATACAATACGTGTCTGAGTTGCCACGAACTTCTTGCAAGACTTCCGGCAGAAATTGGCGAAAACCTTGAAAGTTACACATATCCGTGGGAATAATCCTGTCAAACCCGTTCCCTTGGATTTCAATTAATTGAAATTTTTCGTCGATTTCTGCTGGGGAACGAGTATAAGAGGGTGAAAAACAAACTAAATCAACATCAGCAAAGTCTAAAAGGGACCGCCGATAAGAAGGTAGTACGAATGATTCAGGATTATTCAAATAACTCTGATATGATATATTATCCTTGCAACAGAACTTCAGCAATTTGTAACAGTCTCTCGAAGACCATACGCGCCCGGTCGCAACATTGAGTTTATTGTTGTATTCAACAAGTTCCGGTAAGGTTTCTGGAAACTTAATTCCGGTGTCAAAACAAGACCTTAGCATGTTAACACCATCTATCACAGTCCACGTAACGCCAACTAGTACATTTTTCTGAAACTTACGCACTGTAACAGTCCCAGCCATGTCGATCGAACCATTGTCTTTGATATCAACGAGATCGACGTAAGGACTGGACTCTAAAACAACAACAATGGATACCTTAGTTGAATCAGGAGATTAGTCCATGAGACATAAAAGACATAATAACAAAATAAATACAGTATTAAATATTTCCTCCATTCAAGTCCAAATACTCCCTCCTAGTTTACTTGTTCTTCCCTTTTCTTTTATGCACAAAGATTAAGGAAGTAAATTTGGACCACACAAAACACACTACCCCACATGCAATTGAATTTAGACCACACAAAAGCTTCCAAATAAGGAAAAAGGGAAGAACACCAAACTAAGCTCAAATAGGAAAGAGGGAAGAACAATCAAACTAGGAGGGAGTACAACATTTCTTTTTTTGACATTATTAAGAGAATCTTTACGATTGTTTGCAATATGTAAGATAAAATATGGTCAAGTGAGATCTTGTTTGATTCGCCTTTATAAGTAATAAGATTATCAAATTTGTATATGTTTTATAATATAAAACTCGAGATATTTACGTTACAATTCGTGCATTGACAAACGTGTAAAAGAGAAATGTTGTGTTTGGACTTAGAATAGAGGGAGTAGTACTTTTAACACGTAAAAGGGGTCTGAGAAACAGGCATAAGAAGGAGATATAGCCTATTCATAAGATTAAGAGAGTCGCAGATGTTAACTAACATAAATTATGTCGTGGCCTTGGCTTCGTTTCTGTCGTGGCTTTGACTTGAGACATGAAAGGAAATTAAAGCAATTGAATTATTGCCTTATGTGTGGGGGGCACCGTCTTACATCGGTAAGGAAGTTGGCTACTCTTCCTATCACATTGTGACTATTCTCACTTACTTGTGGGGGTTCATTCTGGCTTGATCAAATCTCGCAGTAAGTTTAACTAATCTCTTTATTTAGTTTAGCTTAATTATAATTATAATTTTACTCATCTTATAGTAATTAATAATTAATAAGTCAAACTTATGCCCTAATGTAATTTTATTAAATTTAGGAAAAAGTGTGTTTTGGGTCGAATTATAGCCGGTTATACTACTTATACTAGCGAATATTGTTAGTGTATAAACATATTAATGTAGGTTCTGACTTCGCAGAGAAGTACTTTTTTTTTATCATTTCGTGTCAATTTGTTGTTCTACCCGGCTAAGGGTGGATCCTTGCTAGCTTTTGCTTTTGATTGTATTGGGGTTGGTTTGTGTATGTGTCGAATTGAAATTCGAGTTATGTTTGTGGTCTTGAAGATTGTCTCAGTCGTGTTGTAAGGATTGTCTTATTGGCGGTCTTGGTTTGAGTTTGGTTATTGTGATTGATGAGGCAATCATATACAGGAAGCAACAGCCTTAGCCCTCATATATGTTTGAGGAGTCGGTGTGGGAAGCCGTCTCCGATCCTTGGTCTGGTTGAAAGAGGACCTCAATGGGTGTGCACACTCGGAAGATGGGATAGCTGTTAAGGTCTGTATTTAGTATGTCAGTTGAATGTTGTTAATGAGTCTCCTATATATATGACTATATGAGTACGTTAGTTTCCTACAACCCAAATTATTTTCCCTCTAACATATGAAAGATTTGGAGAAAAAATCACCTCCTTAATTCTCGCTCCTCGCCCTTCCCTTCCCCTTCCCTCCTTCCCAATCCCTTTCTTTTTCCTCCACTTTTACTATCCAAACACACC
The DNA here is from genome assembly GCA_022085475.1 of Heliosperma pusillum. NCBI lineage: Eukaryota > Viridiplantae > Streptophyta > Magnoliopsida > Caryophyllales > Caryophyllaceae > Heliosperma > Heliosperma pusillum. The sequence continues at coordinate 195,309 of JAIUZE010000026.1, forward strand.
CTTAGACTAACTAACATAAACAGCCAGCTACCACAACACCGTCCCTAACCCAAATGAACCTTATTAATCACAGCTAGTTCTTCTCATTTCTCAACAACATTTTCAATCAACTTCTTCTATCCTTTAGTATTCTAATCCTTCACGAATTTTAGCCATAGTTCCACATGCTATATATGGTACGTAACTTATAAATGAAATTTCTTATTCCAAAACAACTTAACAAACCCGACACAACTCAATTGAACTCACCTGATACGAAATCATTAAAGTGGCTAGTCTGACTAACTAACCAGGGAGCACAATTCCCGAATAGACCTAAACGGTGCTCTATCCACCAAGAGTAACCTGTCACAAAGCGACTCGATTAGAAATAACTAATTTTTTTTGGCGGATTTAAAAAAAAAACTGAACATGATGACCTAAACCAAGAAATAACTAACCACCAATTAGATAGTTAACCTGAACTAAGATACTTACTAGGCAGCTGGACACCATTTTGTTGGAGCTCCAAGGCGGTAACGCGCTGGATCGTCTCCCCAATGGCGGTCCTGTAAACCAAAGGCATACTACCCTTTGATATCCAGCTAGTCATCTCCTCCGTCAAAGCGACAGCCATACCGGGATGATTCAATGTGTTAATTAGTATTACAGAATACCCTCTCTGGCTTAACCACCATATCAAGCCAAGGCTGTCCATTTTAACTTCGGACGAAAAACGACGTACCGTGAGCTTTCTGGGTATAAGAGACGAGACGCCCTTTGGAAGATGGCGTTTTATTTCATAATGAGTGTAACTATAAAATGTGCAAGCTGTTGGCTTATATAGAGAGGTAAGAATTTTAAGAAGAGAAACCCTAACTAAACCTAAGTCAAGACCCTTCATGAACAAGTTGGCAAGGTATATTTTTCTAATCACTTAACGCCTATTGTCATGCATTTCCATCCCTAGTAATTAACTACTCACTTTTCAGAAAAGTTATAATATCAACCAAAAAAAGTAAAACTATTGTTCTGTTCTACCTATCATTTCTTCACTTTTCTTTTGCACAACAATTACGAAAATGAATTAAACACATGCACAATACATATAATACCACTTGAATTATTTAACCACACGAAGTTTCCAAAAAAATAAGAGGGAAGAAAATTCGACTAGAGTGAATAAAAAAAGAGTGGAATTATATAAAAAGTCCTTCATCCCAGTCGTTTGTTTAGCTTTGCTTTTGACACAAAGATTAAGGAGAAGGTAGGAGACCATTTGTGGATAGGGCATTGAATGACAAGAAGATAATAATCTCATTGGAAGATCAAAATATTTATAGAAAACCTTCCTAGTATAGAGCGTTAAACAAATGAATAAGACATCCAAAACTGGAAATGATAAACAAATAACTTGGACGGAGGGGGTAAGAACTTAAAAATGTTGTGAAAGTACTCCATGTTAACTAGGCGGCTTTGTTTAATTAAGAGATATATAATGTAGACAAGATAAACAAAAATTAGATCGAAACAACTACCCGTTGATTAGGAAAATAAACTTTCAATGATTCGTGGCTATATAAAATACTACGTAAGCTTTATTATTTATGAAATTACTAGATTGCATTATTTTTTATTTGTAGCCGAACCTTGCTTAATAATAATTTTAACGATTGAATTCCTTTATTGTTATCTTCGCTTAGTATAGGTACATGTTTTGCTGCAAATTTTGTTTATTACTGGACGTTCTATGTAGGCATGGGGGAACCCAGAAGGTGGCAAGGGGTAGCCGCCGTTACCCAAAGAAAAAAAATATGTTCATGCGCCGGTAATTAGCTACCCCGTGCCTGACGATAAAGGTTAAGGTAAAATAGAAGAATGCATATATTAAGTGTCAAAGATGGTGTGGTTTAAGGGTAAAATATGGTATTCCGACCATTATAGTTGGGTGTTCAACCCTTCAACCCCTCATATAGTCACAATGTTTATTTATTTTTTCCAATTCCTCTCCCAAAGAAAATACCGTTAAGCTTTCAATTTTACGTAATAATTCAACTAGTAGGTATCTTTGATTAATTTGTTATTTATTGCAATTTGTTTTCTATTTTGCCTAATATCAATGTTTGTTATAATGGTTAATTTTTTCAAAATAGTAATAAAATGAAGATAAGTTCTCGAATTATAATGTTAAAATCTCAAGCTATTACGGAGCCATGGTTAGACGTTTTTTGTATCACAAAGCTAAAACTATTGTAAAAAAATAAAATAAAGGTAAATTTGTGAATTATGAAGTGAGAATTCGATGTTAGTATCGAGTATCGACCGTTCATTTGATTGTTGACGGTGTGTTTCTATTCGAATTTTTATATGTTCGACATAATTATTTGCTGATGGTGCGTTTCTATTTGAATTTGTGAATTATACGCTTAATATTTTCTTTGTCCCAAACTTTTAAATCTTAGGTTCGCCGGCCTGTACGTAGAAACGTATCACTTAAAGTTCATTTTACCTGGTTTTTGTTGTTTGAAGTTTTGAACTTCAATCTTGACTAATAATATATATTCGTTTAATAGAACCCTGACTCTTAAAACCTTCTCAAGTGGTCATGTTAGTGTGTTTCCAGTATATATTTAAAATGTGAATGTTATCAAAAGTTTGAAATTAATTTTCAAGAGTTTAAATATTTTCGAAATATTTCAGAGTTAGAAATTTCAATGGGATATACCGTTCATTTTGAAACACTACTTAGCCTATATCAAGTTCAATGATTTCCTCTTACAACCTCATGACTCTAACAATGTCGATCTTCATCTTTTGAACTACTTGTATAACCTTGAATGATTAGTAGAACTTTCAAAATTATAAGTTTAAAACTTAAGAGGCATACATTATACTATAAACAATAAGATTAATTTGTCTTAAGACATCACCAATAAATTTAATCTAGAAATAGTCTCAACAAACCCACATAAATAAATATATATATTATCCAAATATATTTACACTATGATCGTTAATTAATTACGTCTTGGGTAAAGAAACTGCAATTGATGCTTTGAAATTTATTACTAGGCGATGAAGGAGAAGAACTGTAAGCATATAAACTAGAAGTTCTAGTAATATTAACCACCACATGCTGACAGTAAACAGTAAGTATTTCAACATTAACATCGGCCAACATAATAACATCGAAATCAATATAACCCATGCCACTCTCCAGCCTCAAATCAAACCCGGGTTGGTCGTTTAACGACACATTAAGGGCCACGGCTTCGGCCCTTAACAATGTGGCATTCATTGGGGGAATAGAAAGGTCACCCAAAACATCTACGGCCAAGTCCTGCTGATGCTTGTTGATAAAAACCTGAATTCTCCAGAAATCGAGGGTTGTCGTCTTGTCACCTGAGTTGTTGACATTGATTGCGATATTAAAAAGCGAGGTAAGGTAGCGGCCATCGGACGTGAGGTTGAAGCCGGTTACCGAGGCGTGACTAAGAGTGAACGTTGGGTTGATATTCTTTGATAGGAACGTTTCGAAGTAAAATGAGAAAACAAATATGGTCACGATGAGCCCTAAGACAAATATTATGAACCCTAAGACAAATATTATGAAGCATATAGTCGACCATATTTTTTCAGAAACTGTTTTAGTCACTGAGACGATTTGTACAGGAGTTGTAGAATTTTTCTGCATTTCGTAATTCACAATTTTTTTTGGTTTAGAGTGTATAATTTGCATGAATTATGGGATGGGTTTGAGATTAAAGAGGAAATTGGCGAGGTTGAATTGGTAAAAAAAATTAATTAGAGGAATGGAATGCGTGATGAGAACGTGGTGTTGGTAATTAACTAAGTCAAATGTTAGAACGAAGATCATCATTGAAGATATTTTTAATATGGTTCATGGTTTTCATTGTATTTCATTTTGTTACGTTCCTAGAAACTGCAATATGATAGCTCATAGATTAGCTAAAGGAGCTATCCGCTTGTAACTTAAACTCGCTTTCCAATTGTCAAAAAAAAAAAAAAAAAAAAAAAAAAAAAAACTAAGTCAAATGTAATGTACACTATAGTCGTCAAGTATATGGACTTTGATTAACTAGTGATTGATTATTTACGACTCAGATTTGGTCAAGAAGATGAATTTACGTGTACTCATAACTCATGTCAGTGAAGATGGATATTATCCGTTACAAGCTAAAAATAGATAGTTTTTCTTACACAATAGGTAAGTGGGGGCTTCATTTACCCTATTTTACCCTTCCTACTTACATATTGTAAGACAGCATTGTCCGTCTTCAAAGAAATAAAATTTGTGCACTATAAATAAAGCGATGAGAATGTCAGAACTATTTTTGTTAATGTCACTCATTGATAAGTCATTATATGAGTACCTTACAATTCACTATTTCACCCCTCACAATTTGAGTGACATTAACAAAAATGATAGTGGCGTTATCATTACCCCTGTAAATATGTATGCAATGGGGATTCGTATTAGGACATCATCAATAGGGGTTCGATTATTAAATATATATAATACATTTAATTCTTAAAAATATTAAATTATAGTAGGTATAATATAACTAATAAAAATGTAAGTTGTAAGGTTTGAATGAACACCTCTAAGTTCAAACAACATGCATTTATCATTGGGCCATTAACAATTTCATGCTATTATGTTGTAATGTATTACTATTTTTTCTTTTCAATGGGGGTTCTTAAACTTCTAGAGTTAGAGCGACTCCGAGCCTAGTGTTTCGCTCTTGTTGGATGATCTGGGCTCAAAGATGAGCCGAAATAGAGATGGCAAATGGTTAGGATATTATCGGGTTATTATTTTATGTCGGTCTACACTTTTGCATCGGTATGTAGGTATACATTTAATTAAACTATGTAAAAACGAAAACTAATAATAATAATAATAATAATAATAATAATAATAATAATAATAATAATAATAATAATAATAATAATAATAATAATAATAATAATAAGGACGTGACGTGTGTGTTGATTTGACTGGGTCCTCTCCCTTGACACAGACTGGGATGACCGATTTTGTGCCGGGACGGGTTGTTACTGATGCTGCGCAGCGCAAGTGTGCTAAGTATAGGGAGTTGTGCGAGGCTGCTGGTTACGGTTTCCTACCCTTATCTTTCTCTTCGCTTGGGGAGTTGGGTTCGGATGCTGTTGACTTGCTGAAGCGGATCCAGAAATTCTCGGTATCTCAGGATGCTGGGGCTCGGGTGGCCGCTTATATCTTTAGTAGACTTAGTTTTTCTATAGCTAAGGAGGTGAGGGCCCAGATTGTCTCTCGGCTCCCCACCAACTTCTTGTAAACTTTTCATTTTATATTAATGAAAGCTGTGCGTAAAAAAAAAAAAAAAAAAAAAAAAAAAAAAAAAAAAAAAAAAAGAAAAAGTAATAATAATATAATAATAATAATGACTTGATCTAAAAGGGCCCGACATGACCAATAACAAAAAGTGCAATAAACTTAAAATGGTCTGATCTAAAAGGACCCGACATGACCTAATCCAACCCGACCCAACTGGTACGTTGAGATTAGAGCTGGCAAAAGGTGACCCGACCCGAAGAACCGACCTGACTTATCCGAAAACCGACCTGATAGAACCCGTAAATTTGCTGAACTGAAACCGACCTGAACCGACCCGAAGGTTAACCGATAAACCGATAGAACCTGAAATGATATGCCCCGAACCGACTTGTGACTCGACCCGACCCGACCCGAAACCCGATTCACCCACAAACTCGACCTGACCCAAACCGAACTGAACCGACATGTAACCCGTTTTAACCCGATTAAACTCGACCCGACTCATAGCCATATAATCTTTTTTAAGAATCTAAATTCATTTATAGTTTGTTTTTTTGTTAATAAATTTGATATAAAAAATTATCGCTCATTTTATTTTTCAAAACAAAATGTAATCTTAAAATAAATAGTCAGTTGTAAATTTAGTACGCTATATTCCTAGTTAAACTTATTAATAATTATATTGCAAGTGATATATGTAGAAAATTTTAAATTAACGCTTTGTAAGAAAAAGAGTGTTTAGTTTTGGCTCCATTGAAAACAATAAAGTGAAGAAAGAGTTATGAGTTATGACCATACAATCCGACCACGGTTATTAATTATGATTTTAAAATACAAACCTCAAATACACCATTCTAATAGAGTCTATTCAAAATTAAATACGTAGGATCACCGTCAAGATAATAAATAAAATCTACTCCGTATTTCATAGGTAATTCATTTAGTTCCTTGCCATACTTCATATGTCAAATGTTCAAAACTATAAACTACATAAACAACTGATTAATTTAGACCAAAAACATTATTTTACAAATATAGGCGAATCCGACACTGGATAGGCACTCATGTCGTCATATACTTATAACCGAGATCGAGCAACATAAGTGTTCAATGAAATTATACAATCATTAACTTTTATAGTGTTATACTCTTATATTTTACAAATATCTTTTGTATCGAGTTCCTCTAATCCAATATTATAATTTATAATTTCAAAAGTGATCTTTTAACATAACGACCCGACCATTGACCCGATTAATTTTCAAATTTAAGACGACAACATAAAATACTCGACCCATCAGTAACCCAAAACGAAACTGGTCTCGACCTGATCAAGCATATTGACCTGATATATCCCGACTCATTGGTCAACCGATCCGAAACTGAACCGACCTGTTGTAGTTATTGACCCGATTAACCTGACCCATAAGCGACCCAACCCGAACCCGACTCGACCTGAATAAGCAACTTGACCCGACCAAACCCGAGCCCGACATGACCCGAACTGCCTGAACCCGACCCGTAACCGACCTGATTGACCCGATTGCCACCTCTAGTTGAGATACAAAGAGACCGGGGGTTGTGAATCTTGTGATTTGTGAATGAGTGAATCATGTGATGTGAAACTTTGGAAGGATATAGTACTCATGTGATACTTTCACACACACAGATTGTATCTACATTTAATATGTCCCTATATTTTTGAAACCCAACAATTTCTTAGTACAATCCTTTATAGGAAAGTTTAGATTCACTGCTAAATCATTGTTATATCTACAATAATTAATCTAAATTGGGCAATTCCCCCATATAATCATAAAAATCTGGGTAATCCCAATTACTCTACTTTCTCTCTTAAAAAATAAAACTTTTTTGATAATCACATCAACTAATCATCATGCCTTCTGGTGCTAAGAAAAGAAAAGCTGCCAAAAAAAAGTTGCAGAAAAAAGTTCATAACTTTACTAGTAGTAACAAAGGGTCTGATTCTCATTCTCAAGGTTTGTTCTTTCTTATTCAATTCAATAAAGCATCAATCTTTCATTTTTGTATTTTTATTTTGTTGATTTTGTAGTTGGGATTTGAGTATTTTAATATTTTGATTGATGGGATTTTGCTAATTAGTTGGATTTGATGTGATGATATTGAAAAAGGGTTTAAGAGTTGAGGGTTTTTGATGGGTTTTATTGATTTGATTGATTTATGTTGTTGATTGTGTCAATTGGGTTGTTGGGTTATTTGTTTGAGGATCGCTATCCACCTTCTCCCCGTACACGGACTAATAAACAATTATTGATTATTGATTAGTTCACATGCATGTCGATGGTTGATTGGAATTTGGAAAATCTATTCCGTATCCTTCTCAAGTTGAAGACATGTCGAATACTACTAGATTGTGGTAATAAAGACAAAGCTTTTGTTATTACCTCTAGGCAACAAATGGGATGATTTGGTATGTATTTACCCCGTCGCAAGCTTAAGACGGATAGTGTCAGTCTATGTGCTATTTAATTGTTCTATTACAAGATAAGGTTGGAGAGAAGATCGGAAGGAGAAGTCATTAGCAAAACTTTGTTTATGATGTTATTTGGTTTTTGTTTAGTTAGTCTGATTTGATTGATTGTTGTGGCATTGATGAAATTTTGGTAGGAAGTGATGGTCCAAGAAGTCATGATGAGAGGGATAATGATGGTGCTGAAGTTGAGAGAGAAAGAAATGATGGAGTTGTAGTGAAGAATCATGATGAAGAGGGTGCAAAGGAAGTGGGTTTCGGAGAGGGAAATGGTGTTAGAGAAAGTAAGAAGGGTAATAATAAAAGTTCTAGCAGCAGTAGTGGCAGTGGCAGTAGCAGTTCGAGTTCGGATGACGATGTAGTTGAGGAGAGGTCTCAGGAACCGGAATCAGGGAATGTAGACGCGTCTATAGAAAATTCAGGGGTTTTGACTGTGGTGAATGAAGTTGTTGAAGAGAGTATCCCAGTGGAAGAGTCGGTTAAGGAAGTGGTGTCCTTGCCACAAGTGTCAACTATTGTGAGTGAGAATGTAATCGAGTCAGGATTGAAGCAAAATGTTGAGGAAATTTTACAACCGTTTGATGAGAAAATCGATGTTGCATCAAAAATGGAGAATATTGTGGAAAAAGTGATTCCAGTGTTGGATAGAGATGTTCAGAATACATCTGAACTTGTATCTGGTACTGTGAGATATGATGAAGGGTTGTTGCCGCAGTCTTCTGGTGTTAAGGCTTTAGAGGGATGTTGTGCCGATGACGATTGCAAAGCGTCAGAGACAAATAAGAATGTGGAACAGCAGGTATACTTGATACGGTTCTTCTCATTTTCTCAGAAACGTGCCTTTTTTTTCCAAGCTTTCTGATGTGTCTTCTCATCCTTAAACTTGCAGCCTTTGTTGTCATCTGCTCCAATAACCGTGCGGCGAACTTCCTGGATGGACTGTTGCGGGCTTTTTGAGGTCTTCTCTGGTGGATCTAGTAGATAAATATAGGTGAGAAATTTTTTTTTTCCTGCTAAGACTGTCGTTAGTTTCATATCATTTGAGATAGCATTTTTGCTATGCTTATCTTAATATTTCTGTGTAACAGCACTTTTGTGTAACAGAAATGGCCGAGTAACATAAAACTTAACAAGTATTTCATGACTGCCTTTGTGTTAGTTTTGTTGCTGTTGAAGTTGTGTGTGGTTTATCTTTGGTAACTTTAAACCCCATAAACGTTGGCTGGATAGAAATTTTCACTGCCTATTCTCATTCTGGCAAAGCAACAGTTGGGAAGGGCAGTAGAAATCATTACTTAAAAGGCTTGTTTCGATACAATAGTTGGAGGGAAGCGGAGGGAGGGAGATTAGAAAGTAAAATATGATGTCCTCCAAATATTTCTCGTCAGGAAGGATTATATGGACTTATAGGGAGTTAAAATGGACACCTCATTTCCCTCTGAACCTAATTACAGTAACCAGACAAAGGAAATTACGCCCCTCGAGTTCTTCCATACAAACAAGCCAATACAATATATGGAGAGAAAAGGACGGAAGATGGATGGAGGGAAAAAGGAGGACGAATCTGTTTTCTTCCCTATCCTTCTTATGCAGAATGAACATTGAGTCTCTTTGTAGGAGGAAAAATGGATTTCTATATAAAGCATTTTTAACCTTGCTCACTTTGAGCCTTTCTAAAATTTCCATTTTGTATGCAAGTGTAAATTCACCGACATTTTTTTCTTTTTTCATTATGGGATTTGGTTTATCACTTCTAATCAGGGTATTAGATATAGGCTGCGGTGCAAAAATGCAATAGAGCTGTCTTTTTTAAAAAGAAAGAAAGTATATTAATAGTAGTTTGAACAACAGTAGCAGATAGATGCCGAATACGTATGTGCAAAGCTATTATCTTTGTGACCACGGACGATTCAAAATGAGACATTCTATTAACTTTTTTTTTCATTGGCACCCATTTAGATTGTCACTAATTGGGATGAACAACTTTGATAAACAGCGAAAACAGTTCGCTGCTATTTGTGTGCTTATATTTAGTTTTGGATAAAGCTGAAGAGTATCACTGTTAGAGTGTTATGTGGTTTTGGATTGGAATGGATTAAGGCAACTTGACTTCCTGAATTGTTGCCCTTCTCTTTATCTAGAGGCAAGGCATATGCGCAATTTTGATAATGAGTCTTCTAGAAATAGCCTATCTGTTGGAGATTAATGTATTCCTTTGAACAGGGATGATCTTGTTGTCTAGTTCCATTGTCCATTGTGATTATTGACTAATCACGCCTCGTCTAAGTGATTAAAAATCCTGCCATGCAGAGCCATAGAGATATTGTTTTTGAATGCTAGTTGTGGTGACTGGTGACTTCCCCTCATCGACATCAACCATTAAAGTCTTCTTCACTCAGTTTAATACTATCTGCTTTGTAGTTAATAAATATATCAGGTCATTGAGTTTTCACCCTGCTAAGTATTACTTATTGAAGTCCCTTGAGTTATATTTCTGTGGTTAGGATGGATAAATAGAGTAAAAGGTACCCCATTTTCGTTCTTGTTTTGTGGTTCTCTTGCTTTCGAAATGTGAGCAATGGAGGGTAATGGCGAAATCCGGTGACAAGCCTAGTATATGCCAAACTGAAAGTTTAACATGTATCCACGGTAGTAAACAACTCTAGGCCACATCTTTGCATCGTGGTGGAGTTATAAAGGTGACTCGACTGCATTTTGACAGTATAATACTATATTGCTACAGCCAACAAAACAGTTAGCGTTAAAGTTTTTTGGTTAAAATCCACGAATTACACAGAAAAATAAGGAAACATTGATGAGATAATCCCTTGTGTATTATATGGTCTGAAAACATGATGCTTCTAAAATTTAGACAAAAATGCACTCTGAATGCTTTACATTATGAAGTTCTATGTCAATCGTATCTGACGTTTTTCTTTTCTTTATTGCAGAAACAGAGTTTCGATCAATGTCATTGTCAAAGGCTCAAAGCTGGCTTTGAGACGTGCAGATACATGGTTACAGGACATCATCATATACTACCTGTAAGGACCTCTCAAGCTTTCCCAAAAGAATAATTTGCAAGTGAACTTACTACATTGAAGTGCTCTTATCTTTCACCTGCATAATACTTCTTTTGCAGTTACTCTCGTCGATTTTCGTAAGTTAACCAAACATTAGGGTTTTTGTTTCCTTGTAGAAGTACATCTTCATTTAGTTTTGAAGATACTCTGTTAGTTTTTGTCTGAGCATATGATTATCTCATCATTTTGCTGAAACATATGAAAATTGGTAGATACTTATCCGTTTTTTTTACCTGAAACACTTATCTTGTTCAACCAGGTTCTTGAGCTACCCTGAATTTAGTGCTTTTTATCTTTGGACACAATTTTGTTATTGTATACACCACTGTATATTTGTTTTCTCTAGCAGTAGCAAAGATAGAAGGTCAGTAATGAATTTGAAAACGGCTAAATTCTCATTCAATAATACGAGAATTTTTCGGTCGCTCTCCCTAGTCGTAATTGTGTCTCTGATCTTTTTACTCATAGACTCATAGTTAGGTGACAGGAAATTCCTAAACTGCCAGATTTTGAAGATGTACAGAGTAAAATCATGAATTCAACTGTATAATGTTTCTTCTTCAATATCACTCAATATATTACAAATCAACTCATAACAGCAACCACACTAAGACAACAGCAAAAGGAAGCTAATCAGAATCTCTTCTTTCCCAAACAGCTCCTAAACACACCGGAAATCGGTCATAATAAAAGAATGATTCAGGAATAAATCTCTCTGAAATTTCTTCAATAAACAGGTGCAGAAAGAACAGCAATGTACAGGAACTGTGTGGCGGTTAGGATGATAGAGAACGCCTCCAACGCCTTTAGGCTCGCATTCCTATACTCGAGACTGATCTCTTTGCAAGCAAATCTGCAGAAAAAAAACACGATAGTTGATAAAGTTTCGACTACAGTGTACTTTTGATGAACAAGATTATGAGGAAAGGGCGGCCTACCCCATAGCCAAAACCGTCAGAGTCCAGGCAATGGTGGCCACTGTGACAGTAGCTGGAAGGCTTTCACGGCTCCAGGTCCGGAGGTTGTTAAAGCCTGAGATGCATGAGGCCGAACCAACAACTCCAGCTATCAATGCAAACATTACGAAGAACCCGGTTGCTGCATTTCCCATTGGGAAGTAGATGGGTGAAAAATGTGCAGGCAGCTCAAATCCTGGACCTGTTCATTATACCAATCATAGAATTAGTGATATTTACTTAACTGGCCTATGGGCTTTATACTAACCTAATCCGGGAAATTCGACCCAAATTTCCGAAACTCCACCTAATAAAAACATGTACAATGGTGAACCAACCCAATCTAACAAAATACGAGGCCAGACCGATAACAAATACAAGTAAACAACCCAATGTTTCCTAACCCAACCTGAATGTTCTACCCGATAACGATCGTGTCCGATTAATGGTCATATAGTGAACTAGCTAAATAATTATCGATATAAGATCGACTTAACCTATTCGATCAAGCAACATATACTGGAAGTTGTGGAGATTACCAATGATAAAGCCATGTTCAATTGCTTCATTCATAGCCCAACCACCAATGCCTAATAGCACCACATACATACAGAAATTAAGAAACAGAAGCGCGGTAGCTGCAGGCTTCATCTGTGGATTAGCCATATCTATCGAGTTTTTGATACAAACGGTTATAAAAAGAGGATGATGACTTGCTAAAACAAAAAAGCTGTTAGTAAAAGAAAGTTGATTATACAAGGAAATCGAAAAGGCGATGTTAATTGCAGGGTGTTGCAGAGAATGTAAGCCTTATTTATGGTGTTAGTAAAGCTAATGTTCTTTTCTTGCATGGAGGCTTCTCTTAGAGGTTGTAAAGGATGTGACTTAAACTTCATGCAAAGTAGAAGACAGGATTCTTACAGTAGGCCTAAAAGACCTTACAAAACTTTGTTTTCTTGATTTGTACTATATTCTTGCGATATTACACAATTGCTCTGTTTGTTCTTTTGATTAGGAAAAAGGTTAATATTCTTTGCCTGACTGATGGATGATGAACTGGGGATGCCCCAGATTAACTACAAAGTCTTATTCCGTTGCGATAGGGGGACGTAAGTCGTCTTTTGAAACCGCTAACGAGAGTCAAAACAATGAAGAAGAAAAAAAAGAAAAAAACAATGGCCAGCAGTGCATAATCAAAATAATTCATATGACCGTAGATGTCTTATTCTAGTGATTAAGACGGAGATATTGTGGACGGAGATATGACCGTTGATGTCTTATTCTACGTGCGCGCTTCGTTAGACAAAAAAAACTCATATAAATGTTAACAAATAAGGCAAATCCAAATTTTATTTTTCAAAAGGCGATTCTGATCGAAAACGGTTTTATGTTTTAATAAAATAGAACAATTCTTATATCATCATAGATTCTATTTATAACAAAGTAAAAATATAACGTAATTGTAAACTGATGACCACTTAGATCAACTAGTTTGGGGTCATTCTAGCTTTGGTTTGGCATTCTTTTAGCTAAATCAGAGGTGGCTTCAAGCCTTCAAACTCATGATGTAGAGGTTTACTGCCCAGTAGTCTTACACTCTTACCAGACTCAATTCCGGCTTAAATAGTATGGTATAGACTATAGACAGAGATTTTCGTTTGGAAGATGTAAATATTTATTAAGAAAACGCCCGACACCACCACCAACACCAACAACAACAACAGCAACAGCAACACCAACACCAACAACAACAACAACAACAACAACAACAACAACAACAACAACAACAACAACAACAACAACAACAACACTATACAACACCAAATGTAATCAATTAAAGGTAGTAATATTACACTCTTATCAAATTATAAACACACTACACAAACTGAACCGAAACACACATGAAATCTATATATTGCGTCGCCTTGTTTTCTAATAAATTCATTTCTTCATTGCTCCATGTATGGCACCCATATATAGAAGCATTGTTACACTAAGAACAATTATTAGACCCTCCAATGTTTTCTGCATAATCAAAAATTGTACAAGAAGAACATATAAGTAAATTAAATGATAACTATCTCATTGACGCGTTTAATACTCAGGCTATTAAGATGAATGGACAATGATAGAGCGTCGCCAGATGATAAAAGGATCCAAAATTTCAACATCACTAGCTTACTTTAAAGACCCAACAAATTAGGATGATTTAATGATCGATAGTCAAAGCTCAATAACATTTAATAATGCGAAAAAAAATTAGAATGATTTAATGAGTCGATTAAAGATTTTAAGATTGTAGACTCGATTAAGCCAATTAAGGTATCGAAATGTCTTACCAGTCGATCACTGTCAGTATGAAGCCTAATATGCTTGCAGGCAAAGCTGCAACAACATTACAAGATGTCGTCAATACGATTTTGTCACACAATACTAATGTTGGGAACCAAAACCGAGTTTTGGTACCATTCTTTCACATATTTTGTAAGGAATTCAATATTTTAGTAGACTATACGACGTAGTCTACGTAACAATGTGAATGGATGATACTGAAACTCGGTATTATTACTAGTGACACGATCTCATTTTTCCTTTTATCAATTACTTCTACACAAGGATGAAGCTAAGATTTACTGAAACTCGGTATTATTACAGTTACTTTTTTGAAAAAAAGTGATTGTATATATTTTTCTCTCAAAAAGATCGTCCGGGACATAATCTGGTCGGCCTGTACTTAAACGAGCCCGGGCCATGTCCCTGCTTGTAGAGTTGTAGGTAGTAACAATTGCAAATAAACAGAGCAAGTGAAGACTTACCCTAGAGCAAGAATAGTGAGACTCCAAGCGATGGAGGCGGCGGCTGCAGCGGCCGGTAAACTATCGTTACCCCACGTCCTTACGTGATTTAACCCGAATAAACACGAGGCTGCCCCAACAGCTCCCGCTATTAAGGAGAACATTATCAAAAATGGAGTCGCCTTATTTTGTCCACCAATACCAACTGAAAAGAGAAGACGATGTTAGACCCGTTTATGCTAATATGGAATTAGTTCAAATTTTTATATGAGACGGTCTCATATCTATTAGTTAAATAACGTACCACTTCCGTAATTAACAGTCCTGTTCATGGCCCAACCACAAATGCCTAAAACAACAGCATACATGCAGAAGTTGAGGAACAAAAGGAATGTTGCTGCTGGCCTTAATCGTCCCCTCGCCATTTCTCACCTATACAAATTTGATCACAATAACTTCAATAAATTACAACTTCAACTACCAAATAATTAATCATTTATGCATAATTATTACTAACTCTGTCTCAATGAAATGTTTATATATGTTTTATACACAACAACTATGTCAAAAGAGAATTGTTTTTAATATTATTAAAAGATAAAGTAAACAGAAATGTAAATTATTGACCGGCGGTAAATCATTAACCGGTAAATCATTACAAGTTTACGTCATTAAATACACAGGGTAGATGAAAGATGAAACGGAATATTTAAAAATGTAAAGACGACATATAGAAACAATAATTCATCTTATAGGAGATTGTCTCACGTTTAATGTAAAGTGAAAAAAAAAACGTAAAAAAACAAATATTTCCTCTGTTTTAATTTTTTATTTACTTTTTTATTTTTTTCATTGTGAGCAGTATTTTAATCAAAAAGTTATATATAATCAGGAATTTATAACAGAGGGAGTAACTAAATTGTAAATGTAAAATGTTTCGTGTGATATAACGATAAAGAGATCATTTACGTGAAAAATGTGTACGTACAAAAAAAAAGGATGTGTGATTTAATGAAGATTTAGCTTCTCAAGCTAAGGAGCAAACTACGCAAATGATTGACTGATAAAATGAAGTATAAAATGGGAATATCTTATATCTATTGAGTATTAATAGAGGTTTTATGAATTTGGGATTTGAACATTTTGTCAATTATCACACATAGGAGTATTTATAAAGAACATATAGCTAATTGGTATGTGATATGCCTTGAGAACTAGTGCAAATAGTATATTAATTTTCAAGTAATCAATATATTGGATACTCATAGAATCAAACAAAGATATAAAGGCATTTAGAACTTACTTTTAATTTTGTAATCAACTTTTTAGAATTGCTTTTTATTCTACAAAGTGACAACCACTGTTAGAGAGGATAGGAACTGAGGTGTCCACCTATTATCAAGACTCGATTGTATACTCATTTTATCTTAATTGTTTGTTTATATTTGATTAATTAAAATACTTTTTATGAAAAATATAAAAGATATACAAATAACTACGAGGAATGGATTAATTTATTATAAAGTATTCTTAGATTATATGTCTCGGAAAAAAAAAATTTAAAAATCGTACGAATATTTATCTAATCCGTGATTATTGTAAGTTATTGTTGAATAATTTTGGTTAAAATCATACCATAACTATTTTGGTTGTCACATGAGATATGAGTATTTCTCTAGCTTAACAAAGGGAGTCACATGTGTGAAATTACTGAAGTAATATTCACATTTAATTAGGAAAATGTTATTAGGATTATAAGAATCAATATCAAATTAAATTAGGATCGGAATTTTATATTGTTTTACTCCGTAGAATAACCTATGATTAGAAATATTCTAAAATTAATTTACTTGTTTTGAATCTTAAAATTACCATATTATAAACATAAACAAATATTTAAAATAGGAGTAATAATTATCTACAATTCGTTTTTAAAACAATGATGGTTAGTTACCTCGTTAGTGTACATTAGATTAATCAATCTACAAATTCTTATTTAACACGGGCATAATTCTTAAAGACGGGCAAATTAATTTGATCTGTCTAACTGAATAATATGTATTGGACTCATTTTACTTTTAAAACAGATATACTCGTCATTAAAAGAAACCACCTACAAATCTACAATCAAATCAAGCACACAAAAAGATGGATTACCCAAGCAGTCAACCACTTCATTACTAGACTGCCACTTGGCTTCCACCAAAGATGTCGACCACAGGTGCCCAAAGGAGTAATCAATCAATCAGATTCTCATTGTTACTGTTATTAGGGTGATTCATCGCAAAACATCCCAAATTCTATGTGACGGACATATCTGTCGCAAGTTTACGACGGGTCAAATACTACTCATGTAGGGTAGATAAGACAAAAGCGAAGTGCCTTGGGAGTAGCATTCTGTTTTATCTTATCTACCTACATGGGTAGTATTTGACTCGTCGCAAGCTTGTAACGGATATACCATCACAAGGGAGACTTACCGGCAAAACATACCGAGACACTAAATTTATACTCCCTCCATTCAACACCACACTACACATTTCTCTTTTTGACACTATTCACAAGTAAGAAAAATCTTTCAATTTTCGGCTAATGCATAAGAGAAAATATATTCATGTGTGATCTTGTTTGATTCGTCTTTAGGAGTATATTAAAAATATCTAACTTGTATAATTTTTGCAAATACGTAGCGAACTATATTTACGACGCAAAACGCGCATTGACAAACGTGAAAAAAGATATGTGTAGTGTGGAGTTGAATGGAGGGAGTATGTATTAAACAAAACTACCCTTATACAATCCGTCTTATTAAAGTCTATAAATTAATAGCATAAGGGTAGTTTTATCTAATGAATACAAAATTTTCAGTAGGTCTTGCTTAAGACGGGTCGGATCTTATAACAGGTATTTTCTGAGAGGAAATGGGTAGAGGGGACAAGGTGGGCTCCCCCGATGTGCTCTCCACTCACCCTTGATGGGTATTTTGTGAGAGAATATGGTATCCGTCTTAAGCTTAAGACGGATACCTCCGTCTGAAATAAGAATTTGTGCAAAATTTTATATTCCAATATATTTTACGTAACTAATACTTCCTTCATTCTTATATGATGTACCCATTTTGTGAATATATGTGAGGTATATTTTAATAAAATGGGTACATCATAGGAGAATGGAGGAAGTATTATTTTGATAGGTTCTACGGAGTAATAATTTTAAATATCATGTTTGTTAGTTGAAATATTGTGACCAACCCCTGAATAGTTGAATCCCACAAAGCCACAATCCCACAAGTCATGCAGTAGGTTTTGTTCTTTTGTAAATGTTAGTTAAACACTTAAACGAGTGTCACGGAGGTACGGGATTACGGGGAGCCAAGATCCTCTCCAATCATAGCCTCATAGGCCACCAAAACCAACTATTACGGTCATTTTTGTCTAAAACCTTCAAACGGGTCTTATGTAACCACTTTACGCTCAAATGTAAATGGTTACATTTTTGCCCAAAAATGTGACAATTTACATTTGTTCATAAAATGGTCACATAAGGCTTGTCTGAAGGCGTCAGACGCAAATGACTGTCTGAAATGAGACCTACTGTAATTTTAAATAGCAGTGCACCAAAAATGAAGTTATGATGTCAAGTAAGTAAACCTCCTTTGCACTTAGCTTTTCTTCATTACTATTTTTAAACCCGTGAAAAAAAATACATGGTTCTAATTATAAGAGCTAGTATTGGATTAAAGAGTATTACATAAATGAGTTTTATTCAAACGGTACGCTAATAAATAATACATTGAATAATCCTCTAATCGGATATAAACCTAATCCCATGTTGATTAAAACTTTAAAGCATATTTGGCCTAATTTAGTAAACAAATGTTTGTTTCCCAAGATAAATTGTATGACTAAGTTTTGGCTTTTTATTAACTACAAATCTATATAACTAAGTTTTTTTTCCTAATTTCTTAAATTTATATAGAAAGAGGAATTAATTAGCATAATAGAGGTGACGAGGAGAAAATGTAATTAATCAGTAGGAAGGAGAGTGGGTGATACCAATTTCTTCTTTATTTCTTAAATTCATCAACCAATAGAAACATTCTAATTTTCTAAATGTTTCTGCTTTTATATAAAGTAGATTAACCCGTGCACAGATTCACGTTATCTAATTAATAAAAGGTGTTATTATTTGATATATATGAGAATATAAATGAACATCATTATACTTGATTTTTGTTTATTGTTATCGTGAAACACACAACAACTTGAATGTATTCAAGTAAAATATAAGTATATGTATATAAGTAGTATGTTTTTATAAAATAAATTTTAAATTCACGATCGATTAAAAAACCAATAAAAAGTTAATATATATTTTGTTAATATAACATGATTTGTATACATTCAAACCAATATAATAATTTAAACCAATATAACGATCAAATAAATATCTTATATCAACGGGAATGATATATAATAACTATATGTTCTCAGAAAACATATCTTACCCTTTAATGTGTATAGCCCAAAATTTGAAAACATAATATGATTTCTTACAGTGTATACACTATATGTTTTGAAACCGATACTATGATTTTTGTATTAGAAATTAGTATTAGTAATTTTGTAATTTGTATGCAAATATGTAGTTTATTTATAATATTCGTAATTGTAATATGTAAATTTTGGAGTGTAAATTTTAATTCTAGGGAATGTAATAATATGTATTTTATAATATCTTTTTACGGATGTGCAAATGACATTAAATAATGATATTAAATTATGTAATTATTCATTAAATAATTGTTATGTTTAATAAAATATAGTGTAGTCTAATGTAACTATGTAACACATTGATTTAATGAATTAATTAATGAAATTAATAAAAGTAGGATATAGTAAATAATAATAAATGAAGGAGATAGACTAATTAATTCTTAAGTAAAAACATGGGGTCCTACCTCACTAAAATTTTATAAATCCTTCTTCTTTATCGACCAATAAAAATTGTAGCAGCGTTATCATTATTTACCTTAATTAATTCATGACTAATCTCTCTCTTTTATAAAAAATAATTCTGATCGAAGAAAATAAAAAAACAGAAGGATATTAATCAATAATCATCCAAATGTTGACTTTCTTTTAAGGTGCATTATTTGATCTTATGGTCTCTTCAATCGGAAACAATAATGTGCCAGGTGGTTTTAGACTTTAAAAAGAAAGGCAAAATGATTTAAGCAACCTTAATATAATCAAATTAAGATAGTCTTATTACACGGACACTAATCTGCTTAAGGTTTCGTAACAAACGAGTATTTCACGTGGCACAAGAATCATACAAAGAACTACTTGACGCCATGTTTTTGCCCAAATTCTCGTTTGTGACAGGCATATCCGAAACAAGCTTACGACGAGTTAAGTATTACCCACTTGAGTAGGAAAAAACAATGTAATTTCCTATGTTGTCTTATTTTTACACAAATGGGAGAACTTGATCCATTAAAAACTTACGACGAAAATACCCGTCGCAAGGGACACTTGTTCTTGTTGTTGTTGCAGTTGAAACATCGTTATAGTATATCATCATTTGTATCCTTAATTTTTTGACATGTACCAATGTACGTACTCTCCTTCATTTTTATAATTTAAACCACAAAATGAGGTTTCTCAAGCATTTATCACTTTGTCTTAATTATAAATGCTGATTGTCGCAGTATATATTATCTCCTCCATTTCAATCATTTCTTTACATTTGATTAAAATATATCTCACATATATTACACAAATGTAAAGAATTGATTGAAATGGAGGAACTAATACATTATACTCATTACAACATTATTTTGACGATTTTACCCCTCCTATTTTCCCACTCTTTTGTTTTAAATGTGTTTTTTCTTTAGTTTCCTCTCTCAACCATATTAAGAATCGCTACTATAAACTAAATCAATTAATACATACAGTACTAAATTGAAAACAAAAAACAAAATAAACAAACGTCACGGTACTATGGTTATACTTAGACCTGGCAAAAGCAACCCGACCCGATTGACCCGACCCGAATGACCTGACCCGTGACCCAAAATTGACCCGAACTACAACACCCGAATGTGACCCGAAACCCGATTAGACCCGACCCGAACATGACCCGATCTTTCTTGACCCGTAACTGACCCGACCCGAAAATAACCCGATCCAAAACCACTCAACCCGAAAATGATCCGACAAAACATAACTTTAATTGAACCGAAAAGACTTAAAATGGCCTTTTGTCTGTTTTTCTTTGACCCGAAAATGACCCGACCCGAAATAATCCGACCCGGTTGACCCGAAACGGACCCGACAACTAACCCGAAACAAACCCGAAACCCGAATTAACCCGACCCGACCCGAATTAACCCGAAATCAACGATAGACCCGAACTGACTCGACCCAAACTGGCCCGACCCGAACCCGACCCGGTTGACCCGTTTGCCAGGTCTAGTTATACTACTCCATTAACCACAAGTTATACTCTCCCAAAATAAAATACAATAGGTCTTCTTTAAGACAGATATATTCGTCTTAAGAGTAAAACAAGTTAAATATTAGACAATTTGCCTAAATAAGACATTTATTTTGCTATTATTTAGGAGTTGTTCTTTTGGCTTATCCTTACTATTTGACCCGTCTCCGGTGAAATGAGAATTTGCACCCAAAATAAGCTTTTTATATTTGGTGGGTTTTCATCAGTTACATGACAATTTATGATAACTACTAGACTACTAATATGGTGCGTTTACTGAGTGTTATGAATCTCTCTTTTATAGAGGTTTAGTGTTAAGTATCATTATACTTGTGTTAGTTTAGGCTTTGTGCATTGAATTTAGGGTTTTTTTCATTTGTATCCTTGTCTTCTTTTATTTTCTCACTTGTACCCCTCCTTTTCTCTTATTCTCAGTTATACCCTTGTACTCCTCTCTTATTCTTAAAAGTGACCGTAAACCTATTTTCCGTCACATATAGTCCGTTAATAATGGCTTCCCTCCTCTAAAATACCACCTAATTAGCACGACGTCACCAATCCAAATCACCTTCATCATTGAAATTTTCATTACTTAAACCATCATCGATCATCTATATGACCATTTAATTCAATCGATGTTTTTCTCGGCCAAACCACTATCTATATGCCTAATTAGAATCCATAGACAAATCTCCATGCAACATAGCCAACTTTTCAAGCCTGCACCCACACCACCATAGTTCCATTCTCGGCATTAAATAACCACCACCTTCTCACTATTACCACTTTATGTTGACATCATCATAAAATGCTTCAACCTACAGTAGCTCAATTTACTCAACATTGGCGACAACTCATCAAATGGGCCGGGTGGTCGTTGTCACGTTCCTCTTGCCTGCGAATGGCGGTGTGAACCAGCTAGTGCGTGGTGGAGAAGGGGTCGTATCTTGTGGTTTTAAATGGTGTCTTAAGGGGTTCAAACATGGCGGCAAAAGGTGTTATTGATGGAGGTTTGGTGTCATGATATTACCTTCTGTTTGTTTATATGGATGACTATGGAGGCAGGAAACAAACAACCAAACAAACTAACGGAGTTAGTAACGGCAAAATGTTTGTAAGGTTACTTTTGAGAGCAAATGGAAAATTAGAGGGTACAATTGGGGATATTGAATAAGTAAGGGTACAAGTCAGAAAACCGAAAAGTACAGGGGTACAGACGAGAAAAACCCTTGAATTTATATGTGCCACATTATGATACTACTCCATTAACCACCAATAATAACACCACCGTTGCTGCCACCACAACCATCGGCCACCAATATCGTTGGTCACCTGCGCCAAACGACAACGAATACAACAATATCCCCACCATCCCACACCAATCAACAATAATTAATTTAAAAATAAACCCTAATTAAAAAAAATATACAAAACAATTTGATTATTATCACTCGATTAATGAATTAGATAGGTGTTATGCAACAATAGCGAGTAGGTAGAAAGAATTAGGTTTGCATTTTTCTTTTTTTGACAATGATGGAGAAATGGAAAGTTTGGTGTTAGATGTACTGAAATGAGTAAAATTTGTTATGCGAAAATAAACTCCACTAATTAAACGTAGGCATAATGAAATAGGTAATCATCTAAGTTAAATAGCAACACCGATTATAGAATATGAAACTTAAACCACAATTCTAGATAGTCTAATGCGTTACAGGGTACTGTGAATACACGATTTCAGATTAAAATACAAAGGCGAAACTTAGACGTTATCGAAGATCTTTCTGTTGGAAATAGGGATATGAACTAACAATTGGTTAAGATAAATATTTTTCCAATGAGCAAAATGAGTTGTAAAAATCAACTTAGATTAATTTTTTGTGGGACAAAAAAAACTAGTATTGCTTCTTTTGAAGCACACAAAATCCAACACTTTCCCTGTACCGGAATTTCCCCGTACACTCCACTGTACCGAAATGTCAAGGCCATACCTCTTGCCTTGAATCACGATGGGTACAACAAGGTTTGGATCGATATCAAATGTAGCAACACCTTATATATGTTCTCTTGATAAGGAGGAGGTCGCAAACAGGTCGACCTCGACTATCAGGGAGGCGTCAATTGGCACAGCAACCAGTGATTTTAAAAGCGGGACTGCACAACCTGGCATGACATCTACAGGATCCTGTTACTATACCGAGCAACAATAGTTCCATGAACATTGTGAGGCATATCACCGGTGCTATCACTGGACAGGAATGAAACTTTAACATGAGCCTCCGCTACACGATCAGTTATACTATAAAACACCGCTGCATACCCATTAACGCCTGGAAATCTGGAATGATGGAGCAAATACGCGTATTGAACCAGTCTACCTCCCATCTCCTTGCAAGACAACTCCATGTGGTAGATCCCTTTACTGATACCCGGTTTTGAGCATCCTTAAGGTCCAGATATATACCGAAAGACGGGAAATCCGTAGGTCCTTCAAAACAATAAGTAGGAGGACCTTCGATAGGAATAGTTTTGCTATCTGAAGATAAGGTCTCCGGATTCATCTCGTCTCTGACAAAAACTAAACAATTCTGCTCATCATCTTCAATTCTAATTGTTCCGTGGATATTCGATGTACCATTAGTACTACTCTCAATATCATAACTGTAAACACCTCTGTTAGTGCATAATCACATTCTCTTTCCCTGTCGTTGCTCAAACTCGAATCTTCAGCTAAACTGTTAAATGCGTACCTTGGGGAATTCTATTTCATACGGGTGAAACCACTCAACTTTGAAGTGGACAGCAAAATCTGTAGCTTGAATAATACTTTCTCCAAACTTGTGATGGCGTGCGCCGCGGAAGTCTAGCTTACCATTAACAACTCGTTCATTTGTACAAGAATCGAAAAGGTCAACCTCAATTCGAAAAGACGAATATGCAGGAAGAACCAACGTCTCTCGGTATTCCTCAATAGGAATGGCAGCCTCATCAGTAGACTGAATCGAGTTTGATGGCTGGTAAAAAAGAACTATGCCGGGATAAGTATGACCATAGGTGTTTCCATAACGAGCAACAATGGTCCCATGTAGATGAGGGAGACTACAAGGAGTTGTACTCGTATCATTATTACTTACGACCGTGATTTTTACGGATGCTATAATCGCAGCTGAGAAAGCAGCGTATCCTACAAAAACAGAACCAGCAACACCCTCAAGTTTCCTGACTTGGAGTCGGTTGTAAACGTCTAGTTCGATTACTTTAATTATCAAAGCTGAAATCCTCGTCGATGATTATATGACCGTCGGCCTTATCATAAAGGCAGATGGACATCGATTCCCAACAATTTGAAACAGCACATTCAGGAGACATATCGATGGTTAACATTCGGTGTTGGAGAGTTAGAGTCTCAGAGTAAGATAGGTCGTCTCGATCGTAAATATAATGAACATCGCCATACTCATCTTCAATCACAATTTCAGCATACACTTGACATGTTTCATTATGTCCGAAACAATCTTCAGTGAGTTTAACGGAAAAAAGCTCGCTTGCAGGCGCGCCTTTGGTATCCGATAACTCATCACAACGATACATATTGTTCATAAGACGTAACCATTCTTCATTCCCCATTGGAATTGCTTCCGAATCTAATAATCCATCCTCATAATTCATATTGAAAGCCATTAATAAAATCAATTAAAGCAATAATCAAGAGGGTAAGTGATATGGAACAACCAGATATCTAAGTCGAGTATTTATAAGCTCTAAGTTACTCTTCTATTCCAGGATGGAGTATTTATTCCAATTTTGGAATGAAATAGGACAATTTACTAGTGGAATACATTTTTTAGCTGTTCGAATTTATTCCAATTTCCCGTCTTCATCATATGGATTCATCGTGAGACGATCTTTTCGATCAAATTTCACTAGTGGAATACGTTTTTTAGCTGTTCGAATTTAGCAATGACATAACTTGTCTTACTCGTTGTAACTTGTAAGCAATGTAGAAATGGCGATGAATAACCTTATAAATGCATTTTTTTTATACACAATGTCACAATCATAGCAAACCAACTAAATTTTAACTAGGAGTATCTTTTTTGTCATCCTCATCACCATCACGGCTACCGCCAACATCATCGGCTTCTAAATCTTTCACGTCTTTCTGATGATCTCTCCTATCATCCTAAATCTCGAACTACTCTAAACAAGAAAATCAATTCCCACAACTTATACGCTAGATCAATTACATGAATCCACTAAAAACAATACAAAATAATTAGAGGAATGTCAGGGCAAACTTGTTTATCAATTGATTAAAAATCTTGTCCACTGGGATGATTGAAACCATAGCAATCTCGTTCACTGGGAGTCATCGAAGTTGATATGAGTGTTGACTTAAAGATATAAGATAGTAATGGTCAAACATCGGTTATGTTGAGTTCAAAAAAATGAATATATATGTGAAAAGGCACGCCCCTATCTTTTTTATCTAATGTTAGTTAAACGAATTTATATGTGTCGTAGTATGATACTATTCCATTAACCACCAACAAAAACACCAGCCTTGGCAGCCACCATAACCATCGGCTACCACTACTGTCGGACACGGGCGCCGGATGACCACGACTACAACAATATCCCCACCATCCCACAACAATTAACAAAAATTAATTTGAAAACAATAACAATGAGTCAATTTGATTATAAGTAATGAATTAGTCATTTAAATACATGTTTGAATAATCAATCATGATGAAATTATAGGAAGATTGAAGGAAGTTAAGATCTAACAATAGAGACAATGTATAGAGAATCAGGTTAATTTTTTTTAAAAATTAAAACAAGGGTAGAGAAATGGAAAGCTTGGTGCAAAATGTACTAAAATGAGTAAAATTAATGCTACAAAAATAAACTCCAATAACTAAACATATACATAAACGATATAGGTAGCCATCTAATTAAATCAAATTAGAGAATATAACGGCGCAATGAATTAGTTTGGTTTCGCCGCTGATGACCAAAGGTATTGCGCGCCATAAACTTCCAAAGACCAAAGGTTTGAAACTAGAAGCATCATATAATAAAAGGTGGACATTACATAGATACTGGGTTGAAGATTTAAAGGTGTGGCTTAGAAAAAGGAATTGAAATACTACACTAAAAAAAACAGGCACTTGCTACCAAAATTGTAAACTGGACATTACATAAAAGGTTAATCTTAGAAGATATAAATTTATAAATTTAAAATGAACCCGGGAAATCAACCGAGACAATCGGTCATGCCTTGGCAGATTGGCAGTGTAATTTGGATGATTCTGGTTTACAAATCCGTAAGACAAAAGGCTTAGCATCAAGAATTCAAGACCACACAGAGACCCCGAGGTCCCCAAGCAAAGAGAGATGTGAAAAAGGGCACCGCTTTAACTGCACAACTGCATCATTCAACACTTGAAGAGGTGCGACCTTAGCTACTGTTAGATTTCCGTTTCAGTTTCGTCCTACACATAATTCAGGCAGGCAATCAATATATGTGAAAACGAATCAACAATGGTAAACTGGTCGAGCTATTTTATAATATGGGTAACTTAACGATTCCAATATATTTTGAAGATACATATCCTTTTAAATGTAAAACCTCAGTCCCATTTATTTTTCTCCATGACTTTGGCGGTCAAGCAGTGTTGACCTCGATTGATGTACACTTCAAATTGATAACATGAAATTTTTTTTTTGAAAAACCAAAGATGGCACATTTGAGGAATTAATGGTTAAAGATGCATCATTTAGCAGAGTCAGACGAGAACAATAAATTTGAAAAGGAGTTAGAACAAATTAGGCGGATTTGTACGAAAGGATCCAGTAGTAGTAGAGTGGTAACAAGAACCAAGATTTCTTACCACTGTCTTATCCCAGTCCTTCAATTTTGAATTTGTCAACATGAAAGAGTCACGCAATGGAGCCCATGCAGGT
This sequence comes from Heliosperma pusillum, assembly GCA_022085475.1. Taxonomy (NCBI): domain Eukaryota; kingdom Viridiplantae; phylum Streptophyta; class Magnoliopsida; order Caryophyllales; family Caryophyllaceae; genus Heliosperma; species Heliosperma pusillum. The sequence continues at coordinate 222,449 of JAIUZE010000026.1, forward strand.
TGATCATTGTCTTCCTTGCCTGTAGATGCCTGCATCTCACAAGTATTAAAGTCAATTCCTTTTCAAATTTATTGTCAACATATTAATCTTCACAGACAAGCCAGGCTAAAAAATAATAATGCAGAAAATTCTGACCATGTGTTCGACTCTTCATATTCTCTCGCGTACCCGTGTCTGACACTCGACACTCGACAAGTGTCACTCGAGACTCGGACAAGGGTATAACATTTGGACACCTTATCTAAAATGTGCATATTTTTCATAAAAATAGTCAAGTCCAATACTTGGGCAGGTAACCCCTGTCCGATACTTCTAAACGAGTGTAACATAGTTCCTCATACATTATACAACCCATTAAAAACTTACTGGATGAGGTTCTGGAAGAAAAGATGGACAATTACCCAGCAAACTAAGTAGAAGTTCATATGCAGCAAATCCTCAATCAAAATTGGTCAAAAGCCAAAATATGAAATAGATTTTCGACATCAAACCTTTACATATTAATAGAGGTAAATGATCGTAAAAGTTGACAATTAAAGTCATAGGGGAACGATATAGATGAAGCGGAGGCAGTATTAAAAGGATCTAAGATAAGACAGTCTACCTTAGTTCCTGTGCCAACTGATTGAGCCGACGCCCTGCTCAATTCTGACATGAATGCTTCTTTTCTCCTCTTTGTCAAAGCTGGTATAAAAAAAGTACAGATTTCAAATCGTTGTGGAGGGCAGCTGATTTCTAATTTCAGAGAAAGTCAACTGCATACAAAGCTATGAAAGAACTCAAGGGCAAGAACAAGATGGTACTTCAGTTTACAGGGTCAATGCGAAAGACATAAAGGCTAAGAGAACAGGATAGACCATCAGGATTTCAGCATATGTAAAGATGTAATGTTCTGCACATCTCCTCACCTAAGTCTAGACGGAAACCGCATTTTAAAGATTGGACCCAGTACGGTAAAAACACTCAAGGTCTCACTTATACAAACTGATCTAAGAGAAACGACTTTGAACACTACTGCTATATGAGCAGTAAAATTTATCATTATTGATCTCAAAAGTGTTTAATTTTATTAAACAGAAAAGTAAGAGACAAATCCCCTTTAAAGTTATGCCTCTGAAGCAAAACGCCACTATAGTAATGCACACGTTGAACTATCCAGACCTAGGTGAAGGTTCATCTACACCGATTTGCTATTATGAAAAAATTAAACACACTAATGACTGATGTAATATGGAAACACAAGCCTCACAAAATATGAACATCTACATGATCTTCCTTCAAAAAAAGGTCATTCCCAAAAGTATATTGTCGGGCGTGCAGAATCAAGACAGTACCTTTTGCATCTTTGAATCTTGAAGGATTCAATCCTTTCTGTGCAGTTTGAGCTTTACTCACCTACAACAAAAACAGAGGCAAAGCTTGATAAGTGACCATCTCAGGTAAGTAAAAACAGACGAACTAGTGCAACAAGACTTACAGCATTAAAAAACTTGACCACTGGAAGGTTGTTGATCGCCAAGATTTCAGGGAAAACAAAATTAGTAAGATAAACATGATGTACAGTTGAACACAGTATTCAAAAACACAAACTCTTGCTCAGCAAATTAAAGCAAGGCCGTACCTCCTTTAGTGGCGATTCCGATCAGAACTTTATCGTGGGTGTCCAAAAAGTTGGCAGGCTTCACATGCCCCCTTTCATCAATCTAGTATGTTACAAAGAATGCCAAATATCTTACATAAATATCTCAAAAGGGTGAGCCAAATGAGTACACAACAAGAAAGGGAACACCTAAATAGAAAGGAAATAGTAACACACCGAGATCTTTTCCTTCTTCTTCGCCTTATCAACCTTCTTTTTAGTGTCTTCCTCGGCAAGCTTTTCCACAACAAGCCTCTTTTTTGCTGATAATATCGGACCCTGCAGAAACCAGATTCCATACATGAGTAACAACCAAGAGCTAAATATTCCATATAAACAGAAAGTCATGAACTGAGGCGTTACCACTTACCAGAGATTCATCGTCTGCTTGAAAGCTCATAATCTTTTGAAATGCCGACCTAAATGCATTACAACCTTCTACGAACTTGAAAAGTGGGGCATGATCTTCTTCTTCATCTGACCCAACATCATCTCCTCTATCATGTACAGCATCACCATTCGCCTGTTCAGATTTACCATCGTCTCTTTCGTTCCCCTCTTCATCCATGCTTTCGGGTTCACTTTCATTGTCCCCATCTGAATCAGAATTGTAATCACTTGCTCTTTTACGAAAGAGTTTCCTCTGTTTTTTGGAGACTTTTACCTTCTTTCCCACCCCTGGGAAAACTTTCATTTTCTTGGGATTACCGGGTTTTTTGAACTTATTCTTCCGTTTCCTCAACTCAGAAGCTTGTGCCGGTGGACCTCTTTCCTCTACCATTTTATCAATCCTAGTTTTCACACCTCGAAAAATGTTAACATCACATCCCTAAAATCTAGAGTTCAATACAATTTATTAGAGTAACAACCACAGAACTGAAAAGGCAATTTTTTTTCCTGAATTCCAGCCCCCACGTTGTTTCAAGCTAAAGCAAGTCTCACTGAAGACGGGCATATTCGTCATCTTCAATGAAGACGGGTCGGGTTTCCCACTCGACCTCCCACTTGACTTTTTGTGAGACCCAACTTGACCCGTTTTCAATGAAACGGATATGCCCGTCTTCAATGAAACAACAATGATAATAATTGAACATAAACAAAAAGCAATTAAATTGTAAATTTTTATCAAAGTAACTATAGTACTTTTTTTTAATCAAATACTTGAACACTGATTAAGATATCAGTCAATTCATTGCATTAAGCTCTTCACCATTAATCCAACTTTGTAAGACTAATAGTTTTCTTCAATGAAATATGCAGTATAAATTGAATTTTGAAAAACATATCATAATTAATTCTAGAAAATAACCCAAATTAAGTTTACTGAATTTAAAAATATAAACTCAACTTATAAATTTTGAGAAGCAAATATAACATCAAAACACTATTTATTTTGTTTAACACTACCAAAAATTCAGTAAATAACAAATAAAAATACAAATAAAATGAAATTGTGATTAAACTAAAAAAACCGTTAAATAAAAAAGAACCATACCTACCAGAATCTTTATTTACTGGAGATAACAACAATTAAAGCACTAAAATTACTTGATACTTCCAGCAATATTAACAAGTAACCCAAATTTAATGTATGATTAAGAGTTTTTTATGAGGATACAATTAGAGAGGAAGAACATCAAGCAAATTAGCATCAATTAGGGTTTACGATTTTACAATAGGAGTGTGTAAGTGTAGTAGTGTGGGCCGTGTGGGCTTATGAATGGATACAATATCCGACTCGTTATAAAGTTAAGACGGGATACTTCCGTCATTTCTAAATTGTTAACTTTATACATTTTTGGATGATTAATGTGATTTACGGGTTGATCTAGACATGAAATGTAAGTTAGCATGTTGTTTTCACAAATTCTTGCCACAGTTGCTTTTTTGTGAGAGGGCTTGACCCGTCTGAAACAATAAGACGGGTCGCCTCATCTAAAACAAGACTAAATGTGTTGTTTTAGGTTCATGTTGTTTTGGATTTGATTAAACTCGAGCCATGGGTCAAGATTTAATGGTTTATAACCCTTACAAATTAAAACGTGAAGTCCATATTTTGATCTGTTTTGTAATAATCTACATGTACGCGTGTAACTAGACAAATATGTATACACGCGTACTGAAAGGGAGTGAAAATCCTTAGTTGTGACCATGACATACTCATATCGACATTTGTGGTTAGATTCATGAGTTCATGTGACTTGGTTAAAAATGTAAATCATTTGCCATTGATAATCACTTTAATAATTGTCATATGATGTCGAAAAAACTACCATATAAATGCACTAAAAAAATGGATAAATGACATTAATGAAGATCAGCAATCAAAAAGAAGAAAACAAAAAAGTAAAGTAAACAGAGCCGTTGTCTTTCCGTTGTCCAATAAAAGGGCATAATTTTCCTCAAAACATATTTTTTTTGGCAACGGTAAAATATAGTCTTATACAGGTGGCATTTGACTCATTTGGTCAAATGCACTTATTATAATAAAACCGTACACTAAAAGGAAATAGTAACTACATCGGAAAACCAAATAGTGTTGGTGGCGTACGGATCGCTAAACCAATGAGTCTCCATCTTCTTTATCCTCTACATGACTCACGACTAGGGGTGGGCATCGGTCCAAAACCGGACCGGACCGGACCGGAACCGGTTTGGACCGGAACCGGAATTGATAAAAAATCGGGACCGGGACCGGACCGGATTACAAAAATTCCGGTCCGGGACCGGACCGGAAAAATTCCGGTCCAAGACCGGACCGGACCGGTTGGACCGGAACTTAGTCTACATGCCCACTTTTTTCTAATTCCGGTCCAAAAATTCCGGTCCAATGGACCGGATCGGACCGGTTAGACCGGAATAAAATAAAATTTAATAAAAAAAAATCAAATAATAATAATTCCGGTCTTTCCGGTCCAATCCGGTCCGGACCGGAAAATACCGGTTCGAGACCGGACCGGACCGGAAACCGGAATCTTAAAAAATGATGGACCGGAGACCGGACCGGAATTTTTTTTTCCGGTTCCGGTCCAGTCGATTCCGGTCCGGACCGGTCCATTTTTCCGGTCCAGACCGGATTATGGCCACCCCTACTCACGACCTCCGGGTACCAATGAGTCTCTTTGGCCACCGAGAGAGAGAGAGAGAGAGAGAGAGCAAAGTGCACTTACGCCACTAGGACGTAGAAATGAATGGTTGAATGTCGTCCAAGAAGGTTGGCCTCGAATGGAGAGAAATCTCCTACACTTTGAATCACAATCCCTGTGGACAAGAACCCCATGGCCAAGAAAAGTGAGTAAATATATAGGTCGCAAAAGAGAAGTCATTTTAAACAACCTCCTAACCAACGACATCTCAAAAGGCCAACTCGAGATGGTCACAACACAAGTCGAATGTAAAGCTACCATGACCCTTAGGATTAGTAATACGATAAAACTAGTTATCACCCCAAAGATTAAGGGACAGGACACCCTTAACCAAGAGTTAATTGTTAGCATAAACGGAAAAAGAGGAACGTTAAGGGCACACGTTATTAACAATGTTGGAAACCACCACAACCAACCCCACCAACGCCATCACCCAACCTAAATAATCCTTACCCAAACCAATTCAACATCAATGACAAAATAGCAGCACCAATGTACCAAAAAAGAAGAAAAGATCGTGAAGACGCCAAACACTTACTTAACGCTTGAAGCTCAGAAAACAACCAAAGAACACTACCCACCTACCATGAACAATGAAAATCTGCGACACAACGTAGACCCCACAAACACACAGGAAACTTGAAACCGAAAAATCGCACAAAACATAAGTGACTCAGACTCGAATGTAGATCCATAAATGCTCCTGACGACAACAACAGACAACATAACCCGAGAGGGGACCCGACACCGACCCATAAAAAAACCATGCATGTCATCCATGAACCAATAGGTGGGGGAAGGGGAGAGGGAGAGGGGAACACCATATCAAATACATGAACATTCATACAATGAGGAGACAACAACACGACATAAAAGGGGGAGACAAACCGAAGAACTAGGGGAAGGGGCGGGGGGAGGGGGGAGGGCGAAACACTTCTCTGATACCTCCACGGGAGCAAATGACTGGATCACACCCCGAAGACAAGACCCCAGAGTGGTCGGGAAACAAGACGGACAACATGCATAGAAGATACACAACACGAGGAGGTAGGGAGTTCAGTCAAAATCTGAAGAGACGGAGCGGAGCGATGGCAAAATTCGATGCTCACAAAGTGGTAGAATCGGTGCTGATGTCGTCAAAAAAGAATCGGACCGCCGAAAATGGGCCAAAGAGTAGCCACATCTTCGGCGAAGGGTTGAAGGATCAAAAGGGAGAGAGATAAGGATAGGGCGACGGCGGTGGATCAAAGAAAATAGGGTTGGTGAAAATATTTGAAATTGTTGGATGATCTAGGTTAAATTTAGAGAGGTGTTGCGTGGGAGTTAAATTGACGAAAATGTAAAGGTGATCAAATGCGGGTTTGGGCTCGATGTGGGTCAGGCTAGCTTGATCTTTTTTTGCCCGAGGACATGCGAGTTTGCCAATTTTGGCTAGGTTCGTTGGTCGGGCCTTTGTTAAATTGGGAAGCTACATTGTCGAAACCCACTTTGTCAGCGAGTTGGACACGAGACGTGTCTAATGGGTCGTCCTGTCCATGAACATTTCCAGTAGAATAATACGGTTAATTCATCAAATTTATTTAAAATCGACAAACTGTTGCTCATTTAGCATGTTTGGTTTAGAGGGGGGGATATTTTTGGGGAAGGACCAAGTAAAATAAGCCAATCAGTAAGGGAACGACAAGTAACAGGGCAGGCGGCGCAATCGGATCACACCATCATGTGAGAGATAAAGCAGAGTCAGAGCGAAGATGTAAACCTTGCCCTGAGGTTTCTTTCAAATAACGCACAGTACGTAGAGCTGCTTCCCAATGGTCCTGCCGTGGAGCGTGCATAAATTGCGATAAGATGTGAACTGCATACGTCAAATCAGGACGAGTCACAGCGAGATACACAAGACGACCAACGAGAAGCCTATACGGCTCAACAGCAACAAGAGGCAGACAATCAGGTCGGCCTAACTGATGATATTGTTCTAGCGGGGTAGAACAAGGCTTGCTTCCCAACATACCAGTCTCAGAAATAATATCCAGAGCGTATTTCCGTTGACACGGGAAAATACCAGTGGCATTTCGCGCTACTTCTAACCCAAGAAAATATTTTAGTGTACTCAAATCTTTCATATGGAAACAAGAATGCAGATAGTCTTAAAAGATAATGAGTGAAGCGGAATCATTAGATGAGATGATCAAGTCATCAACATAGACACGGGTATTAAATTGTATGTTACCTCGAGTAATATGTAAACAATGAGTAGTCAGCCTAGCTTTGAATAAAACCGTACTTTTTCAATGCATCCCCCAATTTAGAGAACCAACATCGTAGGGCCTGCTTTAGGCCATACAACAACTTCCTCAATCCACATACCATTCCTGGTACATTAGAGTTATATCCAGGGGACAACTTAATATAGACCTCTTCATTGAGATCCCCATGTAGAAATGCATTATGGACATCCATCTGATGAAGGATCCAATTTTTAGCAGTTGCGACGACAAGAAGGATACGAACAGTGGACATTTTAGCAACATGGACAAAAGTCTCAGCATAGTCTATGCCCTCTGTGTGATGGTTCCCAAATATGCCGAGCCGTGCCTTAAGCCTTTTAATCGACGAATCAGATTTGTACTTTAATTTGTACAACCACTTGCTACCTAGTACTCGTTTCCCAGGAGGCAGTGGCTCCAACGTCCACGTTCCATTATCGTCAAGTGCTTTCATTTCTGCATCCATGGCTATGCGCCAACCGCCATCTTTCACCGCTTCTTAGAAAGAAGTGGGCTCTCTTTGTGTCATAAGAGCAGCTAAAAAATTACGATATTCCAAGGTAAATTTATTACAATTAACATAATTCATAAATGGGTAAGAATTACCCGAGATCGGTGATGGCAAAGTGACATGAGAAGCAGTAGAGGTACCACTATCGCGGATAGTATTACCAACGACATAATCAAGAAGGGAAGTAAATGAGATTTTGGTACGATGTCCTCGGCCCATAAGATATTGCTCATTCGTATTTCAAGGTGCACGCCCCTACTCTTCCTCTGTATTTTCATTTTTGGATATAGTGGCAGTAGAAGTGTCAGCCGTGGGATCCTTATTCTGATGGTTAGCCATGGGGTCCTCGGTCTGATGGTCAGTCGTGCACTCTATAGTGGGTGTATCAACATACGGTGGTGGTGGCGTGTCACTGTGATCAGCGTCACCATCATCGCAACTTTTATCGTATATGGCATGCTCCCCCTTCATCCGAGGGTGCATCGTCGAGGAACGGAAATTTATCTTCATAAAAAATAACATCACGGGAGAAAAAATTCACGACGATCCATATCATATAAGTACCATCCTTTCGATCAACCGGGTACCTCAAAAACACACATTTTCTACTTTGACTGGCAAATTTATCACCCTTCGCATGTTGGTTATGGGCATAGGACAACGACCCAAATACACGCAACACGTCAAACAGTGGAGGTGTACCAAATATAGCCTCATATGTAGTCTTGCCCCCTGGAAGAACAGATGGCGTCCTACTTATAAGGTAGGCCGCAACAACTGCACATTCGCCCCAAAATTTTATAGGTAAGCCGGCCTGAAAGCAAAGTGCACGAGCCACGTGAAAGTCCATAGACCTTAATTAGACTCCTCTAATTAGTTACTAAATTACTTGTTAATTTAGTATTTAATGATCTATGTAACATGCATGCAAATATAAAGACATTTATATAAAAGAAGAAATTTCCTCACATTGATATGGAAATTAAAAGGGCACAACAAGAACTCCTTCTTGTTGTTCTTGAGCTAATAATATGGATGAACAAGAATAATCTCTAAACTAGAAGACCTCCTTCAAGTTGCACCAAGATGACACCAAATAAGCTACCCTTATTATTAACTAGATAATAAGATAGATATTATACTACTAATATTAGAATATATTACTACACTAGTAATACTTAGTAAATATTAGTATTTTGAAAGTTTTTAGAGAGAAGATGAGTTTTGAGAGATGAATGAAAAATAAGCAAGAATGAACTAGTGATAAATTGAACAACAATTGTTCTATTTATAGCCAAGAGGGCCGGCCCCTTTGATCACCAAGAGAGTGATTTTTCTTCTTATTTTATTGCCATGCAAAGTGGTGGTGTGTTGTAGTGAGTAAAATGATTTTAGGTTTACTATTCATGTCATAATCACATGTTACTTGTGAGTATGAATAAGAGCAACCATCATCACTACCCACTACACTATAACCGGCCATGTGAGGCCTAATTTGATCCATTTTGATTTTTGATATTTGTCCCACAAATACTTATTAATTATATGCTTAATTATCTTGTATAATTAAGTGTTAATTTGATCATATAACAATTATATGACACAAATTAATGAATAATATGTACTTAACATTTTAAGTAATATTTTACCATTATATCAATATATAATGGGTCCCACAATGCTTAGTTAATTTATTTTACAACTCCTTGTAAATATAATTAACTAATTACCTCTATCTCAAAACCTCAACTAATTTAGTAATTTAACGATTAATTACTAAGTTAAATCTTATTTAATCATATTAAAATAATATATAAATTTATTAGTCAATTATCGCATAATTGAAAATTAAACTTAATCGAATTTGAGTTCATAACTCAATTTCTAATAATTAACTCTCGTACATATCGAATATATGTAATGGACTAATTAACTGTATCATATGCAAATAATTAGTTACTATTTGGATTTCATCCTTTAGGTGTGACCGAAAGGGATCACTTGATCACCGCCGTCATACGACAATAAAGTTAAACTCTAGTCAGCCAACCGTTATTGATTTACGTTAATCAACTGACTAATCATATATATAGTCAATAAATATCCCAATTATATTCCTTAAATGAGATTTATTATGTGGCGCACTATTGTGGAGGACACCTACTCCAACACCACGTTGAGTAAATGCCGATGTTTACGCTCCACGCGACCGTTTTGTTGAAGGGTACCAACATAAGAGCTATGAAATAGTATACCGTTTTTAGAAAAATAAGGTTGTAAACAATGAAATTCAGTACCATTATCGCTCCTTACAATTTTTACTTCCGAGGAGAACCGATGTCATATCATAGCAAGGAAGTTCATAAATTTTTAATATACCTCAGTTTTATTAGTCAATAGATAGATCCATACACTCCTTGAAAAATCATCGACTATTGTGAGAAAATAGCGACCATGAGTCGTAGAAGTAGGGTCATACGGACCCCAAAGATCGCAATGCACAAGCTCAAACACAGAACCACTTTTATTATTGCTTAACGGAAAAGTATTTCGAACATGTTTTGCACGATGACAAACCTCACACGGTTTTGGCAAAGTGTCCTTACTACGATTAACAAACAAAGGTAATTTCACTATTTTCTCGGAGGGATGACCCGACCTCTTGTGCCATAAATAAATATTAGAAACAATCCCTACAGTACTCGTGATTAGACGTGGGTCCTGCCGTAAGTAGTATAGTCCATCCAGCCTATCACCCTTACCAATCACCGTTTTAGTACATCGGTCCTGAATAAGACATAAACTGGCATTAGTTACAAATTCGCAATCAAGTGCATCACTTAAATGTAAGGCGGAGATTAAATTACAACGTAATTGAGGAACATAAAGCATAGGGTCCAAAGAGATGGTCGGAGTAAGTTTAATGCATCCGACTTGTAACACATGGACTTGTGTCCCGTCCGGCAATCCAACCACTCGACTGGGTATAGTACGAACGTTGAGCAAATTTTCCAATAGTCCTGCAGCATGATGCGAACAACCCATATCAATGAGCCACTTACCAGAGAAAGTGTGGGTGGGCATGCCATAGACGGTAACATGGGCTTTGGATGAGTGTCCACCACCCGATAATGCAGTAACAGCGTGACTGGTTTCGCCTTTAATTAAACCAGGAGTCCCACCTCGTCCTCCTCCACGGCCTCGGTTGGAGTGGCCTCCACGAGCATGCCCCCCACGGCCAAGCAGCCTAAGACCCCTAAGTTCATATCACCAATCAGGGAATTCCTCCATAAGATCAAAGCACAAACTATGATCGTGTCCCTTCCGATTACAGTGATCGCACACTAATTTTTGACGTTCGTTGCGACACAATTGAGAGGAAGGGCGAGATGCAGAAACAAAAACAGACCTTAATGGAGGACGGACAACAAACGTCGCAACTTCAGGTAAAGCTTTTCCGGATTTTTCAGTTCCCCTTACATTCTCTTCTTGACTGATGGGATGAAAGGCACAGTGACAGTCGGAAGAGGAGTCTGGGATAGCAAAACAGAACGTAGCATCCCATACGGACCAGAAAGCAGGCCAAGAAGGAATTGATAGACACGACCTGATTTCCTACGTTCCATATGTCTTTTACCCACGCTAGAATCACACTTACACGAAATAATTGGTTCAAATTTATCAAATTCATCCCAAAGTTGTCTTGATTTTCCATGGTACACAACCACTGTCATTGTTTCAGAATGATTGCAATAATGTAAGACACTTTTAATATGTTGGATACGAGGTCCATCAACGACGTCAAATTGTTCATGGAAATCGCCTCATAAGGCATAAGGACTTAGCGTTCTTATACTTAGGCAGGAGACTCTTTATCTCGGGATTTATAATATTCGTGCGCCAGGAAACTAGCATAGAGTGTATTGTCTCCCAGTCAGCTTTCGTACAAGGTTTTTTTAGTTCATTGATGGTACCATCAACAAATGCGTACTCACGACGAGCTTTAAGTGCGATGCACACATCGTGTGCCCATTCATCAAAGTTATTGAGTTTGTAGTAATAAACTCACCAGGTTTGTCATGATTGCTGATGTGATATGGAGAAGAAGAGTCGATCTTTCCTAAAGATTTATTGTCGCCGTCAACCATGGCGGCAGTAGGTTCTATTTTTAATATTTTTATTTTTGTATTTTAGGTTTCTCTGATACCATGCTAAATTAGTAATTAGATACCAAAATAATCATCTGCCTTTTCCATTCATTGAAAAACGTGTACTTATACAAATTACAAAACTAAGGTTGGCTGAGAGCCAAGCTCATAACGACTTAACAACTTACGATGTATAACTACGGACCTAAGCGTATTAGTTACACTAAAAATATCCAGAGATTAGCAAATGAAATATTCCTTTAATATTGATTTTGACCTACATATACCATAAGAAGAATAATCAAAACACAAGACAAGCCATACATCAAATTCTTAATTCTATTTTATTAGTGTCCGAAATTCTTAATTTTGTTGCCGAAATTAAATTGTACATATATCATAAGAAGAATAATCATATTAAATTCTTAATTTTGTTGTCCGATTTTGACCTACATATAACATAAGAAGAATAATCAAATTGATTTTGACCTACATATATCATTTTACTTGTGTCCGAAATTCTTATTTATGTTGTAGGTTTATATTCTATTTTATTGTAAATGTTTGAAAGAAATTTTCAATACTGAAATATTTGGATATTTAGATTGCTACCATACATCAAATACCAAAATAATCAAAACACAAGACAAGCTATATGTGTAAACATTTTTCACACAATATTTAATAAAACTTTGCAATTTACACGGATTAAAATTAGTTTATTATCTAAAACATACATAACTATGAAACGTATGTAAAAACATAGAATTTAAATCATTGGAATTGCCGCATTTGTTGAACATGTGTGAGTACATTATAATAAAATTGGGTAATTCCAAAGACACAAACATGATAAGTAAAATGAAAATAAATAAGTTACGGAGTATTAATTATTAATGATGAACAACGACTAATGTCATCTCCTCTTTATAAGTATCACCCGGTGACGTATCTCATTTCTTTTCACTATTATATAATATTGATTATGCAGTGTTAATTTCTCATCCTCCTCCTTGTTATGTTAATGATTCCACATAAAACACTTACCATCAAATCTAAAAGGACCATCTTCAACAATTTTCCAATGACAATAATCTACACAGTTTGCACTATCTCTTGTGAATTTATAAATATCAAACCAATGCAATTTACTATTTCCCCACTTAAATCCACAAAAATATTGTGTTGTTCCCATTATATTTGGGTTAAAACTGAATTCATAACCACCGTTGTACGAAACCTCATGTATCCCTAAATCATCATTTTTTGATTTACAATGAATTTGTAAATTTTGTTTAGTGGTAAGTTTATTTGTAACTACCACTCTTGATCTTGCTTTACATATGGTAATTGCATTGAATATCACAATAACAAGTATAAGGGCAATGTGATTTTTATGACGCATTTTGATTTGAAAAGTACATTGAGTCGTCTCGTAATGGTTTGAATCCACCTTACAAATTTAACTTTTCTTTCTTAAAGTTAATAAAGATTATAATCATATATAAATATATTATGAAGTACTTATTGAAGGGATCATATTATATAAGGATAAATAATGTCGAGATATTATTTCACGGTTTTAATTTCTATCTTTACTAATGGAAGAAGAATAGATAATTTAATTACTATTATTATATGAGTTGGATATCATTTGGACAACTCACTCTCATTGATTTTGTTTTATATGTATCATATTTAGGACTATATTTGCTAAAAATAAGTTACTTCAAAATTAAGATTGGATTTTCTAAAAACTATATTCGCCAAAAATATTATCATATAAACTAGATAGTTTTAGTATTATGAATTGATAATCTCTTCAAAATTGAAAAAAGGAAAACTTCCAATAAAACTTACTAATAACTATAAATAAATATTTGGGATCCACCTAAAAAAACATGTTATTAATAGGAAAATATCCTTCGAATACCTTATATTGAGCATATACGGAGTATGTTCTAACGACAAGAATATATTAGTTTGAAAGGATGAGATCTATGGTGATTTCCTCGAATAAAATATCATTCAAATTATTATCTCAATTAAGTATTATGTACTAGATTTCATGCCCGTGCGATACACGGGTCTATCTTAATGTCATTTTAATAATTTTCCTATAATAATTAACTTGTAAAAATAAACTTTTGAAAATTTATGACTATAATAAAATATACTACGTAATTTTTAAGAAAATAATATTGATATATTGATTCAACTCTCCGATAGGGGCAATTCTACTATTTATAGGTATTAGTATCTTCACCACACTTAAATTATTTTTCAAGGTGGGATATATAACATACTAAGAAATAACACCAAGTATGTGCAAATAATATGAGATTTTATACTATAATAATGATAACATTTTTTTTTACTACGAACGATTTTGGATTGATATCTAAGTCCAAGGACGACTCTTATGTATAATCGCATGATCACTCCAGCTTATGATATTTCTCAGATGTGGGAGAATTCTTCTATTTATACATAGTATATTCACCACACTTACATTATTTTTCAATGTGGGACAAATAACATATTTAGTTGTACTTAATTATGATACTTTCTTAAATTTTTATTTATGATATTTTCCTAAATTACTTTTGATGATATAAATTTCATTAAGGCGGGGATAATAATACAAAATTTTAAGAGTTCTGTAAGATAATACTTAAGAGATTCAAAAGATTTTGGGTGAATATCTAACTTTGAAAGATGACTCATTTTCACAATATTTTTTTTTGATATGAAATGTAAAAGGTTTTATATAAAAATTATAAACATCACTTGAATATAATATAGGAAATGTATATTGAGATAAATAAAAGATTTTTCACTTTATTTTTTTATGATACCTTCCTAAATTCATTTTTGATAATGTAGGTTTCACTAATGTGGATACAAACTTTTAAGAGCTCTCTAAGACAATATCTAAGAGACTCAAAAGATTTGGTTTGATATCTAAGTTCTAATGATGACTCCTATTTATAATTATAGGATCACCTCACCTTATGCTAATTTTACGATTTGAGACAACTATACTATTTATACGTAGCATATTTACTATACTTGTATTATATTTGAATGTGGGACAAATCACTTATTAAGTAGTAAACCATCCAAATTATTACTTATATAATACTTTCCTAAATTTCCTAAATTAAGTTTGATGGTGTAAATTTCATTATTGTGGAGATAAAAATACAAACTTTAAGAGTTCATTAAGACAATACTTAAGAGACTAAAATGACTCCAATTTATAATCATATTTTTATCACTCCTCCTCATGATATTTTCCGATATAGTATAATTTTATAATTTACACTTAGTATATATATTTACAACAAATATATTATTTTTCAATGTGAGACTAATAACACATTAAGTACTTTATCATAAAAATTATTATTTATGATACTTTTCTAAATTAATTTGTAACAATGTAAATTTCACTATTGTGACGATTATAATACAAATTTTTAGAACTCTTCAACACAATACTTAAGAGACTTAAAAAATTGTGGGTTTATACCTAAGTTCAAGGATGACTACTATTTATAATCATAGAATCACCATATGTTATAGTAATTTTTTGATGTGGGACAATTTACTATTTATATGTAATATATTCACCATACATACATAATTTTTCAATGTGGGACTAATAAAAAAACTAAATAGTACACCATCTTTTTCTATATAATATTTATTTCTTAACTGTTACTAAACTATTATATTAATATTAGAATAATAAAAAAATATTTTAAAGGTCACTTATTATATTTTAAAAGTCTTTTATTAACAATATAAAAAAGATGATCATATTTATGATCACTATACCTTATGATAATTTTTCAATATGGGACAATTTTACTATTTATACATAGTATATATTCACCAGTCACCATACCTACATTGTTTTTCAAATAACACATTAAATAATTTATCATTAAAATTATTATTTATGATGCTTTTCTAAATTAATTTTTAATGATGTAAATTTAACTATAGTTTAGATTATAATACAAACTTTTAAGAGCTCTTTAAGACAATATGTTAGAGCCTCAAAAGATTTTGGGTTTAAACCTTATTTCCAAATATGATTCCTATTTGTAATCATAAGATCACCCACCTTATAATAGTTTTCTGACGTGGGATAATTAACTATTTATAAGTAATATTAGTCATCATACCTACATTATTTTTCAATGTGGGACAAATAATATACTAAAAATTACACCAAGTATGTGCAAATAAATAGTATGAGTCTATACTTTCGAGTTTTTTTTACCACGAATGTAACTATATTATCTTCATAATTTTTGTTACGATACTTAAATTTTTTTAATAATACTTTTCTTAATTAATTTTTGATTATGTAAATTTAACAATTGTGGAGATAATAATACACAAACTTTTAAGAGATTTCTAAGACAATACTTAATAGACTTAAAAGATTTTACTTTGATATATAAGGTCAAAGGATGATTCATATATATATAATCATAAGAGATTTTACTTTGATATAGAAGGTCAAAGGATGATTCCTATATATAATTATAGGATCACCACCTTATGTTAATTTTACGATGTGGGACAATTTTACTATTTATACATAGTATATTCATCACTTCTACAAACTTTTAGGAGATCTCTAAGATAATTTTTAAGAGATTCAAAAAAATTTGGGTTAATACCTAAGGTTTAAGGACGACACCTATTTATAATCATAGGGTTAGCCACTTTATGTTATTTTTACGATGTGGGATAATTATACAATTTATACGTAATATGTTTACCACATCTACATTATTTTTCAATGTAAGAAAAGTAATATATTAAGTAGTACACCATCTTTTTCTTTAAAATATATAGTTCTATTATTTTTATTTTATATAATAATTAAAAGATTATCCACTTAATTTTTTATATCCAAAGTATTATTTATGAAACTTTCCTAAATTAATTTTTTATGATGTAAATTTCACTTTTGTAAAGACAATAATACAAACTTGTAAGAGATCTCTAAGACAATACTTAAGAGACTCAAAAGATTTTGGATGGATACATAAGTTCCAATTATGACTCCTATTTATAATCATAGGATCACCATATCTTAAGGTAAATTTTCGATGTGGGACAATTCTACTTTTTATATGTAATATATTTACCACACCTACGTTATTTTTTAATGTGTGACAAATAACATCATATTTTTCTATAAATTAATTATTTCTTGAATACTACTAAACCATTATACTAATATTAGAATAATAAAAAATATTTTAAAAGTCAATTATTTAATTTTCATATACTTATGTTATAGTTATATGATCTTATAAATGATATGCTAGTAAAAAATACAAAATTTATACTCTAATAAAAGCATTTTTCGTTAAGAATCCAAATATATAAGTTTTGAAATGTTTTGCATTATATTTTTTTTGTCAAATTGATAATCAATTTTTTTTACGTAAATAATAGTTGTGATATTAGAAATATTACATAGTATATTTTTTGTAATCTTGGAAGATCTTAAAATATGTTTTGCAAAAATTGAAAAAGATGATGTTGACCAATAGAATTGCTCGAAAAAAGCCTCTTATATATATATATATATATATATTGATTTGTTAACATTTGTGCGGGATCGTTTACACTAGGGGTGACTGGTGAGATTGGTCCAAACCCTAGGAGTGGACCGAACCCCAAAACAATAATTAGGTGGACCGAAGACCAGACCTAAAAAGCAAAACGGAAAGGGACCGAAATTTAAGATTTTTTTAGTATGTCATAATTAAAATTTAGTTTCATTAAATCAAATAAACTAGTTGATTAAAATATCTTTAACATAAATAATCCCCAATATCAAATTTATTAATATTGTTTGGAGATAAAATACTTGATAAATTCTTACAATTGCAAAAATTATCATAGAACATCTAAATTTTGGTTCATTCGGTCCGGACCAGAATTAACCGGTCTTGGACTGGACCGGATCGAAAACCGAAACTTCGAAAAGTGTAGACCGAGGACCAAACCTAAATAAATTCGGTTCGTTCCATTTTTCCGGTCCAAACCTGAACTTTTTTTTTTTGGTGAAAATGTAAGTAATATTAAGCACATAAAACCAAATACAATATCAAACACAACTCATTAATTATGAATAAGACCCCTAATTAATTCATTGTGCTTCCAATACATCTCCTTATTACTCACCATACTATTAACTCTATTACAAATGATCAATTTAATTCTCATAGCAATAACCTTAGGTATTAAAATGAAGTTTTCATACAAACAGAGGTTTCTTGCATTCCAAACGTGATATATCACAACACAAATGACAGCTCCAACAATCTGTTTCTGCAGCAGCGGCTTAATCCTGCTATGAATCCACCGGTTAGCTGTTTCTTGCCAAGGAATAGTAATACCTAGCCAACTTGATACCAGCTGTAGACATCTCCTAATGTAATAGCAGTAAAAAACAAATGCTGATGTGATTCAACGTGAGTACCACATAACAGACACTCAACAACATCAATAGCCCCTAAGTTGATCAACCTATCATGAGTCATGAGCCTTCAAAAGCCTCAAGCATCAGGTCACAAACCTGATGTCCCCCATGGGAGAACATTAACAAGTCATCAGCAAAACAAAAATGAGCAGCAAGCTTACTCTTCTTACAAAGAGAATGATATTTAAAACCCTTACACTCCTGAGTCACAGGAATTATCCTACTCAAGTAATTCATACACAAAGTAAAAAGAAGGGAAAACATAAGATCCCCTTGTCTAAGGCCCCTTCTCCCTTTAAAATAGAATTCTCGATGTATACATAGAGTAGGAGGTAGTGCTTACACATTCCATAATCCAATCACAAAACTGTGCCGGGAACTCTAATACCTGCAACATCTCCTTCAAAAAGCCCAAATTTACCATCTCCTTCACCTGAACTTGCTCAGCGCCAATTTACACTTTTTTATCTAATGTAATGTATTTTTATCCAAACAAATGTAAAAGCCTCTTTCTACAAAAGAAAATAAGTTAAACTTAAAGTTTTTTTGTCAAACCAATGTTGACCTAGAATTGAGCCCTATTTTGCATGTTATACTTGTATATAAATAATGGGTTACAACTTACAAATTGGTCTTACTTTTTTAGCCGCCTATATTTTTAGATTGTACTCCACTAATCTTGGCTATTTGTTTTATCGTTGATTTTGGCACAAAGACTAGGGGATACCATTTATAGTTATTGTCATTGGATGATAAGCGGATTTAGTAGAAGTGTACAATCAATTTAACCATCAAAAGCATTCAAATATAGCAAGGTGAAAGAATGAATGAGACATCCAAATATGGATGATGATGTGGGGGAGAAATAATATATAATATTAAGCTATTGAAGGTAATCATTTCGTTTTCTCGGTGTTTTTCTATGATCACTCCATGAGTCCTTAGAAAGAATTTAAGAAATTGAGGTTTGTTATATTTTAATGGTCCGGATTTAATTATGTGAATATAAATTTACTTAAAAATAAAAAGGTTAATGAAAAAAATTTGGGATATAGAATATAATAATCCAAGTGAGAGAAAATAAACAAAGAAAAATGAAGGCCCCTTTTCCGATTACAGTAAGTCTCCCTTGTGACGGATATATCCGCACAAACTTCTAAAATGTCAAGTATCTCCCACTTGAGTAGAAAGACAAGCCTAGAAAATCACAAATGACTTGTCTTACCCTACACATGTGGATAATATTTTATCCGTCACAAATGAAAATACTCCCTCCTATTCACACCATTGTTCCCCATTCCCATTTGGCACAAATTTTAAGGTTTTGAATTAAATAAGTAAAAGTAATGTAGTGGGGGTAAGGTGATTGGAGAGAGGGAATGTATTGTGGGGTATTATTGTGGAGTGAAGTGATTAAAATTATTATTGTTGTGGGGTAAGGTGATTAAAATAAGATAAAGTATGGGTATTGTAGTGGGGTAATGTGATTAAAATAAGTATAAAAGTTTACCAAAAAATGAAAGGAGAAGGTATTGTGAATAGACGAAAATGGAAAGGGGGAACATTGCTCAGAATAGGAGGGAGTATGTGTTTCAATTAGGGCATTGCTAAACCCCGCCCCCCAATTTACACATCCCGCCCCCCATAATTACTTCTTTGCCCTTTATCATTAATTGACCAACATATAATAAAGTGGGATATTATTTCCGTCTTAATATTTTAAAATTCAAACCGTCATAAATTTTCCGTCTTAATATTTTAAAATTCAAACCGTCATAAATTTTCCGTCTTAATATTTTAAAATTCAAATCGTCATAAATTTTCCGTTAGAAATTATTCAAAATTCAAAAAACCGTTTCAAACCGTTATAAATTCAAAATCGCTTCAATTTTCATTATTCAAAATTCAAAAAACCGTTTCAAACCGTTATATATTCAAAATCGCTTCTTTCTCATTCTATTTTCTTCCTTTCAAATCATCAAACTTCTTTCTCATCTCTTGTACAAGGTATGTTCAATCTTTCTTCTTTTTTTATTCAATTAGTATAGATTAGTTTATAGGTTGACGTAGATTAGAAAGCATGTGACGATTAGAGCCCATTAGGTTGCGTATTTTTGAATTTGTATTAATCGTTATAGTTGAATTTACGAAAAAAAAAAAAAAAACGGAAATTGGCCCATTCGTGTGGATTACACGAATGGACCTGGGCCAATTCGTGTAATCTACACGTCTGGGCCGTGGCTCATTCGTGTGGATTACACGAATGGACCTGGGCCAATTCGTGTAATCCACACGAATGAGCCACGGCCCAGACGTGTAGATTACACGAATTGGCCCAGGTCCATTCGTGTAATCCACACGAATGGGCCGGTTTTTTTTTTTTTTTTTTTTTTTAAATTGTCTTATTATGTATTTATATTTACGTATTTTTACTATGTAATATATATTTACGTACTTTTAGTTTTTTTGAATTATGTAATTAAATGTTTGATAATATATTTACGTACTTTTATTAATTACAAATTAAATGTTGGTTGGTAATTATAGTTACGTATTTTTATTATGTAATATATATTTACTTACTTTTAGTTTTTTGTGTTATGTAATTAAATGTTTGATAATATATTTACGTACTTTTATTAATTACAATTGTAATTATGTTTTTTCACTACAAGAATCAGCCCTTGCTCCGACCGCACATTCCGACCGCTATTCAAAACGGTCGGTAAATAGATATAGCGACCGACAACGGTCGGTAAAGTAAATAACGGTCGGTAAAAATACCGACCGAACTACAATCGGTCGCTAAAAGGAGAAAACGGTCGGTGAAGGTGAAAATTACCGACCGATTGGCCGAAATTACCGACCGGCTTGCCAATCGGTCGGTAAGAACACTGATACGTAAAAAACAAATCCGACCATCCCTCATTCTATTCTCACTTACCCATTCTCACTCTAACCCGACGACCCCAAAGACGACACGCCTATACCCGACGACCACCTCCTTCCCACCGCCGACCACCGCCGCTCACCTGCCGTCCGACCACCGCCGACGCCGCCATTCCCTCCTTTCTCAACAACCACCTTCTCTCTTCTAGTTATTTACTAAAGGTATGATTTTCTCTTAATTTTTGTGTTTATAGTTGTTTTAATTGTGTTTATGTTTGTTTTTACCCTTAATTTTATGTTAAGATTTGATTATTTGATGTTATTTGAATATAATTTAGAGTTGTTTAAGTTAGGGTTAAGATTTGGTTGAATTGGGGGTTTTTTTAATTATTTGCAATTATGTTAGTATATGTAATTGTTAGTATGTAATTGTTAGTGTATGTTAGTGTTAGTGTTAGTATATGGTTAGTGTTAATTGGGGGTTTTTGATAATGGTTAGTGTTAGTGTTGTTAGTATATGTAATTGTTAGTATGTAATTGTTAGTGTAAGTTAGTATATGTAATTGTTAGTGTATTGGGGGTTAAATTGGGGGTTTGTTAATATGTTAGTGTATGTAATTGTTAGTATGTAATTGTTTATATGTTAGTATATGTAATTGTTAGTATGTTCAGTTGTTAGTAGTAGAAATATGTGGTTAGTAGTAGATAGTATTCATGTTGTTAGTAGTAGATATATGTTGGACTTTGGTTGTGAAATTGAATGTTGGTTAAATTTTTGTAGTTAGAAATTTTATGTTGGTAGTATAATTTGATTAGTTGGTTAAAATTCGTAATACGAATTAGTATTTAGATTGCCTATTTAGTAAGAATGTAGATTGTCTCAATTAGTTGTTGGATTGCCTAATTATGTTATATTTATGTATTTATATAGATTTGTAATGAAGAGGGTTGAACGAGAATGGATGTATGAAAGGGTTGATGCTAGGAAGATGGTTAAGTATGAGTTTGTATGTGGGGTGAACAGTTTTCTTGAATATGTTAAAAGCCGAGATGAATTTAGGAATTCACAATTAATTAGATGTCCATGTGTAAAGTGCAAAAATTTGAAATACTTGAGTGAATTCGTCGTACAAGAACACCTTATTAGTAAAGGTTTTACGGGAAATTATTATGATTGGGTGTGTCATGGTGAGCCTTACTCCTTGAAAATACCAAACAATGTACCAAACACTACTCAATCTCCCATAAGAGGACCATATCGAGAGATGGTAATAGATGCCTTAGGTGACCGTGCATTAGAACATATGGAGGAACCCCCTATCGGTGAAGAGGAAACTCCACACCCTCAGTTGAAGAGTTTTTTTGATATGTTAGATGCGGCGGAGAGACCTTTATATGAGGGGAGCGATGTGTCGGTGTTACAAGCAGCTGCAAGGGTTGTTAACATAAAATGTGAGCACAACTTATCGCACAAATGTGTAGATAAGATTGCTTCCTTGATTGAGGATGTTATACCTCGGGGAAATGTGATGACCCGCACCTATTATAACACCAAAAAATTGCTCAAAGCTCTTCAACTACCCTATCAAAAAATTCATTGTTGTAAGGACGGGTGTATGCTCTTTTGGAAAGAAGATGTGTCGCTTGATAAATGTAAGAAATGTGGCAAAGATAGGTACAAGCCAACACCATCAAGTGGGAGGAAAATACCTGAAAAAGTCCTATTCTACCTTCCTATAGGTCCAAGATTACAACGGCTTTATGCTACTAGAAATATTGCGGAGGCTATGAGATGGCATGAAGAAAACCCTCGTGTACAAGGGACATTTGCCCACCCAAGCGATAGTGAGGCTTGGAAGCATTTGGACAAAATGTTCCCGGAATTTGCTAGTGAGCCTCGAAATGTCAGACTTGGGTTGTGCACAGATGGTTTTACACCGTACGGCCAATTTGGGAAAAAGTATTCATGTTGGCCTGTAATTCTCACTCCTTACAATCTACCACCATGGTTGTGCATGAAAAAACCATTCATGTTCCTTTCATTGATTGTTCCGGGGCCGGATAATCCTAAAAGTCACATAGATGTCTTCTTACAACCTCTTATCGAAGAGTTGAAAGAGTTGTGGGAGGTTGGTGTACCCGCTTTCGATGTGTCCAAGAAACAAAATTTTCAACTCAAAGCCGCTCTTTTATGGACAATCAATGACTTTCCAGCTTACGGCATGCTTTCCGGTTGGGCCACGGCCGGCTTCCTTGCATGTCCTTATTGTATGGAAGAATCAAAGGCATTTTATCTTCCTAAGGGTCATAAGGTGTCTTGGTTTGATTGTCACCGACAATTCTTATCGCCTAACCACGGATTTCGGTATAACAAAACCTCATTTCTCAAGAATATATTACAAAAAAATGACACCCCTCCTCTATTCCTAGACGGTTTTGAAATTTGGGAGAAGATTCGTGATTATCCTACAAGTATTGAGCTCACAAAGAGTGAATTGAACAAGTTTAAAGCCAATAAATTAGGTTGGTCTAAGAGAAGTATATTCTGGGATTTGCCTTATTGGAAACATTTGTTAATACGACACAATTTGGATGTTATGCATATTGAAAAGAACTTCTTTGAGCAATTGATTCATACGGTCATGAATAATAAGAATAAAACTTGCGACAATGAAAAATCAAGGGAAGACGTTAAACTATTATGCAAAAGACCACACTTACACATTAAGGAAAATGGAGTTAAGCCAAAAGCCCCATTTGCACTTGATAAGGCTCAAAAAAAAGTGTTATGTGAGTGGATTTGTAACTTGAGGTTTCCAGATGGGTATGCATCCGACTTGAGTAGGTGTGTTGATCGACATGATCATATCCTTCATGGGTTGAAGAGTCATGATTGTCACGTTTTCATGGAAAGATTACTACCTGTGGCTTTGAAGCACTTATTGCCGAAAGATGTGTGGAGTGCAATAACTGAAATAAGTCTATTCTTTCGTGATTTGTGTGCCCCGACCCTGAAACTTGAAAACATTGAAAATGTTTAGTTTTTCTATTATAATTTGTATTATGCAGATGTCGGAAAATGATGACCGTAGGTCTAAACTTCATGCATCATATCGTCGGAAAAAAGTTAATGTGAGGGTTGGAGATACTAGTATTGGGTCAATTGAAAAATCAGAAATACCAAATGAGCCCGATTTTTATGATGGGGAGTTTCAACAGTTCGAGAGAGAACTTGAGGAGGAGGAACGAAATTATCAAGGGTCGGGAAATGATGAGGGGGATAATGAGGAGGCGGGTAATGTTGAGGGGACAAATGTGGAGGCGACTTCTGTTTTTCGGGTTAGACGGGGGCCGCAGGGTAGGTTTGAGAGTTATGCTTCGGGGTCTAGCAGTTCGCGCGGGGGTTGAACCGCGTAGGAAAGTAAGGGCTAGGGGGAAAGATTCGAGCTGGATATTGACGGGGCCATCACAGGGGGGTCCTTTAGTACCGGATGTGATTCCGAGTTTTGGTGGACACATTTCTTACGTTATGTGGAATCAGCGTGGCTTTGAGCGTAGTTTGTTGACTAAATACACTAGAGAGAGATCATTAGTTGAGCTCCGTAAGTGGATTTTGCCAGATGAGGTTCGCGCGATAGTTGCGGAATCGGATCTTAGTCATTTGCCCGACATTATGCATAAAAATTTGAACATGCCGTTGTTGTGTGCATTTATTGAGAGGTGGCAGCCGGACACCAACACATTTCACATGCCATGGGGTGAGATGACGATACTGCTGCACGATGTTGCGGAGATCCTTGGGATTAGTATTGATGGGGATTCTTGTAGCATACCCGAGGCTGATATGGCACATCCCGTGCTTGGTATGTCGGAGTTGTTGGCTATGACTGAGGCTCAGTTAGGAGAGCAGTGGGAACAAGGTAATGATGCAAAGATATACAAGGGCAATTTGATTTTACAAAAAGCTTTGAAAGAGTTGGTTGCGGGGGGCAAGCGGGGAGTGGCTTCTGAGGTTCAGGGTTACTTGATGATCTTATTGAGTTCGACATTATTTGTTGACAAATCTAGTGATAGGGTTCGGGCAAACATATTCCCGTTGCTTAGAGATGTTCGTAGCATTAGTAAGTATGCTTGGGGTGTCGGCACATTGGCTTATCTATATAGGCAGTTGGGTATTTCTTCGAGGGCTGATTGTAAGGGTTTATGTGGTTGTTTGACCTTGTTGCAGTCGTGGATCTTCGAGTACTTTCCCAGTTTTAGGCCGATGGCGACCTTGGTAACCAGTCCTGATACTCCGAGGGCTTCAATATGGTCTACCAGTTCTGTACCACGCGCTGAGGCGGATAGAGCACTTGTAAAATACCGAGAGCAGTTGGATTTGTTGCCTATAGAGTCGGTAGCTTGGAGACCGTACCCTCAGAATCCCGAGACTGAACACCCTAGTACCGCGTTTCAGGGGTTGTTGAGATTTATCGATATTGTTGAGCCATACTACCCTGAGAGATGTCTTCGACAATTTGGGTACATGCAGACCATCCCGCCCCCCATGCCTCCCACTGACAGGGCTTACCGTCCAATTAAGTCGATTGCATATGATGTGCAATATGACGGTGCGATGTTGGACTACGTGTGGAATAATTGGAAAATTCACAGAGTACATTTGGATAGGCGTTCATTGCCCGCTCACCCACCACATGCTTACACGCAAGGGTATATGGAGTGGTATAGTACACATTCGCATCCTTATGTGATGAATGTTCCCCGTGATGTCGGTGAGCTGCCCGTATCGAGGACCCACTTTCCGACTACGGTACGTTTAATATATATGTAATTTTGATATTAATGTGTATTCATATAAATGTGTTTCAATTTTAATATAACTGTCTATTTCTTTACTTTGCAGGTTGGTCAGTCGCTTATTCACCGCTTCTCACATTTTGATGATGTTGATGACCCTGCAATGACCGGAGAATTTAGGCAGTTTATGAGGACCTCGCTTCCAGAAATACGAGCATACGCCGGTAGACCCCCGTAATAGCTGTCGCTGATACTCTTCCGCTCAACATTGAAAATAGTTCCCGACGAAACAAACTAGAGACAACGGTCTTGCTAATTGAATCTTCCAATGTCCTTCGAATCTCAATGTGTTGACCATGCATCATAACATCAGCCCGTCTCCACAAATTGTACAAGGTAAGCTCAGCTGATCCTAACCACATCTTCAATTGCGCATGAGCGGACTCAACTCTAGATGTAGATGTGTTACCAAAATGAATCACCAAATTAGTGAAACATTTGGCAAACATATGAATTTTAACCCACCATTGAGTTTCAAGATAAGTGATAAGTCCGGGTTGATAAGCATACTTTCTCCTTAACTCGCCAAACTCCCTTTGACAATCATCAAACGTTTTTGCTTCAACCACTTTCTTCCAAACACCATGTGCTATACGTTTTCCAAAAGTTCCATCTTTTCGCAAGTTTGTAGCTTTCGTCTCAACTGCATTGTAAATATGCCACAAACACAAGAAATGCGGTGTTGTTGGAAATACATGGGGAAGTGCTGCAAGTAGACCGCCTTCGTGATCAGTGACAATGACCGTCGGTTTCACACAAGGTTCCAACAAAGATTCCAACAAAGATTCCAGTCTCCTCAAAACCCAAGTATAACCATCGGTGGATTCTCTCATTATCAATGCATACCCTATTAAAAAACTTTTGCCAACGGGAGTGACACCAACACATTGGACCAAAATAAGCCCATATTTGTTGGTTTTATACGTAGAGTCTATCAAAATCACATTTGGCCATGCTTTAAACATTTGGGCTGCCTCGGGATGAACAAACCAAACACGTTCAAGAGCTCTTGTTTCCTCATTTACCATGAAATCACGGATATATCCAGCTTCGTTGGCCAAGTGCAACATATATTGCACACTATTCCTCCCGTCTCTATCTTTTGCACTAAGTCTCGCATTTTCATTGTATATTTGTTTCAAGCGCGGTGCCGGTTGATCGGGAAACAAACGTGTGAAAGCATTTCTAACCATCCCCGGTTTGACATGAGACTTACGCTGTTGCTTAATAAATTCCTTTTGTTCATCATTAAATTGTGCTCTACGTCTATGACCTTCAAGGAACTCTCCAAAAGAGTGATTGTGAAACCCACATTTTGGAACCACTACCCACATTGCCAAACCTCTTTTAACCACTTTCAATGCAAATCGACACATAATTTTTTTTGTAGCTGATTTCCTTAACGGTTTCTCCGGATTCTTGGCATTGCTTTTATAAGGTCCATACCGATCACATGTGATCAATTTGAACGGGGGACGCTTTTCCATGTGATACGTGTATTTTAACAAATGAAACCCCAATCCGTAAGCAACATCATTACATTTATCAAATGCTTCCTCAAACGTTGTAAATGGATTTTCGAAGATAAAAGAATCGCCGTAATTCACACCATCCCCCGTCGGTCCTTCTTTATTTTCCTAATTAATTCCATTAAAAGTTATATATATTAAATACATTTTGTTTTTTAAAAAACAAAATACGACTTACAATTTTAAAAAAAAAAAAAAAAAAAAACCCTAATTACACGAATGGGCCTGGGCCAAAACGTGTGAAATACACGAATTAGCCTGGGCCAATTCGTGCAGATCACACGTTTTGGCCTGGGTCCATTCGTGTGTATCACACGTCTGGGCCTGGGCCAAAACGTGTGATCTGCACGAATTGGCCTGGGCCAAAACGTGTGATCTGCACGAATTGGCCATGGCTAATTCGTGTATTTCACACGTTTTGGCCATGTTTATTACGCGAATCTGACACGATAGCATAAGTCGACTTAAAAAAAAAAAAAATCGTAAATCGAATTTTACCGTCGCATTTCCGGCCTCGTTCTCCGTGGTTTCAGTGGTTTCCGTGTTAACCCCTTCCTCCTCGTCATTTTCGTGACCCGTATTATCGTCCCCTTCATCAAACCCGCTATCCTCGCCGTAAGCATAATTAGCGTATTCATCAAAATAACGATAATGTTGTTGGGCATTCCACTCGTTTGCAAATCGAGGTTCGGTATCATAATTATTGTACGACGACGTAAAAAGATACTCGTAAAAATCATTACCGTCACTCATTTTCGAAACAAAGGAAAAAATAAATTTAAGAGAGATTTTTTAGAGAGAAGGGCAAAAATGGAAAATGAAATGAAAATAGGAGGCGGGATGAGTAATAAGGGGGCGGGGTTTAGCAATTTTGTTCAATTAAAAGTAAGTCTAAATAATAAGTTATAAAGGGAAATAGGTAAATCACTCACATAATTCCAAATTTTTCCTCAAAAATGAAACTTTTACTTATCGAAGAATCTTTATTCTATGATAATGGATTTAGTTTATTGATGTTATTTAGCGTTTGTAACATGAATGGCACTCATACCAAGAGAACGATTGTGGTAACGACTAGGTGAATGAGTTAAAAACGATAAAACATAGATCATTAAAAAGATAAAAACATAGATCATTAAAAACGATAAAACTCTCTCTAATAAACCCTAGCCTCCATCAAAATACGTGGGGCTTCCTTCAAAATACTTGTGGTGAGGTGAAGCGATTGGAGAGAGGAAAGGTATTGTGTGAATTATTGTGGAGTGAAGTGATTAAAATAAGTATTATTGTAGGGTGAGATGACTAAAATAAGATAAATTATGGGTATTATGGGATATTATTCTGGGGTGAGATAATTAAAATAAGTATAAAAGTTTACTTAATAGGGAAAAAAGAAAGGTATTGTGAATAGATGAAAATAAAAAGAGAAAAGGTTATTTAGAATAGGCGGAGTACTATTATATGCACTAAAAGTCATAGTATGTTCAAATTCAATGGACTGCTTCAAGAGCACAATTGTGCTCTACAATGCTTTGCCAAATTATAGCTCATAGTTTAGATTATGTGTTGTCGTATTTTTTTGACAAAATCTCATGTCCGAATGCTGATGTCTAAGAGTTATTTGATCTAATCCTGAGAGATATCTCGTATCTTTGACATTTATGTTCCATAGAAATATCATATTTTTATTTGAAATACTTTATTTCTTTCTAATATTATCGATATATATGTTACCTACGGAACAAAATCAATGGAACTATTGAGAAAAGTCGTATCTTGATTTTGAAATAAATTTATTTTTAGCCGATGTTAGGTTCCCATATATGTTATATGCTCGACAAAACCAATGAGATTGAGTTGTTGAAATGATATCTATTTCACATAACAATAGTAATTAATCTCCCTCCATTAGTAAAAATAGTAATTAAGTCTCATGAAATAATATTTCAAGATAATAATTTATAAATGTTAAAAAGACCCAAAGCGATTCTTAAATAGTTTGCTCCCTTTTATATTTTATTACTACTTAACATATTCATATATAACAACAATCTTTATCAACTTTGCGAAAGCAACAATAAGAATTATCATATCAAAATGCATTTCAAAAATTTAATTCATTTTTTTCTTCTTCTAGTGGTGTTATCCAATGTGATTACCATGTGTGAATCAAGAATTAGAGTGGTAGTTACAAATAAATTAAACAGTAAACAAAATTTACAAATTCATTGTAAATCAAAAGACAATGATCTAGGAGTGCATTTGGTGCCATACAACATGGATTATGAATTTAGTTTTAAAAGAAGTATGTGGGGAACAACCCAATTTTTTTGTGGATTTAAGTGGGGTAATAGTCAATTACATTGGTATGATATTTATATATTCATGAGGGATTCCGAAGTTTGTGACGACTTTTGTCATTGGAACATCGTTGAAGATGGTCCTTGTAGATTTCAAGGTGAATGTTTCATGTGGAATCATTAGCCTAACACAAATTCTCATTTTAAACGGAAGTATCTGTTTGAAGGTTTAAGACGGGAGAATAATGGCTCATTTGTATAGATAAGACAAATACTTTGTCGTTCACTAGACATTTTATTTTTTTTCTTATCCATACAAATGGATACTACTTGATCCGTTTTAATTTAAGACGGATATATACGTTTTAAGTGAGACTTATTGTTAGCCTAATAAGGGAATGATAAAAAAACAGTTACATGTCATCAATATTGGTATTGAATAATATATTTTTTTATTATCGTTTCACTTATCAAGATATTTGTTTCTAGTATATTAACTTTTCATTTATTCAGTACTAGTTGATCTTCGATCGATTGATGTTCTTTAGCTTTTGGAACACTTTATTACTCTATGTGCCATGCGAAGATGACGATTTTGATACAATTAGGGGATTAGAGAAAACTTTGATTATTCGAACATATAAACAAAGTAAGTAACTTTTTACATTACGTAGAAATTAGAGGTCTTAGAGCAATTGCAATGAGATGTTCCCCTATATATTAGGGTTGTTGATAAGTGTAAAGTTGTGTCCCCAAAATCAAAGTAAACCTAACTCAATGCTAACTAATAGTCAGCGGTAACTAGGGTATCGAATCGACAGGGAGGCGGTAAAAGTTTATTTGCTAATAACTAAGCGTCTTTAAGGGTAACAATTTCTGGGGTTTTGATGGTTTGATTAGCTATAACTAATTGCAATAAAGTAAAAGACGAATCCAATAAAATTAAAGGTCTAGGGTCTCAGGTTCACTAGATATGTTATCCGGGGATATAATCTCATCAATAAAAAGGTCAATTAAGTTGATTAAGGTCATAAGATTAGTCAATTCTATTATGCCCTTTAGATCTAAATTTAACATGCGATCGCTATAATTAAACTAGTTTATCCAATTGTCGCTGCCTATATTAGTCTTTACCCAGTTGGTGATAACTAGTTAATTAACTCTGATCTGTAAATCAATTAACTAGAAGTAAGGCAACAATTGAACAACAACTTATGCAATTTAACAATCAATTCATAAAGCAATCCCCTTCTAACAACCTAGATCCCCTTAAATCCTAGAGTAAAGAATTAGCTACTCATAATAACTAAAGTAACAACGATAATATAAATAAAGGCAAACATAATTAATAACATAAAAGAGATGATTAACAAAACAATTAACAAACAAGAACTTCAACTAATAATAAGAGTAGAAGAATTACAAAATACCAAATTCGAAGAATTGATTAACTAAAAAAACAAAAAAAAAACTTGTCGATCTAGAATAATATGAGTAGCAAACTAATTCTAAGAGTTTTTGAGAGTTTCTAAATTAAATAAAGTGTAACCTAATTATAAAAGACGATATTTGTATTTATACTAAAACAATAATTAACTAGACCGACTTTGTAAAACCCATAACACGTCAGTTACTAGGTTGCTCGATCGAGCACACAATATGCTTGATCGAGTCGGGTTTTCAACTCCGCGCAGTGAATTTCAAACAGCTACCATTTATTTTTTACTTATCGGAATTCGTCGTTTGACCTATCATTGGAAAGCTAAGAGAAAGAGCTTTACTTTTTCGTGTTAGTCACTTTGATCCGAGTTGCAGAACTCCAAATTTTCAAGTTTGAAGTTGACACTTGTGCAAGCAACCATTCTTTCTTCTCATTTCACATTTGTTTGGTATTTCCAACTGTACTAATTTCTTTGACATTCCTTCTTGGTCACCACTCACCATGTCAAACATAAATTCTCCAAATGTCGAGTCCATTTCGCTTTGCAAGGGATCAAATGCATCCAAATCGCCCCGAATCTACACAATAATACGCAAAAGCGAGAGTATCGACATTCTAGCATATAATGGCATCTAATTATATAATGAAACACAAAATCGTCACAAAAGTGAATAAAAGGAGGCATAAACATGTATATAATTATGACTCGTCAGTTATACTAAGAACTTATATAAAATTACTTGATTATGTAATAATTTTAATGTTATATGCCTATATTTTAATCAATTCAATACATTTGATTGACATATTGCACAAATATATATTGGAATGTATACAAGTGGTTAAAATATATTCGTAACCGACTTTGTCCCAATAATATGTTTTTCTTTGATTGTAAGTATTTCCTTATGATCATTACTAAATATGTTTTACTTTCTATTTTCAATTTTCAAGAAAATATTTTTTGGTACATTAAAACCTTATGTTTATATGAAAATGTTTTCATCAACTAGAATTTTTAAAAATGCAATCCTAATTTAGAGATCATTAGCCGATATTATCCTATATATAAGTTACATACTAAATCACTAAGAGTAAATTGTTCAAATAATAACCAACTCGCATAATAGTATTGTCTACATTCAACACCAAACACATCATTTCATTTTTTGACACTTTTCATAAATGAAGGAATTCTTCTAAATTATGTGCAATGAATAAGAGAAAATATAATCATGTTGGATTGTGCTTGATTCGCCTGTATAAGCGCAGTAAAAATATCAAACTTGTATATTTTTTTATAATATAAAATTCAAGATATTTATGTTACAATTTTTGCATTCACAAACGTGTAAAAGACAAATGAATGTAGAAAGTATTATTTAATCGCATTTTGTTTGTAAATATAGTAATTAAACCTCATAAAACAATATCTCAAGATTATGTGTATCAACATAATTTGTTTCATTTTATATGTGATTGAAAATACATTTTATATGTAATAGTCTTCATCCACTCTTTAAAAGAATAGCTAAAGTTGTAAACTAGATTCAAACTTTCACAAGTCAATTAAACCTACTCATCACTCCAAAATGCATCCCAAAAAACTCTTTACCCTTATTTTTCTTGTTATAACATTTAATGTAATTAGCATGTGTAGAGCAACCACAGTGGTAATTACAAATAAACTAAACAATAAACAAAATCTACAAATTCATTGTAAATCAAAAGACGATGACCTTGGGGTGCATTGGGTGCCATACAACAATGATTATCAATTTAGATTTAATCCAAACATATGGTTTACAACCCATTTTTTTTGTGGATTTAAATGGGGAAATAGTACTTTGCATTGGTTTGATATTTATGTGCAAACAACGGATATCCAAGTTTGTCAAAGTTATTGTCGTTGGATTATCGTTGAAAAAGGTCCTTGTAGAATTAATGGTGAATGTTATGTTTGGAATCCTAATCGCAACAAAGACGAGGGTGAGAAAGTCATAGTTCATTAACAATATTCGAAAGTGAAAGGAAAGTGAGACACAGTTAGCGAATGTTATCGATATAGAGAAGGATAGAGAAGGATGACAATAAAGCTGAGAAAGTCGTAGTTCAACATTTAATGAATATGTAATTATCACCGATGTTTTACATATTTACAACATTTCCTAAAAGAAAAATTATTATCTTATTTAATACTCCCTCCTAGTCGGTCATTTCTTCCCTCTTTCCTTATTGTGTAAGTCGGGTTTTCTTCCCTCTTTCCTTTTTTGGATGTGGGGTTGTGTGTTTTGTGTGGTCTAAATTCATTTGTATGTGGGGTAGTGTGTTTTGTGTGGTCCAAATTCATTTCCTTAATTTTTGTGTAAAAGGGGAAGGGGAAGAAATAAGTGACTAGGAGGGAGTATTTAGTATTATATATTATCTGTTTTGATTAATTGATGTTGTTTAGCTTCTATAACATTGTATAACATGATATAACACTTATTTCAATAAAACGATTCTTATATGACCTGATAATTAAAGAAACTTTAATTATGTAAAACAAAATATCACTATTAAATGATTTTAATCCTACAGATTTATGTGATCCCTGTATGTAGGTTATCACTCGTATACTTATTACTAATGTAGAAACTTTTTATTTAAACATTTGTCAAACCAAAATGCTTTCAAGAATTTATTTTAAATTCAACAATTTAACTTATTTAAACATTGTTTTCGTGAAGCTAACAAAGTTGCTGATTTTATGGCGTCTACAAAACATTCATGTCCAACACTTTCAAGGTGGTTTGCTAACCGATGTCTTCAACTTACCTCATTCATCCGAAAGGATGAGATAAGTTGGTACTACACTAGATGATCAAGTTTTCCAACCATATAAAAAAAAAAAAATACTTATTTATAAGGAGATAATGCTAAAGCGTCAGAATTAACTAGGGTGTTACTTTTTGTCGCCCGGGTATTACTAATATCGCCCAAATTAGGACTTAGACTTTCCAATTATACCCTTTATTACATAAAGGCTTTCTTAAGGCCACTCTTATTTATCTCCCAAACTTCTAACTCAATTACATGACTAAAAACTTTTAAATCATGAACAACCATAATTCACCCACAATTTACTCGATTTCCGTTTACTACAATTTTGAGAATTTTTTAATCATAAGCTACACCATAGGATGAACAAGTATTTTATACGTAATGAGACTATCCACTAGAGGACGTTAGGATATGTACGTTTCGCCATGAGTCGCCACCTTCTAAGGAGCTGTTATTTTGGGGATGAAACGTGGTGATGCCATGATGGGACCTGCTGGAGCAGCTTAGGCGAAACAGCCATGGGTGGTTCGTATCCATTACACGACAGCTCCGTCGCGGTTTCATGTACTTGACACGACTGAACCATGGCGTTTTCGTGTACTTCACATGACACCTCCACGGTGTGATCGTGCACCCTACACGACTCACCAACAGTGCTTTCATGTATAATCTACGAACTAGAACCAACCTATACTGAATTGCGACTAATCGGAATTGTGATTTCCCCGATACGATTATTCGTCATCAATACAGTTTTTGCACATGAACTAGAATAACCAACAAACCCCTGGCCATCGGCTTCTATACCTAATTACTAATTACAACAACAAAAGTCATTTACAGGCTTTTGCAGTGTCTTGAAATCTAGCTTGGATACTAATTACACGTTTTAGTTAGTTGATGAATTTATGAAAATTATAAAAGTGAATTAATGATGTCAGATTAGCTTAATGAGTAATAGCTTACCTTAATTGTTGTTGTTCAAAATTGTTAATGTCAAATTTGGAAGTGTGGTGGGAGAAGAGGGCGTTGATACATTATGTTTGATGATGATTTACCATATAGAGGGTAATAACGTCATTTACTCGGGCGATATGAGTATTTTTCGGGTGACAAAAAGAAAAAGTTCAGTTCATTTAATGTGCGCATACAAACGGGTAAATTTTCAAAATTATTGTCTTACATATATACTCAGGTACACGAGATCGTGATATCGAGACAATACCACCCGATGACACGCTATCTTTGTATCGGTTATTCGGTTCAGTTAAGTATCAATTAGAAACTTTTCCCTCGAAAAAACAAGTCGTAGTCTTTTCTCCCTGCTCTTCCCGCCTTATTATATACGTGCAAATGTATGAATTTGAGGTTAATAATAATCTCAGTAAACTGAAAAACTAACATTCTAAATAGTTATGATCATCAAATTTACTACAAACCCTAAATAATGCAAAGATTTTCCCCCATTTTCCCACAAATCAGATTACCATCCAAATTTCCATGGATTTTAAGAACACAATTGTGCTCCACAATATCCTGTCACATTAAAAGTCATAGATTAGATGATGCGCGTCGTATTTTCAACAAAATCCGATGTCCGAATGCGCATTTATATACCAAAATGATTACTGGGTATACGCGAAATTATCGGCTTAGAGATGCACTCCAACTGTTTGATGAAATGCCCGTGAGAGATGTTGTGGCTTGGAACTCTATGATTAAAGGGTGTGTAGATTGTGGGGAATTTGTGATGGCTAGGGAGTTATTTGATCGAATGCCTGAGAGAAATGTCGTATCTTCGACGACTATGGTTAATGGGTATATGAAACTTGGGAAGGTGGAGGTTGCTGAGGAGTTGTTTAGGGAAATGGCTTTTAGGGATGTTGCTGCTTGGAATGCTATGATTCACGGGTATTTCGTAAATGGGAAAGTTGACGAGGCTATGAAAGTGTTTGAAGAGATGCCTAGTAAAAATGTAATTTCTTGGACTGCAATGATTAGTGGACTTGATCAAAATGGGAGAAGTTTTGATGCTTTTAGATTGTTTAAGCGAATGATTGGGAACAGGATTGAGCCGACAGCAAGCACGTTTTCTTGTTTGATAACAGCTTGTGTGAATGTAATGGTGGTTGAACTCGCGACTCAGTTTCATGGCCGAATTGTGAAGTTGGGGTACATTTGGGATGAGTTTGTAGCTTCGTCTCTTATTACATTATATGCAAATTGTAAGAGGTTAGATGATTCTCACAGAGTTTTTAGTGAGAAGGTTCATGATAGTGTAGTTGTATGGACTTCACTGTTGACTGGCTATAGTTTAAACTCCATGCATGATAATGCATTGGCAGTTTTTCGTGACATGACCAAATTGGGGATTTCCCCTAACGAGTCTTCTTTCACTAGCGCGTTGAATTCCTGCTGTGACATGGTGTCACTTGACAGAGGGCGAGTGATTCATGGAAATGCTATCAAACGAGGATTTGAGGCTTCTGGATTCGTGGGGAATTCGCTGGTAACTTTGTATTCGAAGTGTGGAAACATTCAAGAAGCAGTTAAATCATTTGAAGGGATAAAAGCGAAGAATTTGGTGTCGTGGAACTCAATTATTGTAGGATGTGGGCATCATGGGAGTTCTATGTGGGCACTCATATTCTTTGCTCGGATGGTGCGCTTTGAGGTAGAACCGGATGAAATAAGCCTCACGGGCTTGCTCCATTGTGCAAGCCATTCTGGAATGTTTCTCAAAGGGAGGGGAATTTTTATGTATTTTTTGAAGAATATGCCCATAAAAGTGAACCTTCAGCACTATGCGTGCATGGTTGACATTATCTGCCGATCTGGGAGTCTCGAGGAGGCAGAGGATTTTATTAAGAATATGCCTATAAAGCCGAACTCTTTAGTGTTATTAGAGCTACTTAGTGCATGTAGAGTGCACTCTAATATAGAAATAGCTGAAAGAGTGTCAAAAAAAATACTTCTTCTAGACCCTCAATTTACTGCAGCTTATACTTTACTGTCCAATCTTTATGCATCTGCTGGTAGATGGGATGATGTCTCGAGAATAAGATCAGAGATGATAAGGAGAAATATTACAAAACAAGGAGGGCATAGTTGGATTGACAAGGGTGGAGAAAAGCTTGCAGTCCTATCTGGACAGTCATCAGATCCTCTTTCTGAAAAAAATTGTAAAAAGCCGGTCTATTTGCTGTGATGGTTCCTTGAATTTCATTGCAGCGGCTGTGGACAAAGGCTAGGAACTCTTCTGACTATTGTGGGAATGGGTTGATTCGAAACCACCTCCTGAGTCCTGATCTTGTCTTGATGACTGTAAGCTTGCATACATCTCGGACTCCTTTTTTACTTTACACAGTTTCTCATATGAGATGGTTTCATGATTATATTATCATAGTATATGAGACTATGAGTAGGTTAGCGAGTATTGACGAAGAATAGTGGGTCAATGAATATGTATATTTCAGTTTATAGTTAAGTGTGTTCTTTGCATATACTATTTAACTAACACATAGGTGGGTAGCATTACAAAAAGAATTTTATGACACTACGGATCCAGCCTGGTAGCTGCTGTCTTGCTGATATTATAGTTTGGATTTTGGAAATTGTGTCATTATGTTTTCAGCACAAGAGAAAGCGTACGACCGAAGTCCCTCACTCCTAGGCAATGGGATAAATATAATGTTGTTTGTACTGTGAGAAGCTTGGTAGTGGGATTTGTTATGCCTGTTTTGGGAAGGGTGATCGAAGTGCGCTACGTCGTTCATAATTTTTTGTCAATGTACCAGTCTCATTTAGGATAGCCTAATTGCTTAAAAGATTCATTTTTTTAATGAAACTAAAAGATTCCTGCTGTTTCTCAGGTTACGTGCCGCAGATGTTCATTTTCTAGAGATTGCTGGCAAAATTGTCATGGGTTTGATATCTATAACAGTGCAGCACTTGTGCACATCATTATATTTGGTTCAGAGCAGAACGAGGTACCTCTATTTATTAGATGATCACTCCAAGTTTCCCATGCGTTGCTGCTAGTGTTAAACGCTTGTGCGTGTCAGAGTATCAGGATTCAGGCATAGCTTTCGGGGAACATTTTGGATAATCGTAACTTTGGTTCCCTGAAATGTTACTAACTACACTTAGGTGGCACGAGGTTGAATTATTTCCCACCTTGGTGATGTATTTTTGAAATTTCCATACTTTTGTGGCACGAGTTTCTATTTTGAGTCCTGATGGCCTAAATTTTAACAAGGCCAAATTACATCTGAATTGATGACGATTTTGATTAATGATGGATTGTGAAAACAAACATTAAAGTATATATAAAGGTGAATTTTCACCAAAGTGGGAAATAGG
Source organism: Heliosperma pusillum (assembly GCA_022085475.1). Taxonomy (NCBI): domain Eukaryota; kingdom Viridiplantae; phylum Streptophyta; class Magnoliopsida; order Caryophyllales; family Caryophyllaceae; genus Heliosperma; species Heliosperma pusillum. The sequence goes on from JAIUZE010000026.1 coordinate 260,881, forward strand.
TCAAACCTTTTGGTAAGAGAAATAACTCAAACTTTATAAAACAAAGTAGAAATTTTTCGAAAAACCAATTATATATGTTTCAGACTGCCTGAAGTGTCGAAGTGCCATAACCAGCCGATACAAAACACACAGCCAGAATGAAGTGTCGAAGTAATATATAGCATAGACGGGTTGGCAGCCAAGTGCAGAAGTTCTAAAGCTAGAAGGCAACCACTGATATGCTATAAGGAGTCAGGCCTCTGCATCCTGCTGTGACATGGTGTCACTTAAGAAGCATCCGTTTAAACTGAAGTCCATGTTTACCTGAAGTTGGGCTGTTAACTCAACTGTGAAGCTTCAGAAAGCGATTATCAGGAGCAAAGCAAGGAGCAGGTAACAGGGGCGACAGCCTGCAGCCCCTTCAAAGTTCATTAAAAATGCAAAATACAACTGACAAATGGACATGAGGGTGTGGTTGGCTTGGTGACTAGGGGATTCCATATTTGAATGTTAAGACTGGATCAGTACCCGGTTCTCAAGTTCAATAATATAGTGCTCTGTATCTTTATAGAAAACCGGGGTTACCGTTTTTCAATTACCTGATATCGGATAACTAATTCTAATTCTTGAAACCTCCACGCTCCACTTCGTGAACTTCAATCGTTTGCAGTTAATGAAAATTTAATCAATGGTGATAACATGGTAGGCAGACATTGTGACGTTGCATTCATGTTCAAGGCTTACTAATCTCTTTTATTGAATGCTGTTCTGCTTTTTTGGTTCTATCCTGAAACTGATAATTGGTGTCGAGTACAATCGGTTTATGGCCTGTGTGTAATTTTCAATAGTGAAAGTTTAAGAAAATCATAGATTGAAATCTCAAGTTTTCGAATAGCTACCCAACTATTGTAGATGGGTTGTAATAATGAAAGTTTAGGTGTGCTGTCAAGGGAGAAGTATTCAATATTAAAATATTTTCGATATATTTACATATTTGATTGACTATTTCTTTTTCTTTTTATACCAGTTTTGCTTCGATTCTTGGCACATTTCCCCTTTCCTATCGAAAATTTTCAGCTCCGCTGACTGCCATTACATATGATCTGATACGCTGATAGAATAGGGAGTTTGTGACTCCTGTGTTGATATACCATTTTCTCTTCTATTACCAGAGAATAAAAATTGAAAATCCTGCATTAGAGCCGTATCCCGTAGGGGCTTTTGTTCTTCTTTCTTCTGTTACCTGAATTCTTCCCCAATGTATGACGATCTCTATATAGAAAATCAAATGTAAGCTTCACTTTACAAGACGAATATTATCACCAGATACACAGCAATGAACCTCCTATTTTTTTACAAAAATGTTTAGTACAATATTATTTTACCTTGGCACACATTCTAAAATTTACAGTTCTACATGATAGGTGTACAAACTTAATAACAAAACTACATATCTTAGGGAAAAAATTAGGGAGTACAAATTACTTTGCATACAAAAACGAAGCACCTATGGCATTGTATACTTCTATGCATTAGTCGGTAACCTCAACAAGGCAAGCATTGGGTAGCAAAGATGGATTGAGTAAGCTCCCAAGTGAAAGGCGGAACTCATACGAGTTAAGTGTGGGAGGAATGACATCCACCCATTTCTTGTCTTCCAACTCGATATGTGAATTCGACTTCAGTTCAACTCGCCATGGAAGTTTCTCAATATGTGTAGCCAGCTTCTTCAAGGATTTCATGGGTAATACAACATGGAAGTTGTCTTCAAACTCTAATTTATCTTTGAATGTCATGATGCCAATGTCGTTCTCGAATGAATGAACAAAGCCAAGGAACAAGGGGTTCCCACAAAGACGTCTCTCGTTGAGCGTGCACACCTAAGACAGCACAAGCAACAACCGGAAACATTTACAAATAAAATAGTGGGTCATAATGAAATATGCATCGGCAGATGACTACTTCAGCAGCAAGGGTAAGCAATTTAACCAATCAGTCATATTGCTTTATTTTATCATGTTTAAACGTTAAAGAATGAGTCTTCGACTCTTAGGCTCCACTGGGGACATGGTACATTGGACTAAATCTCGGGTTGAAATTTGATCTTTAATCTGTCATCACCGTTTAATCTCCTCTGTTTCGTTCAAAATGCGCTCTCAGGAGAATGAATGACTTACCTCTATATACTCTACTCCTGCCTCAAGTAGATCGCCGAATATATCATTGGATAAAAGTCCGGTAATGATTCCACCTGATCCAATTGGCGTTTGGAGTATTTCCCAAGGTGACTTCATGAGCACTTTATTCTTCTTCTCTTCTACTACTGAGCAGTTAACAACAGGAAGTTTCTCTTCTGCCAAGAATCGCACCTGTAAAGAATGTTAACATGTCAAACAGGATAATTCGTCCAAAAGTAAGGAAACATAAGGTGCCTAGTCTACACAGCTACTATCATCACTAATACCCTTAAGTCACCAAAAAGTTCAGCCTTTTCAGCTGTAGTATACTAGTATTGAATTTCCACTTAGAGAACTAGCTCAAATATGTTAAAAGTAATGCGGAAAATGAAAATACACGCAATAGTTGAATAAGAAGAAAAGGGTAATCACCAATGTAAAAGTTGAAATAGATATTACCTTTTCTGAGTTATAATTGAAGTAATCATGACTGTCAAACAACGTTTCAAGAAGCTGAATATCTTCTTCCTTTGAGATCAAAATGATGGGCATAGACTTGCGATTTTCTGCCTGTAATAAACAGCTCATATTAGAATCAAGGTGATAAGACCTCCTACACAAGATGGCATCACCATTTTATAAGGCTACAGAATAAGAGGTTTATGCTGACACCGAAAATGAGTTACCAGCATATCAGAAAACCGCAGATTAAGCAAGGGTTTACGAAACAATTGGAAGATTGGGTGAATAAATAAGATTTACTCACTATGTCTATGAAAAAACTCCTAGTTTCCATTTTAGGCTTCCACGAATTTGACGTCTCACTTGAAATTTTTTCATTTTTGTATGTTAACTGCGGAATTATGGCTTGTCAGCCCACATCCTTCATCAACTTGCGTTTCCATCTACATCTTATTATGTTCCTTTACTCCCTTCGTCCCTGTCATTTGTTTACCTTTGCTTTTGGCGCACAGACCAAGGAGAGGGGAGTGGACCATTATTTTCGGGTTGTGGTATTGAATGAGAAGTGGACAATAGTCCCATTGGGCGGGCGATCAAGTTACACATAAAAAACCTTTGCAATATAGAAAGGTAACCAATTGACTGAGACACCCCAAAATGAAATAGGTAAACAATTGACCGGGACAGAGGGAGTATAATTTATGCAAAACAAACCAGTAGGTTTACTCATGGACGAAGGGTAGTAAAGCATGCGGAACACGAGCGTCATGCATGTATATGGACACTACAACAACAACATTACTCCAATGCCTAAATGGCCCCCGCAAACGGCGGGCTACAGGAGGATTGGATGTACACATCATTTCCTAGTTTCCCGTGCGTTAATGCAACACACAGAGGTTGTTTCCCGAAACTGTATAAGCAAGTATGTGGACATTGTTAAGCAAAATGACAAAAATAAGGCACCTCTACAAGTTTGCTCATGTCCACAAGCAACCTCTCCAATAGGGTAAAAGTTAAGCTGCCATGGTCCTCAATGTCTTCTCGTTCCATTTCATGGTAACTTTCTTGGTTTCTCTGGTTCAACACTAAGACAGTAGCAACTTTGCCTTCAGATATGAGCTGAAGTCCACTTTCTCTATGCTTAAGAAACATATCTGTCTCATCTTTGCTTACATTTGCAAGATAATTCTCCGATATCTTCAAGGATTTGTCACTTTTCCATGTTAAAAAAGCTTGCTTTCCCTCCCTTACACTGCCCCTGATACGCAGTATTACGACTGTTTTAATACGGAGTAGTCTAGATAAAAGAACCCTTCTTATCCCATTAATTAGGCTAAGGATACCATTGGTATAAGAACAAAGAAGCTTAGTACACACCAATACAGGTGTTCAAGAAATTTGCTCAAGGCATCAAGCTGGAAGACGTACTATGTTATAGAAGTATAAAACCGTACTAGGGCTCACAATAAAGCATAAACGTAACCAGTTTGTCAAAAATCACGAAACAAACAGAACTTTTGGCGAACAAAACTTTGCAAGGAATTCAGCATTTTCGCATCCAAAGCAGGAGGATCACAATGGCGGATCTAGGAGCGAAAAATAGGGGCCAAGGTTTGAATCCTTAAATTTACGTTAATGACAAAGCAACTCTTGCCAGCTCAATGCCAAACAAGAACATGAGACAATGAGTCTCCCCCCAAGAAAATTTGAAAACTTTAAAACTCTATTAATAGCACCCTTTTTAGGTGAGATAAAACTTAGATAGTACGTGAAGCACTAAAAGTTTCTTCCACCGCAACATAAACCTATATATTATCACAAATCAAGTAGAAAAAAATAAATAGTAATTTACTCATGCTCACCCATTAATGGGTGTCTCAACAATTTGTGTTGCCTGCTGAAGCAGATTTGAATTCAAAGACACAATCTGCTCGGCGAGGATACTCCTTTGGGGTTTTTCTCCATATTGAAGTCCATGAAATATGTGTTGCTGCCCTAAATCACATAATTTCTTTTTTGCCGAAATTAGCCGTCTCTGGAACTTCTTTCTTTCTCTCCAATCCTAAATTGAAACACTCTGGTTGAGTACAGATTCACATAACTACTAATCGAGCTATAAACAAATGAATTCAAATGTAAACTCAACAGAAATTAACAATAATAAGATATACAATACTACAAACTACTCACAAGAACGCGCCTTTCCTTCTTCGACTTGTCTTTAGTACGTACATTCAACTCTAGAAGACCGTTTGGAGGAGAAATCTGCATTTCCCTTTTGTCCAAATCAACAACTGGAACTATTGCTTCAACAAAGGGAATCCAAACAAGGGGGGCTGATTCAGATATCTCTGACTTCTTATCTTCAGAGGAAGAATCAGTTTCAAGCATCACTTGTAATAGATCATTGCCACCATTGTTGAAAACATTAACAACAGTTCCAACAGCTTCACCTGTGTCCTAGACAAGGAAAAGGACACCTTAAAACAGGCTTTCAAGAGTTTAAATGGTAGTTGACGAGTACACATGTTTTTAGTGATACGATGAGATATCTAAAGCAAAGGCACGATATTAGGTACATTAAACATGTATCAATCACAGAAAAGAAAAGAAAAGACCAAACCTTGTGAATGACTCGTACGCCAACAAGATCACGGCTATAAAATTCGCCTTCCTCCAGTTCCGGCCTGTCACTTTTATTCGCCAGAAATGTTGACCCCACAAGCTGTCTGGCCTAAACACCAAGGAAAACAATACCTTAGGAGGAATTCTTTGTTAAATTATTTCCACCTTCTAGTTTATATCCTCTCATATCACAAGGGAAAACTATTGTCATAGTAGATACACAGCAACTTGAAAACAGAAAACTTCAGGCAAGGAAATTCCTTGTGAAGGAGTATATATCCTGTTGGTCTGTTGGATAACATCAACTGATATTGTGCTTTAGTATAGAGCATGGTCTTACTCAAGGTGGAAACACTGAAACTCGACCGTTTTCTACAGGTTTTAAAGATGGACTTATAAGTTTTTAGCAATTGAGAAGAATCTATAGGTCAGACAAGAAAAAATACCTCGTCGATGTCATCAAAGCCAGCTAATTTAACAATCCAACTCTTATCCCCAGGACGGCCTCTTCCTGCTACAAGCTCAACCTCAAGAACCTTATCCTTTCCATAGAATTGTTGACGCAACCATCTTTTACCCGGCTAAGGAAAAAATGCAACTAGAATTAGAAACACATCATAGAGAAACCAACAAGTGTCAAAACTATATAGTGCTCGTACCTTTGAGAGGCGCATCTCAGGGAAATCGGTGTTGTGCTTTACACGAACCTCTCCTTGAAGCCCATGTACATCAGATATGTATCCAATTTCCACAAATTCTAACTCTTCTTCACTTGTCTCTGCAATCTCCGTGGTAACTAAACAAAAGAAAAGTGAACAACTGTTATGGTCTTATGGGTGAGGCAATTCTGACATGCCACTAATGCGTTCAGGTGGAGGAAAATCCTAATTCTCCTCCTTTACGGGTGACTATTACACACTCTTGATGAAATATATTGCACAAATGGTAAGGTACGTTATCAAGAGAAACACAAGAAACTGGAAGGATATACTAGTAGCAGCTTTTGATGATCCACACATAGAGAATCGCACTATGTAAATATGAAATTCAAACAGATAATACATTAAGGTATAGCTGATACATGAAACATGTGTGTGCCAACTGTTCTATTCATATTATTTCCGCTGCGAATTCAAAACTCGCTTAAAATTCGTATCATTAGCTATGTACAATAATCAAAGCTAATAATGGAAGAGAAAACGTAAATTTATGATAATTCATTCCTTTACACACTTGACAAATCAATAACTTGCTTCATAGAATCATGCTTAACTAAATTTTTATCACCACAAACCAAACATACTACATAGAAGTCATCCATAACTTCATACTGAAATATCCGCGATCAGACAAATATGGAAAAGGACAACCGTCATTGACGGTTTCAAATGATGATTCAGTTGGCCCCTTGGTCGACCCCAAATTGTTTTGTGATTAAGGCTCTACTGGTGTTGATACCATACAAACATGGACAAAAAATACTCTTTTTAACTTTTTTGAACACATTATCATGTACACCAAGTATTCCTTCCGTCCCGATCATTTGGTTACGTTTTTTATTCTTTGCGAGAGGTATTTTAATCTACAGTAAACAACTGAGACGAAGGGAGTACTTTATAAAGCAACCCAGTTTAGCAAATTCTTTAGTACCATCACTTTCTAACATACTCCCTCCGTCCCAGTCAATTATTGTCCTTTCATTTGGGCAGAAAGACCAAGGAAATAATAGGGGACCATTTGGGGATATACTAAGTGGATGACAAGTAGACAATAGTTCCATTGAGGTCAAACTACTCGTAGAAAAGCTTCTTAATATAGAAAAGACAACAATTCACAAATTTACCGGGACGGAGGGAGTATTGCTTTCTCACCAAAACTCCACAAATTTACCCCCGAACTTTCAAAAAGCAAACAACTTTATTAAAACCAAGTATGAAATTATGCAATAACATACAAACTAACGCAAAACCCTCCAATATACTAACTTTAATCAACAAAATATCCCAAAAATGAACAAAATTAAAGGAAAAATTATTGACAGAGAGTTGGGATTACCAGTACTGCAAAGGGGAGGAACTCTGAGCCCATGAGTTGCTTGGAGACAGTGGAAGTGCCATGAAAATGGTGAAGAAGAAGATGAAGGAGATGATTTAGAGGTATGAAATGTATGAAGAATAGGAAATGGGTACTTAAACTTTGAAGGGTAGATGTGATAGCAAGAGGTGTTCTGAGAAACTATCATCATCTTGTTTCAGGTTGATGAAATAGTGAGTGAGAACTGAGAACTGAGAACTGAGAACATAATCTATATTGCGCACTTGTTTCGGGTGGATCGTGGTCGTGGACTCTTGTAGGAGGTAAGTGAGTTGGGTTCGCTCGACGATCGAGTCGGATCGATTTACGTTAAAAATTCGGGAGGAGTTTGGTCGATTCAAGTTCAACTTTATATAAATTCGGGTGAACTAAATGGATACTCACTTGCCTCCTCGTGAGAGGGGCTCCCACTCGTCTTTATTCTCAATGAGACCAACTGTATAATCAAAGACGGTTGAAGTTGATCTGGGAATTGAATTTCCAAATAACCCTTAAACTTCACTTCATTAAACTTTCAATGAACTAAATTAGAGTTTTTCTACTGATATCGAGTAGGTATTTTTTACGGAGTCTAGCTAAGGACTCAAGTAATCAATTGTCACAAATTAACCGAATATATATGAGTTTTATAATGACTTCATATAAGGTTTACCGCATAATGAAATACAATCATTATCATTGCATCGTAGTCTTGTAAGCTATACATGAGTTCTCAAGTTTACTGAGTTAGGCTTCAAATTAAAATAACACGAGATCATAACATACGAAGCACAACCAACTTGTTGGATATATGCTTCAAAATAAGCTACCCACTTGTATTTTCCTATCCCACATTGACCATGAAAAACAAGTTTTATGGGTTTATATATGACCCCTTACACTACTCTACTAGGTGAGTGTGTGGTAAGTATCTAACCAACCACGCGCGCGCGCGCGCACGCCACGGCTCGGGCTTTGGGCTTTGGTAGAGCACCTGCGGTGCGGGCTTGCCCACCTTTTATTTCTTTTTCCAACTGAAACAAAATCAATAGGGTTGCTTGTGTCAGTGTTAGCTTGTTGCAGTAGGCTTGCTTGTGTCAGTCATCTGCAAAGATTCCTTGTGTGCTGCAGTATGCTTCTCCTTTGCAGGAAATATTCCTGACGAAGTTCTTGCATGCCACAGCCCCACTTCTCTATATATACCACCCTTTTTCCAGTTTTTAAAACACAACAGAAATCTGTCTTACTTCTCACACAAATTTTTTTACATAATGTCTTCTATAACTTAATTAAAAGAGTCATGGCAACGTTTATGGTGGTTCTCATCTACTCTCTTCTCTATACGAAGTTTGCAGCCGTTGTGTAATCCTGGGGGTCGAGTGCCACTGAGACCGTGTGTAGTAGACGGGGCATAAACGACTTTAGGACAGTGATCTAAAGTCACGCCACAACAATCAGATAAGATTTTTCCTTTTCTTCTACTGTTGTTTATACTACCGCCATAACAATCTAAAGTCGTTTATCAATTTGTTTAATTATGGCTTCCGGTAGTGAAACTTTCGATGCTATCCCCATCTCTACCTCCATTGTGTCGAACCCCATTATTCCAGATATGTCTAAACTTGCCCCTTTTGACGGAAAAAATTATAAAATGTGGGCAGATAAAATGGACTTCTTTCTCGGTCAAATTCGTGTAGACTACACCCTCACAAATACTTATGCTCCTCCTAATAGTGGTAGGGACTTTGCATGCAATAACAAAACTTGTAGAGGAATGCTACTTCACTATATGAACCCCTCCCTTTATATGATTTATGCTAAACTGTCTAACGCTAAAGATATTTGGGATGCTCTCAAAATAAAATATGGTAGTGATGATTATGGGTCTAAAAAATATGCTTGTAGTAGGTGGCTTGCTTTTAAAATGTCTGACCAAAAACCCGTCTTAGACCAAGTTCACGACTATGAAAATTTATGTTCTGAAATTTCTGCTGAAGGTATGAAAATCTGTGAAATGTTTCAAGCTAATTGTCTTCTTGATAAATTACCCCCGTCTTGGCAGAATTTTGTTCACAATATGAAACACAAACAAAAAGAATTTACTCTTTTAGAACTCGTGTCTCACATAAAAGTTGAAGAACAAAACAGGTTTCAGACCAAAGGAAAACAAGTTGACCATTCGTCCTCCACTGCTAACTTGGTTGAGTCTAAGAAAAATTTTCAAAAAGGACCAAAACATTTTTCAAAGGGATCAAATCAGTCAAATCAAAATTTTGGACCTAAGAAAACAGAAAATTTCAAAGGGAAAAGGGAGTATAAAAAAGAGTTCAGAGGCGATTGTTTCACATGTGTTAAATCTGGTCATGTGTCTAAATTCTGTCCAGATGGTCATAATGTTAAGTATAAGCGTAACAAGTCTCAAGCCCACCTAGTTGAGTCAGATGATATTATAGTTGTTGTTGTGTCGGAAGTTAATTTGGTAAGTAATATTTCTGAATGGGTGTTGGATACGGGTGCAACGAGGCACATATGCACTTCTAAAGAAATGTTCAAATAGTACTCGGAGGTACCCGGAGGTGAATGTGTATTCATGGGTAACTCTAGCACAGTCAGAGTTGAAGGGAAGGGAAAAATCCTTCTCAAGTTGACATCCGGGAAAACTCTTGAACTGAACAATGTGTTGCATGTACCCGACATCCGGAGAAATCTCTTATCTGGCTCACTCCTTAACAAGGCTGGTGTTAAGTTGACTTTTGAATCTGATAAGCTTGTTCTCACGAAAAATGGGAACTTTGTTGGGAAAGGATTTTGTAATGCTGGTTTGTTTGTACTTGATGTTGAGACTATCAATAAGAATATTTCTGCTTCTGTTTATATTGCTGAGTCTGTTTCTTTATGGCATGCTAGATTAGGACATGTGAATGTGGCGTCTATTAAAAGACTAAAACAACAAAATTTGATTCCTAGTTTTAGTAACTCATGTTTTGATAAATGTGAGATATGTGTTGAGGCAAAACATGCCAAAGCGTCATTTAATAAATGTGTAGAACGATCTACAAGTCTTCTAGAGTTAATTCATTCTGACCTAGGTGATTTTAGAAATTCTATGAGTAGAGGAGGCAAACATTACTATATCACTTTTGTTGATGACTTCTCTAGATATACACGTGTCTACTTGTTGAGTACAAAAGACGAAGCTGAAGAAAAATTTATGATCTTTAAAACTGAGGTTGAAAATCAATTAGATCTAAAAATCAAACGGGTCAGATCAGATAGAGGTGGAGAATATGACGGTAAACCACTAAAGAATTTTTGTGAGTCACATGGTATTATTCACGAGTTCACCGCACCTTATGCTCCACAACAAAATGGAATAGCCGAACGGAAAAACCGGTCACTTAAAAATATGATGAATGCAATGCTTTTAAGTTCTGGTATGCCTGTTAACATGTGGGGAGAAGCCATTTTGTATGCTTGTCACATTTTAAATCGTGTTCCTCATAAGAAAACCGGTAAGACCCCTTATGAATTATGGAAAGGTTACCCTCCAAACCTTAACTATCTCAGAGTGTGGGGGTGTTTGGCTAAAGTTGGTCTACCTGAATTTCAAAGAAATAAAATTGGACCTAAAACTGTGGATGCTATCTTTATTGGTCACGCTGCAAACAGTGCTGCATATCGTTTAATTATTAAAGAGTCATCAGGTTTTGGACCCATTAAAGAGTCAAGAGATGTTGAATTTTTTGAGCATATTTTTCCTATGAAAACGGTAAACTCTTGCTTGCCTATTGCATCTACTTCTTCATCTCATGAGCATGCATCTACCAATGAATTTGTAGAACCTAGAAGAGGTAAACGTGTCAGAACCAAAACTAGTTTTGGATCAGATTTTGTCACATCTTTGCTAGCTGAAAACATGTGTCTAAATGAACATGAGATTAATGTTTTCGTACTTGAAGAGGACCCTAGGACATATAAAGAGGCCATGCAATCGGTCGATTCTTCCTTCTGGCTTGAGGCTATCAATAGCGAAATTGATTCGATAATGAGTAATAATACATGGGTCTTGACTGAGCTTCCTAGGGGTTGTAAAGCCTTAGGTAACAAATGGGTATTTAAAAAGAAACTTAAGCCAGATGGGTCCGTTGATAAATTCAAGGCTAGGTTGGTTGTTTGTGGGAACCGTCAAACCAAGGGTTTAGATTTCTTTGACACCTACTCACCTGTGACTAAGGTAACCACAATTAGAGCATTGGTAGCACTTGCATCCATTCATAATCTTGTCATACATCAAATGGATGTTAAAACTGCATTCTTAAATGGTGATTTGCATGAGGAAATTTATATGAGACAACCCGAGGGGTGCGTAATTCCCGGTCAAGAAGATAAGGTATGCAAATTGATTAGGTCATTGTATGGTCTAAAACAAGCACCAAAACAGTGGTATGACAAGTTTGACAAAACGATAACATCAAATGGTTTTGTGGTTAATGATTCTGATTCATGTGTGTATGCTAGACATGATGAAAATGGTTGTGTGATAATTTGCTTGTATGTGGATGACATGCTTATCTTTGGCACCAACATGTATGTCATAAATGAAACAAAAGACTTCTTGAGCTCACGTTTTGATATGAAAGATATGGGTGAGGCTGCCGTTATTCTTGGCATTAAAATCAGTAGAACTGAATCAGGATTGTGTTTGAGTCAATCTCATTATGTTGAGAAAATTCTAAGAAAGTTTAATCAATATGATTGTAAACCACTTCACACTCCTTATGATTCTAGTATTCACCTAACGAAGAATAATGGTAATAGTGTGTCTCAAGAAGAATATGCTAAAGTGATTGGTAGTGTCATGTTTTTAATGAATTGCACTAGACCTGACATTGCCTACACCGTTAGTAGGCTTAGTAGATATACTCATAATCCTAGTAGAGATCATTGGAATGCTTTGATTAGACTTTTGAGATACCTAAGAGGCACCATGGATTGGGGCCTACACTTTGACAAAACACCTTGTGTTCTAGAAGGTTTCTGTGATGCTAATTGGGTATCTGGTAATGATGAGATTCACTCTACTAGTGGTTATGTGTTTACTCTTGCTAGTGGTGCTATTTCTTGGAAGTCGACTAAACAAACTTGTCTTGCTAAATCTACTATGGAATCTGAGTTTATTTCTTTAGCTTTGGCAGGAGAAGAAGCTGAATGGCTAAGAGGGCTACTAGCAGATATTCCTTTGTGGGGAAAGCCGACTCCATCAGTTTCCATGCACTGTGATTCACAAGCTGCAATCGGGGTAGCAAATAATCAACCGTATAACGGCAAAAAGAGACATATTCGCTTAAGACATGGAATTGTGAGAAATCTGATCAGAGAGAATGTGATATCACTCGAGTATGTAAGATCTGAGAGGAATATTGCCGATCCTCTTACTAAAGGCCTCTGCAGAAAATTAGTGTTGGAGTCAGCACTGGGAATGGGTTTAAAGCCTGTAAAGAAGTGACTTGTGATGAATACCCGTCTTAATTGTTTAAGTTCAACTGGTCAAACGAAATCACAAGGAACTTAGATTGTTAAATACTACTTCCATTCCCATTGTTGTGTTAAAAGTAGTATTATGTATGTGTTTTTACTGTCATTTTGTAAGGATGAGCATTTGCTCTTAATGAGTTTATAGTCCAAAAGGATGGTTTGTGACAGTCAAACTTGATGAACTCACCTATGTGAATGTGGGGGGTGCCTTGCCCTACCCCCAAGAGATTCTTGTGGCTTAGAATCTTTAGAGGCATTCATGAAATACCAGGAAATACTTTGAGAGGGCACTTGGTAAATCCAAGTAAAAGACATTTACAAAAGTTTTTATTCATGATGAGTTCATGAATGTCGCGAGTTATCACCCTAATTTGAGAATCGGTAAGTGCGCACTTGATCTCAAACCAACTCCATTTAAAGGGTTAAAGGCTTTAATCCACCCAGAATGGCGGTTGAGACCAAATGTAAGTCACTAAACACTGGTTAAAGTCCACAAGACACCAGCGTTTTAACTCCGAGTCTCCGTTGCCATAGTCTTCTTTCTTTTTGAGTCTTCTTTTGAATCATGTGGGGGATTGTTGGATATATGCTTCAAAATAAGCTACCCACTTGTATTTTCCTATCCCACATTGACCATGAAAAACAAGTTTTATGGGTTTATATATGACCCCTTACACTACTCTACTAGGTGAGTGTGTGGTAAGTATCTAACCAACCACACACGCGCGCGCGCACGCCACGCCACGCCACGCCACGCCACGGCCGGCTCGGCTCGGGCTCGGGCTTGTGTCAGTCATCTGCAAAGATTCCTTGTGTGCTGCAGTATGCTTCTCCTTTGCAGGAAATATTCCTGACGAAGTTCTTGCATGCCACAGCCCCACTTCTCTATATATACCACCCTTATTCCAGTTTTTAAAACACAACAGAAATCTGTCTTACTTCTCACACAAAATTTTTTACATAATGTCTTCTATAACTTAATTAAAAGAGTTATGACAACGTTTATGGTGGTTCTCATCTGCTCTCTTCTCTACACGAAGTTTGCAGCCGTTGTGTAATCCTGGGGGTCGAGTGCCACTGAGACCGTGTGTAGTAGACGGGGCATAAACGACTTTAGGACAGTGATCTAAAGTCACGCCACAACAATCAGATAAGATTTTTCCTTTTCTCCTACTGTTGTTTATACTACCGCCATAACACAACTTACTCCATATGACATTAAAAGTTCATGAACAAGCATGTTCACCCTCAAATAGAATCAAGTACTAAGGGTGATAACTAATACCAAAGTTGAGTACAAGCTTGGTCTTACTTGATTTGTACTCACAAAGCAAATCTTCTCTCGAGCAAATCCATTGCTCAAGCCCACTCAAGCTTGAACAAATTAAACTTATTATCAAAACTGTGAGTTTAAACCCAAGCTCGAACTGAACTCGACAATATATAAAGTTCCATCTTGCTCCTTTGATATTGCTCGATGACTTGAGATTCAAAGACTATCTATATAAATATTGGGTAATGAAGGAAAATGGAGTATTTGATGTGATGAAACAAGGATCTAAGCATAATAATATTCCTATATAATAAGAGCAAGATACCATCTAATCATACAACTTATAGCTGTCTGTGAGCTTATATTAAGCCGACCCAACGATAACTCTGAATAGCTCGCTAAATTATCAAACTTGGAAGAGTCAGGTTTAACCGAACATAATTCAAACTGCTAAAAAATAACCTCGTTATCACTCCTCGGATAAAAACATCAAACCTTTGTAAAATTTGAAAAATGCATTGTCATTTGTTCGTATCCGCTTTTCTACAAGCCATGGTTTAAAATATCGACTTCGGTCATAATCGCAATAGCGGTATAATTGTTTCTTAATCGGCCGCCACAAATGCATTACGATGAGTCTCGGTGATTTCCCGTGAGATGTATCACGGTGGACTGAAAATGCGATACAACTCGGCCGAGACTTTGAACCATGAGCCCAGTTCTCGTAAGCCGAAAGCCGAAAGCCGAAAGCCGAAAGCCAAAAACCGAAAGCCGAAAGCCAAAAGCCAAAAGTGTGCTAATTGCTTAACAGTGCATGAAAGTGACGAAACTCCCCCAAATTGCGGGTAGTTTACTCACCGTTCCCCATCATTTCTCCTCTTTACGTTACTTGTAAATTAGTTGTTCCCTCTTTTTCTTCTTCAGATCCCAATTTCTCTCCCAATTTCACTACAATCTCCCTAACCCTAAAATCATTCCTCAACTCAATTGCTTCCGTTTCCCCAATTTCCACCTTCGATCTCAATATTCTGACCGTCGCCGATTATTTTACCCTAATTGATCCATCACATTTCTACCTGCTTACTGAATCAAGGTAAGAACTTTGTCGATTTTCAGTACTAATTAATTTTACTTATTTCATCAAATGCATGTATGAATGAATATGACTGACAATGTATGCAGTAGCGGAACCAGGGTTATTCTGAATAATGCCATGTTTAGCCATGTTTATCATTGAATTTCTTTGTTGTTTTGTAGGAAAAATTGGAGTGGTGTAGTGGAATTACGTCGTCGAAAAATTTGATAATTATATAGTGTTATCTATGTTTGGGGGACCTGTTAATGGTAATAGTCCCCATCTCCGTAAATCTGGCAGTCGACCCGTTTTTGGTGATCTAGGTATGTTTCTTCGATGAGACGAATGCTGTATAATTTTTTAGAGCTGTTGTTTTTTATGGGGGCTAGTGTTTAAGAAATCGCGGTTGATGAAAAAAATGGGTGCAATTCTATGTGTATATAGTTAATGGGTTAATGCTCTTGTTATGCTAGTGTGAGTTTTAAATTTAGGTTAGTGCTTACAATTGTGGGGCTTCATGGAATTTAGAATTGTAGTGAAAAGTTTAGTGCTACTTGAATCGATGATTTAGAAAGGGCTGCTGAGAGTACAACGGAAAGTTGGGTTGATATTCGATAAAGATGGTTTCTTTTCGAAGCTTCGGTTGATATAGGTGATTTTAGAAAGTGATGCTCTTTTCATGCTAATGTGAAAGTAAAATTCAGGGTACTACTAAAAAATGTTTGAGCTTTATGGAACTTAGAATTGTAATGCGAACTTTAGTGCGATTGGAGTCGATAACTTAAAAAAACGGATGAGTGTGTTAAACCATGTGGCTCCTCCTTGGAGTTGACTATATCTTACCCTATTGTTTGCTAAAATGCTACATATACTGTCATGCTTTGCCACCAAAATCAGGCTGCGCCAACAGAAGTTAATGATTTTTTATTTTATTTTCTTGTCAAAAGAAGTAGGATAGGCAAATTGATTTGGAAGGAGTTAAGAGTAAATTCATACAAATGACTGAAGTACAACAACAAGAACAATGGCGACAAAACCTTAGTCCACAATGATATGGATTGGCTATCACAAACTGTCATAACTCATAAGGAACTGTTATTTATCATATGAGATGTTAAATACAGAAAAAGTAAATGCCATGTTGGCAGTATATTCCGTACACTATCACTGCCATGTGTCTTTTCGGCTTCTTGTTGCATGGTCTGGTCTTTGATTCGGATTGGGAAAATGAGTTGGAGTAAGCTAAACGCTGTGTATCTTCACTATATTTCCCGAAAATAGATTTAAATATGATCTCTGTAATATTATGGTTATTTCTGTTTGAGGATCGACCAATCAAACCCTGAAGCATGTATCCTGTAACGTGATAAATAGTTATACTGCTTGTACAATGTGCATGATAGGTGACATCGGTTCAGAAGAAGCTCTTCTTCGTTCGCCTGGGGGTAATGAAATGAAGAGTGTTACAACCCCGCTAGCTGGCGCAGTGATGATGCCATCACCAACTTTCTTGTGGAGATTTAAGGTGATCTAAACATTCTAAATCCCTTGATTCAATGTTTCCCCCCCTCCCGGTTGGGTTATCTGCAAGGGTAACTGCTGATTATATAGTTGCACGATTTAACATGTTAGACTTATCTTTTGCCTTAAATGCCTCATCGGAAAGCATTTACCTCTTGTTCACTTCATTGTTTTATGTAAAGGTTTTGCATGCTTGAATGGAAAAATCATCGTAGTTTTTTTTCTTGATGTTTGATACCCTAACTTTAGGATCCATCCCATATTTCACATTGTGTATTAATCTGTGTTTGATATAAGTACCACTTGACTATCCTAGACTCTGAAATGAATGATAGTACTCTTGACACTTTTTGACTTGAAAAGAATGATGGTAGACAGCTCAAACCAATGGTGTACATCAAGTATAATAGGAAACTCTCCTATAACGTATATGTAAACCCTATAACATGCAAGAAAATTGCTTTGTTGTGTGGGGCTTCATTGTTGTGTAACTGTTCATTGAAGATAACCCTTCAGTGGTCTGCTTTCTATGCTTCTGCTTACTCTGTCTTCTTTTCTCAATTGATTGATGTGTAGGTGCTGTTGTTCATTATCTGGGGCCTGTGCTGCTGCAAGGTTTGTTGTCTCCGTTCCTCGGAATTCTTTTCTTTTATATATATGAACAATATGTATATATCCATCATCATGATTATGGTCATGATCATCATAATTATCATGCTTATGATTATAATTATTTAGCAATTGCGTGAGGCATTGACTTACAGGAACAGTTCTTTTTTCTAACAGATTGGATGGGATTCTGTAATGAGGATGAGCGCAGATCTGAGAGATCTTTTCTTGTATGAGGCATTTCTGTACTACAATCCACTTCTCCTTGTGGTTAGTGGCGTTAAATTATGCTTTCGGTTTTGCTACATTCGAAACTTCTTGCAAGTTAATAACATGCAGTGTCTTTGCAGACGCTGATGGTATGGCTTTGGGGGATAAATCTATGGGTCTTTTCTCAGGCCAGCGTCAATTACATTAAAATGTTTGATCTGGATCAGAATCATCTAACTCACAGTGAAATATGGAAGGTATCAAAATTTTCTTCTTGTCTTTATTTCATGGACTTCGTTGTCTCATTTTCATTAGAGTCTTGCTTCTTACAAGCTTTTAAATCCATGGGGTCCCTTACATGCCAAGCAAATTTTCATATCTAGTAGGATTAAATATTCACTATTCTCTGCCTTCTAAATATGATGGAAGAAAGCACAGTAGTTCACGACACTATTATCCGTTTGGTTGCTGTAACTATTGACAAAATTTTCATCGTCCGGCCTCTCATATCCAACGACCTTACCTCAGCATAGACAAGAGCTTTTTAGTCTATCAGGCAATGAACTAATGACATGCTTTTTCATTCGAGTAATTCATGGTAATGTTTTTGTTGCAGTGTGCCATGTGGATGACCATTGTAGTCCCAACCAGCATGACAGCCTATCTTTATCTATACTCAGACGGAGAAGTATCGCTGGCTGCATCTCAACCAGTGTAATAGATGTCTCTTTTTGTTGTTATTTGTGATTAATATTTCCAATTTGACTCTGTTTACATTTTCTAGATTCCATACTAATTTTTGAATTACACAAGCGGGGATGATTTTGTTTTCAATGGCCTTTTATTCCCCTCTTCTGTTTGTCACTTATCTTTCCTTATGCATGCTTCCCTGTCACTGAATATCAATAGTGATGATTATTAAGCTGTCTTCCTGACCCCCCCCCCCCCCCCTCTCTTTCGGCAGGAGCCATACCTGGTGGTAGTTCTAGCAATTAAGTGCACATAAATTTGAGCTTTATTTGCTTAATTATGAAACAAAAAGACTGCAAATAGCTATTCGTGTATTTTAATTGCTTTCACTTTTATATATGTGTATATAACACACTTCAGTTGTATTTGTTAAGTCCATACTGGGTTTTATATTTTTTTTAATAATGACATTGTTTTTGAAAATCTCCAAACAGGAGAAGAATGTGTAATTATCTTGTCCTAATATAGTGCTTGACTCTCCTATAGACTTCTATTAATCCTTCATCTTTGATGTTTTTATCGACTTACTCCTTGGTATCACTCCTTGAGGATACCAGAACAAGACAATTTTTATCATCACCTTAGCAAAATATCTTGTTTGACACTTGCACTCTTGCTCGTTTGTCATGGCTTTAGTCTTAACATCCTTAATTTAGAAAAGTGTGCCTGTAAGCCCAAGTGTTGTTGAGGCCATAGCCAAAATGGCTTGTGCACCTTAAGTTTGCCTTGAGAGAAGGCAGTAAAGCATTGCTATGCAATTCACATATTTTTTCCTTCCAGTTCGTTTATTAATTCCTTGTATTTGTCATGTTATCCCTTTTGCCCTCAATTCCTAAAAAACGAAATTCTTGTACAAAATTTTATTTTGGAGATACAAATTTGTCTGCAAAAGGCAGTGGGCCTCATGTCGATGAGGCTCATGCCTTGCGCCTAGTCACTCCTCTATGCCTTGCTCCAACATCCTTCTTCTCATTGTGTCTGAATCTAACTGTCAACAGTGTCTTTACTCAATGCATAGCATGTTCAGTGATAGTTGTGTTGCTATATTAGATGGTAGAGGCTGGCATTAGAATACTGTTTGTAGCAGATCAACATTGAAAGCCAATTTTTCATTGTTTTGCAGGTTCTTCTCTATGTAGCTGCTGTCATGCTTTTGATATTCCCTTTTGATATTTTCTACCTATCATCGCGGTACTACTTTCTAAGAACTCTTTGGAGAATAGTGTTTCCCCTTCAGGCAAGTTAGCTTTTGCTTAGTGATCATGCAAATAGTCTGTTTTTTTGCTAAGTATGCTGGTTTGCGTGTGCTGAAAATGGATTAATACTCATAGTCTTTTTGGTGGACAATAGTTTTAGTGGTTTAGATGATACCAACTTCTTTGGCTCACTACTTCACTAGCTTTTTTTGGCTTTGAGATATGATGGAATAAAGCGAAATGACATTTTAGACTGCTTTCATTTATGGTAAAGGAAGAGCCGATCGATACTATTCCCGCCACGATTTTCATTATTTATGGGTCATTGGAGACGCGGCGTTTTTGGAAATTGGCCTTTATTAAGGAGTAGACTCAGCAAGATCAAACTGGAGACGACTTCTCTTAGTTTTTGACTGAAGGGTAAAGGCCTGTATTACGCCGAGTACATCTGACCCCTTCATTTGGTCATATGTGGGAGTTTTTGTAGCACTGGGATTCTGTTGGTGATGATAGTGCATAGGTGCCATCGTCTCAATGGTTTTTTGATAGGCTATCTGACCCCTCCATCACTTGTCCAATCCCACACTTCAAAAGTTGACTACCATAGATCATGGACACCCCTTTCCAAAGTCCAAACTATCCTCCTCCATCATTGCCATCCTCCTCCATCTGATTGATACTGAGGGGAAGCTTTTACTCTACTAGTAGTTGGTGATTTTTTGTCTGCTTGGAATTGTGTTTTTTTTAATATTTGTTTGACATGACATAATTAATTTCTCTATTTACTCTGAATGATTATACATCTTTAATATGCAGGCTATATCTTTTTCTGACTTCTTTCTGGCTGATATTTTGACATCCATGTCTAAGGTATTCTTATATTTTTTCTTGGAAGGCTGTTTGAATTCCCTCTCTCATTTGACCATGTGGATTTTGCTCTTGTTTTTTGTAAAATAATGTTTATCAGCGTAAGGTGTTTGTCAGTTGTCCGCGGCTTTCTCTTTTGACCTTTTGTTGTACCAGATATGTTATATGATTGAATGTTGTCAGTCTGCGTATCCTGGGTTTGACATTTAGTTGTTAAGAGCAATTCAAATAAATTTGTCATCTGCTTGTAGTTGTACCACGTGTAGTCTATGAGCGTATAATCTAGCATAATTTTTGTAAACACCACTTTTAGACTCCTAATGCAAAATAAGGGGACAAGTCTTATGAGCTTATCGACTTAACCTCGTAGTGATGCATTTTGATACATACTTTAGCGTTGGACTTTTGAGTTATGGTAACAATTAATCTTGTGCAGGTATTGTCGGACTTGGAGCGTTCAGTCTGCCGCATGGTCCATCGACAGGTTGACTTCTCTCTCCGACTCTTGTTCCACCAAAAACGATGAAAACCCAACCAAAATTTCAGAATCATGATACCATTACAAATGCATTAGGGCAAGAAAGTAGAAATAGCTCTTTATTGTTTAGAGAAAAGAACTATATTGCTCTTATGTGGCTTTATCGCTACATGTCTCCTATTTTATGGCGTTGGTTATCGTTCAGACATTTGTTTGGGGACAAATTACAAATTTGATTGTCTGTTACTCCCTCTTTTCCTTTACAAGTATCCCAAACTTTTATGACAGTAGTTTTCTCATATCGACAGTGATTATAACACATTTTATGGCTTGGTGGACTTTTTCAAACTTTAATTTATTGATCAGTGAGAGCATAATCTTTTTATCACTCAATATGGAAGAATGGACCTTACTTTTGTCGTCCCATCATCCACTTATCACATTTTAATTGTACCTTCCCCGTGTGAACATCTTTCAAAAAGCCTTGACATGTGTTAAAGAGCTAGTATTTCATCACAATTGTCGCTTACTCGCATGTACGTTAAAACTATCTTCTTAATGACTAATCTCATTTGATAGAAACACATAGCTACACTGTCTTTTAGACACGTACTTAATTTCCAAGTTTAAGGGTGTAATTTTATCCTTATATTTGTTGGTGAGATTCATCTCTGATAGGTAAAAGCATAAAGTTTTTTTCTAGTTATGGGTGTCTCACATTCACTTCTTGTTGTCCTCTATGTACATAAATAATGTGGTAGGAGAGGTCTATGCATGCAACCTTACCCTAGAGGTGATTTTCGGTTAATGGATGGCCCATATAAAAAATGTTATGATCCTTGAATGTACTTTTTATTAATCAAGAAATATTAGCTGTTATAGCTTAGGCACCTTATACAAATACTTTACGATACAAGTAATATTGTCTGTTGAACTTGTTATTTTCTCATGCCAATAGTCATTTACCTTGAAAAGATTAGTACTAGCTTATGTTGTTTGTATCCAATTTCTTCAATTCCATGCATTGTGTCACAGACTCACAGTGTGTCTTTTTAGAAGCCAAAATGTAATTCAATTTTGATTGTGAAATGTCAAATATGACAATTTGGCATGGGACAAACTACATAGAGAGTTATTGATTTTGAGTGTACAAGAAACTGCCAATACTCTTACCTTCTACCATCATTTTGCTCACGGGTGCAAGACTTATCCCCCTAAAAAAAGATAACTTTTAGGTTTTATTTGTTTGCACAGGTTGCCACTATTGCATGGTTTGAAGCTGATTCTGTATGTGGAAGCCATTCAGTTGTAATTCCCGTGGTTCTTGTTCTACCATATTTTTTCCGGCTTTTCCAATGCCTTCGGCAATACAAGGACACTGGAGAGAAGTCGAGCCTTTTGAATGGTAAGATAACATGTCCCTGAACTGCTTTTCATGAGTCTCTCTAATTTAGTTTCATCCACTTATTGTATATTCTGTTAGAGATATGTATGAATGAATGTACGTACTTTTTACAACATTGACAGCAAAGAGGTTAATGAATTCCAGAGTCACCTGAATGAAGCTTATGATATCTTGTAATTGTTCACTAATCGAAGTTGGTTTCCCTGGCGTGGCTTAGAGATAATCATTGGGAGTAAAAGTTTCCCTTATATGTTGTGATGTAATGCCTTGAGCGGTTTAGATGTATCAATTAATCCTATAGTTGGGCCACTGTTAAAAAAAATCTGTCCTGCCTTGCTATAGCAAGCTAAAAATTTTTGTTGCTTGAAGGGGGGGGGGGGTTGAATTTTTGTTATCCTTTCCTCTTTTTTTTTCTTTTTTTTTTTCACGAGTGAGGTACTCTATATTTGATTGCCTGAAACTAAATTGCTGCATACCAGTCTAGCCTGCTCGACATAACCGAATCTTTTATAGTATTATGTTCCGCTTTTGCCTTTTAGAGTGTTTTTAAGTATTGTGTCTTTTACCATGTATTGTTCCTACTTTCGTAAATGTCTAAACATATAAACACAAAATGTAACCTTGTTTTCAATTCATTCGTTGCAGCTCTAAAATACTCCACGGCAGTGCCCGTCATCTTTCTTTCAGCACTCAAATATCACGTGTTTCCTGACAAATGGACAAACATATACCGACCACTATGGTTGCTCTCAAGTGTTTTGAACTCCTTGTACTCCTTTTACTGGGATGTCACACGAGATTGGGACATGAGGTAACATGTCAATAACTAATTGGATTATTTCTTCATTTGAAGCTTGCTGCTTTTTGTTAGCAGTTTCTGATGCTATGATTATATAACTTCAGTATTTGAAAGCTGTAATCATACCTGATGAGACTATTTCCCAATTCTCTTACTGCACCTCATGATATCTGCAAACCTTCAGATTTTATGATATAACATATGATTTGTATATGGGAAGTTTACTATTCATTTGCATGTATCATGCAGCTGTTTCACTCGGATATTCAAGTTTGGGAAACCTAATATTTGCTCATACCTATTGCACGGGCGGATATGGGTAATTATTCACTTTTTCTTTTGCCCTTTCACTCGCTCTTTGGTGATGCTAATGTTGTTTGAATCTTGAATAAAAAGGCTTTGTGATGTATAACACCGGAATGTTGTAAGTTGATAAATTTATTCTGCAATTTCTAGGTCTATTGCTGGGTGCTTGGAAGCAACCTGATACTGCGATGCACATGGACCTACAAGCTTTCTGCTCATCTTCGACATAATTACTTAACGGTTTTCACTATTGCGGCACTGGAAATTTTTCGTCGTTTTCAATGGGTTTTTTTCCGGGTAGAAAATGAGTGGAATAAAATGAGTGCTAAATCACATATTCAGTTATCAGAAAGCGATAAGGTCGGTGAGGATGCGAAATTGTTAGACTCTGCAAACCATAATGTATGAAGTACTGGGTTTTTTTCCTTCACATGTATCTGATGTTATATAGAGACCATTTTGGTGTATTTTTTCCCCAAAATTTACCCTCATTCTTTATAAAATTTTACGTTTCATCTTTTTATTAGTTGCTTTGCTCATTTTGAAGTGCCAATTTATTTTGTTGCAACTACGGTTGTGTGGATTTTTTTGTTCTTGCATTATTGCCTTTATGTAAGTCTTTTTCCATGCATGATGAAACGGGTGAAAATGAGGCCAGCAAGATTGACTATCATGGACATTAGCTCCTCTGACCGAGCAACAGAAACCAGCTCCCAGGACATGGGCAGGAGTACGACAACCTTATAGGACTATAGTCATCAATTGACAGGTCTGTACTGGCCATCTTTGCTCTTATACTGTTGGATTTTTGTTATGGCTGGTACTCTCTCTTTAACATCTTCTTAATAAAGGTTATTCACCCCCCCTCCCCACCCTTGTACGATGCTGTTTGCTTGCATAATTGGTCCTTAATCGGCCGTCGTGGATGAATCTTGGTGATTTCTCGAGTGATATCTAGTATCGGTAGAGTGAAAATCCGAGCCGAGATTTTGAACCATGTTCGTTAATTTCTTACCCAAAATCTTTTGTATGCTTGCAATCTTTATGGCTTTGGAAAAATATGATGTTTATTCAGCATAAAAAATGCCTGTTGTAAAAGTAAGTTCATGAACTCAAGAGTTATTTCAAGAAGCAGACCCAAAACCATTTTGGAAGCCGATTTTCTGAAATTCATCCGCGGAAGTATAAGGCTGGCTGATATTCTGTGTTAATTGCCGTAATTCTTCCAAGTCCTTTATTCTTTAAGCACGGATGCTGAATAATTATTTTGCTATGTTCAAATAGGGTCCTGAAATTTGATTATTCATTTTTCCTTCTTATCCTCTCATTTAAAGCGCTTTGCCCCTTTTACCTTCATTTATTATTTTCCCCATTTATTAGGCTGAAATTTAAATAATATGCTATCACTACTGCTGCTCTCTTTGACATAATTCTGAATTGATGTGAATATATGATGTTTCCTACTTATTTACTTACAGTTGACATTTAACATAATATAGTGACTTCTACACATACAAAGGGTTAAAAGATCTATCTGATGTACTGCTATATTACATTAGTGGCAATATCTCAGATTCTCAGCCTAGCAAAAGCAATGATTTATGAGCGTGATGAATGAATCGTCTAATTATGTTGAGGCTCTGGAAGCTGGAATATTCTCTGGGCAGTTTTGTGATGTCTACAAACAACTTCATCAACTGAAGTTGATATTTACTTCTGTCTGGAAAAAGGTGGATGCCTCCTATTCTTCATATTTTTATACAGGATTTGCTAGAAGAATGTATATTATTATGCTTGTTGAACTTAAGAAAAGCAAGAGTTGTTGACGAGTGGTGGTTGCCATATTAGGGCTTGCTGTTGGTTCCGGACCAAAACCCAATCCTCCTCCAGGAGGGATTCCTGGCAATAATGTACTTGGCGGGCTCGGGGGGCTCAACATGGCTGGTGGTGTTGGCATGATCGGCGTTGGGGTTGTAGGTGTTGGGCTGTCACAGAAACAAGAGTTATGTCTCTGCTTTTCTTTTCCTGAGATCTGAAAGCTGGAAAGGGTAAGAGACCTACCTTGCCGATCCTTTTGATGGAAAGTGACAGCTTCCTGAGCCTGCAATAGTTGAGGAATTGGGATGTTAAATGTTATACTTTTGTGATATAGAGTAAGAATCTGGTTGTTTCTTGGTTGTGATATTCAGCAAAATGAATTGTGAGATCAGATGATCAACATACTGAAAATTTTGATATCGTCATGCTTGGGCCGTGATACACTGATACTGCATGGTAGAGTAGGGTTTGAAGGTGTTTGAAGCGGTATTGGTCACTATTTTTATGTGCATCCAAAATCTGGTCGTGACAACCAATTTCAAGATCAAATCTCAAATTGTGATTTAATACCGTGATCCTATGTGAGGTTTCAAATTATTATTGATATAATTGTTGCTTACTTGGATAGGATATAACGTGGCAGTTATCAGAGATTATTGATATAATTGGTGCTTACTTGGATCAGAGTTGACAAGTTGAGCAGTTCCTCCAAAATTACAGCTAGTTGGAGCTGGGTTCTTCTGATAATAGTCATTGTAAGCATATGATGCATGGTCGCGAATAGTGTCTGGGTTAAAACAGCTTGCTCCTGTTTGTATTTGAGAACAGTCAGCTCCCCCATATCCACAAGCATAGTCCAAGCCTACTTGTAAAGCCTTTTCTGAAGCACCCGGGTTTGCGACACACCAAGACCCACCTCCACCTTCACCTCCACCTCCACCTCCACCTCCACCGCCTCCACCTCCATCTCCGCCTCCTCCTATTACTCCTGCTCCTCCATATGGCGTCATTGGAGTGGTGGTTGGTATAGTGGGTGGGCCAGTGGTGGGCATCGTTGGTGGACCTGTCATTGGCGTCAATGGCATAGTGGACGGTGTTGTAGTTGGGGTTGTTGGACTGGGATCGAGAGTTGGAATGTCGGCAGGACTGCCCACGATTGTTGGGTAAGCGTCATGTACAGTCCTCGTGTTGGCTTCATAAGATTCAACCACCACCTGGCCCTGTGGATTGCTATCTCTCTGTGCTCGCTTGTTTACTTCAGCACTTGACCCTGAACAATTTGAACATTTGTAAGTTCTTTCAACGCTTTCATCCTTGTTTCTTTTGTCATTTTGTCCATTGGCCATGTGTGAGAAATAATCTTCACTCATTTTTTATACAAGGGTTTCATGGTTCTTAGGACCTATTACTCTGACACTTCACTTAGCTACAAAATAGAGAAAATTGCACAAAATAGCTGTATCCGACACGTGTCAGACACGACACCGTGTCGGAGAGTTGGAATAACTCAGCTCAGGACTCCTGAATAATGAAAACCTATTTTCTATTTTATGCTCTTTGGTGTGAATTTTTTTACCCTTCCCTATTATGCCAGCAAGCAACATTTGTCAATTTGACAAGAAATATTTCTTAAAGCAAAACTTGATAGATTCAACTACACTAGCTTAACCAGACAAATACTCGTCTACACAATTTCTAAAATATCGAATACATAAGTGTCTAGTTTGAATCACCTGAAATAATGCCTAGCAAGAGAAGGATAGATAGGCACCGAAGAAGCGCAGCATCCATCACCTTGAGCTGCCTTATAATCTCAATGATTTAAATTATAGAACCGTCCTGGTTTAGTTTTAGTAATCCCTTAGAATGATGCAACAATTGCGACTACAATAGCTGTCAAGGCTTGAGAAATAAGCGAAAACTTGATGGTTTGTGAGCAAAGAGGGGAGTATCATACTTGGCTTCATTGTATTATAAGGTTGCAGTGAGAACTTAGTAGAATCAATGCTTTTCCTAGCTGAAAAGAGAGACTAAGGAGGAGAGGTAAAGAATAAGGGCAAACTTGATAGAGGAGGCAATTGAATAGTTGGATATCACAAGCTATGTTCTGGGTAGTACAAATAATATTATATATCTCCTCTTTTCCATGTAGTTTGTTCTTTCTTTTCTTTTCTTTTTCATAAAATTAAGTGGTTGATTTAATGGCCATTATGGACATCTTCAGTTATGTCAAAAATTTGCATGTAAGATAGTCTTGTGATGGAGATGGCAACTAGCTTAATTGGTGAAGTTGTGAGAGGTCCTATCAGCATCAAAATCGTCCTTGTGGCTCCCTTTACACCTATGTTACTCCGACTCTTCCAATTTCCTCGCATACCTGTGTCCGACACTCGACACTCGGACATGGGTATGACACTTGGGAGTCCGACACTTGGACACGTACCCGTGTCGGATACTTCTAAACGAGATAAGTCTTGTGATAATATTATCAAAAGACGGGCGTTATATCTTAATAAATGAGATGTCTATTTTCTGAATCCGTGAGTTAATTGGTTAATCAATATAATGTATAGTAAGTAATATGTATTGGTACACATTATATCAACATGAGACCGTCTTTAAGAGACTAATTGTCGGCTTACAAGGCGGACCAAAGTCCTTGAAATGGGTTCAGATGGGAAAAAAGGGGAAGTGGAAAAAGAGGGCAGAGAAAGGGATTTGAATCTTAAGGTTTCTTTGCTTAGATTTCATGCAAAAACTTCATTTACATGTTATCGTTCCTCTTTAAACTTTATCTTTCTTTTTTGTTTAGTTTACCAACTTCTTTAGGTGATCATAAAAGGTACAAATTGTTTCAGCTGTTAATCTTTGGTTTCCTTTTTGGCTGCTTGAAAAACTCAAGTATCTCAAGAATGACAAGTCGTACATAATATCCAATTTGTTTATGGATACTTTTAGGAGTATCAATTCTACATGTCTCATGTCTAAAGCAGCGATAATCCTTTTTCCCTGTATATACACTATATTCCACATTGTAATTCGTCTCTGGCTATCGCTATTTTTTTTGTGCCAATAGTAGGAAAATATATATAACTAGTTTAGGACCCGTGCAAGTTGCTCGGGCATATATAGATAGCATATTAAAATAAGTTTAAAACTATAGTTAAAATATTGTACGGAGTATAAGTTTGAATGTAAAACATTTTGTGAAAATGATTCGTTTTATGTGGAAAATATGAACTCGAAAAACAGCCCAGATGAATGTACATCGCCATTAACCGTACACACATGTAAGTTGTAATCTTGTATGTGTATTGTTATCAAATCTATTACCCACGTCTGACATCTTTGATCCGTACATCCCATAAACAACAATACTTAAGTGCATCATGATAGGCTGATGATATCTTTCAAATAAGGATTAATTCCATAATAATTTAGTGATTAGAGCACAGACAATTAGAGAATAAATTCTTCATTTTATTATTCAATTTTCTTGTTTAGTTTCAAAGTCAAACCCAGCAAACTCTTCACCATGAAGTAAACTGAGTAAACTAAGTATATAAAATAATCTGAGTACATTAAAGTAAACTAAGTAAAAAGTAAACAAAATAAGTAATAGCATCTTATAAAATATCGGACACTTATTTATAGACAATATTTTTTGTGGTGTTATGAGTACGACCATTCTCATCGCATAATAAAATTTCCGGCCCCTTCTGCTAATGACCATGCCACGATAACGTAAACTTGATTGTGATTAAAAACTGGTCGTCGCATCTTGGTAGTTTTGGATCATATATCTTGATGAACCAATGAATAAAGAAGGTAGAACTATACGTTTTCTTTCTGTTGTCGATGCACCATTGTGATCATACTTGATTGTGTTTCCTGTAAATTATAAATCAATGAGTGAATACTATGACTAAGTAGTGAATACAACTTCGATTATTAAAGTGCATATAAATCGTTAAATTTACTGTATGCCATAGAGAGAGCATTACCTTGCTCATTTATCAATGAGTGAATACTTTGACTAAGTAGTGAATATAACTTAGATTATAAAGTGCATATAAATCAGTAAATTTAATGTATACCATATAGAGAACATTACCTTGCACATTTGAAGTGTGTTGACGCTTTGAGTTAACACTTTCTCGTCTCCTTTGTCTGTTAACTTTTGATTGCAATGGATCCATTTATTTTATTGAAGTACAAAGTATGCAAAACTCACACTATAATAATACTTAAGTATGGAAGCTGTTTGATGTTCTACTTATATAAGAATGAAGTACATCTAGTTTTAAAATGGTATGAGTTCAAGATATTATAGGGTTATAATATGCTAGTATATTAAAGATTACAGATTTAAAGTCAAATCTAGTATAAAATGATTTCAAAGATCATGATGGTAAAAATTGCCATATAACATTTGTGATATTCTTTTGAGGTCTTCAGAAATGATTGGAGTATTTTGAAAAGTCGTAGCCCAAGTTCAACTTATATCTTAAGGCAACTTATATTTAAGGCAACATAATTTTAAGTATATACTGGAGGTTGTACACATTCACTCTCAAGGGCCCGAAATATCATAAATTCTTATTTAAGAAGGGCATTATCCGTCTTAAGCTTAAGACGGGTTAAATACATAACAAATCACCCCACTTGTTGCTTAAGAAATACCAAAAAAGTTGTCATTATTAACACCTTGGGGTAAATATTTGACATGTCTTAAGTTTAAGACGGATAATATCCGTTTTAAGCAAGACTTACTCTATTGAAACATTCAGCGAGAGCTGGACACAATTCGACATTATAACCTACCCAAACAAATGACTACACTCACAATAATATATGTAAACAGTCATAGAAAAGCGAATTCTCAACTTCACACGTAAAAACTCTAAATAGGCAAATAACATGTTAATCTCTAAGGTGTCAGGCATCGTCTTTCGACCCATAAAAACAATTTTATCAAATTCTCTTAAACATAATTAAATAGAAACATGGAAGCATTAGTAGTAGAAATTACTTGTGGCCAACTTATGAAATAGTCACCTGTCTAATTTAGAAGGGAAAGTCTTCAGATTGAAGTTCATTTTTAATCTGACAATTTATAAGACAATTAGAATGCACAAAAGTGTCTTAAAAGAAAACTAATAGAGCACAAGTATTCATTTTGTGGTGGGTATGAATAAAAGAGTATTCACGTAAATGAATAGAAACAGATAATAAAATAGTAGGAAAATAATTTAATAAGAAAAAAATTAAGCAAATTTTATAATAATTTAACAGTTATCCACTATGAAAAAGAGTAACAAATTCCAGATAACATTAAAACAGATAATTTTGTAGACACAGTTCTCATTGCAAACACTCTTGCATACTATACTCCCCCTGTTCCATAATGTCTTTTACCCATTCTTAATTGCTTGTGAAAGAATTTTTAATCAAAGACAAAATATTATTGGGATGAAGAGAATAGTTATTGTTAACTTTTGCAATGTTATGTTCTTAGCCATGTATATGTAATGTATTCGTGCTCCCGACAACGTAAGAGTAAGTTAAGTTTCTGCTGAAATCTAAACTCACACTCAATTTCAAACCGTCAATGGACGGAAATAACAAACTCAAAGCATATAAATTCTCATTTAAGACGGACACTAAATATCAAATCAATCCACTTGTTGTCTACGAAATACCAACAGTTTTATCTATAATACCATTATATGGTAATACTTAACCCGTCTTAAGCTTAAACGGATAGTGTCATCGTAAGCAAGGCTCTCAATTTCTAAGAATTCACAAAACATTCACAAGTAGCTACCCTTCCATCTCAAAATTCAATACCTAGGCACTGATATATCACAAATTCTCTAAGACGGACACTATTCTTCTTAAGCTTGAGACGAATAGTGTGCGTCTTAAATGAGAATTTGTGACATACAAAAAAACTCAATTTCATAGCCAATATTCAAAATTTTAGATATTAACATGTCAAAATAATTATTATACAGAGACGTCTACTACATAGACTATCCCAACTCTTGCTTAGTGAATCAAATGCACTTGTAGTTTGTTTAGTGAATCTCGTAACTAATTTGATCGGGAATAAGTAACATGTTTTGTAACAATCTTATAGACATGTTCTGTAATAGGTTCATCCATACAAACACAAATCACAAGTTGACAACTCCCTCAAATTCCATATTCCTTACCTATGAATGAAAATCGGATAATTAGGAAAAATAGAAATAACCTAGAAATCAGTCGACTCGAAGACCAGAGATTTGACAGAATTTGTGAACATCGAA
This sequence comes from Heliosperma pusillum, assembly GCA_022085475.1. Lineage (NCBI taxonomy): Eukaryota > Viridiplantae > Streptophyta > Magnoliopsida > Caryophyllales > Caryophyllaceae > Heliosperma > Heliosperma pusillum. The sequence continues at coordinate 292,356 of JAIUZE010000026.1, forward strand.
CAAAAGCTTTGTGTAGTTACTACATCATCGAATTGATCTCAAACCTGCAAAAACAATGGGTAGAATGATTGAGTTAATGACAAAGTGGTACACAATGGTAATATACGATTGATACTGAACAATAGGTTATCGAATTGAATGCGGATAAGTAGTAAGACACACCACTATGAATTAAAATAAAAGTAGAAGTAAGAAAATGAAGTACAAAGATATGTAAATACCAACTTGAGAACGATGAAATGAGTTTAGGGAGATAATCATAATCATAGTTATTGAAAGAAGTTTACCGTGATATAATAGGACAATTGAGATGATTGGGAATTTGGGATAGAAATTATATCAAAGATGAGAGGGAGAAGAGGGTACAACGACGGCCCATGAAAGATACGGGAAGATTAGTTTAGGGTTTGCTGCATAGGCTTATGCTTAGGCGGGAAAAAAAAGTGAAGGAGAAGGTGACACGTGTACAATTTTATGTTAAGTGGTTCTTGTTTTATAGGTTTAATATAGATAGTTGGGCTTCAACCATAAGTCCATAACTTTAAGGTTTTAGGTGGATTGGTTAATCTAGAAGTGCAGAAAAATGGCAAGTGAAATTTTGAATTGAACTATACTTTCTTACCCGTCACCCTAATATTTGTGAACTCATGAATTGTCCCAAAGTGACCTAAATCAACGTAAAATGGTGATTTGGAATTATCTCAAGATTTCACAACATAACACAGCCAAAAAGTAAAAAAACCACACCTACATTTGGCAATTTCCCTTAAGACGAGCTATTTTCGTTTCAAGGTTTCAAACGGTCCTTTTGTTACCCACTTATAGTAAAATTTGACCACTTTTAATAAATAAAAATTTACCATAATAACTTCGAGTGGAAACAGATTTGTGATGACATTTACTACAAAAATGGTCACAAAAGGATCGTAGGACGAAAATGGGCATTTGAAATGAAAATGTGTGTAGATTCATTTGGAAGAAGCCAGAACATTAAACGACCCAAACCAAACTCCACTTGTACAACGATATTGATGTTTTATAAGTTTCAACTTTTAGAGTGGAAATTTCCCAAAAGTAAACGTAATAAACCAATTTAAACAGCTCCATGTACTCATTAACCACTATGAATTTGAGGAGTATTCATTTTTATTTAGAAAATAAAGATTTATACCTCGTAATAAAATCGTCTCACATAAAAATTGATGAAAAAGTAAACAGTTAAGCGGTTAAATACACGGAGTATAATTCACCCATAGTTATACCACTCCACCTTAACTGAGAATATACATCGAAGAGTTTTGATAAACACGCCACACGGTTCATCAATCATCACTCAGAATATCTACATGTGTTGACACAAAAGAGAGGTGCTCTGGTCCTAATGGCAGTGTTTTTTATATCCATGCCTAGAGATATAGTTCCATAACACTTGGTGTCACAGACACAACACGCAGAAACAGAATTAGCTTGTTTCATTCATCCCCGTCTTGATCTATTGCAGGTCGAAAGACGTTCTGCAACCTTGCTCCACCCTGAAGTCACTTTGTAATCAGTACCACATTAAAGAAACACAAATTTGATTTGTGGAACTGCGGAGGTTAAGAGCAAACAGGAATCTTACGTGGGATGTTAGGGTAGTCTGGCTCGATTCCATTGCCGTTAATATCTGAGTGCCCAGGTGTTACATACTTTCCGATAGTCACAGCAACGCCCGAACCATCATTGAGTTCAAAAACTGATTGAATCAAACCCTGTGCATGATAATTTGACACAGTTATCTACATTAAGTAGGTCATACTCTGATGCATGGTGTTAACTATCAGCTTCATTCTTATTTATTAAGTAGGTCATCACGACCATGGTAGTTGCACCATAAATATTGTCAATACCATCTTAAAATGTTGCCGCAGCAACTTTCAAACCTTTACAAAGTTCACAGCATATATTTATCATGCTCTTCTCCATTTCGAACGGACCCAAATAGAATAGCAAAAACCTAAATGAACTAACTGAAGCATAATACTAATAAATGATTTCAAACCTTCCCATAGGTTTTTTCTCCGACAAGGACAGCTTTGCAATTATCATGGAGAGCAGATGCAACCTATATTAGCGCAAGAGTTAGGCTCCGACGACTAGGCATCACACCTATCAGTAGATAGATACAATTACAATGAGCTTACTATTTCACTTGCACTTGCTGTATTATGATTCACCATAACCTGGATAAAAATAGTCAGCAAAATCAAGAAACTATAATGTGTTCCTAAGCCACTCGAAGAGCAAAAAAAAGCTTGTTAACAAGTGGAAGTTTTCAATTTAATGGAGGTGATGCAGTTAAAATCAATTCCAATAGTAAACAACACATGCAAATATCAACCAGGAACTTCTAAGTTTCAAGCAATTAAATATTTTCCCATCTGGAACATACAACAATAAGCATGCTGAGGCTTCCAAAAGAAAAAAAAATCAAAATGATTCATAGTAAGAGACTAGACTGTGGAGATCCTGCTCTACCACTAATGATTTTAAAACAATCGGTGTCTTCTTAATAGCTTAAGAACATCAGAGATAATATTCATACAATGACGTCAGGAAGATTTTATTTAGCAGAATGCTGCACTAAGCCACTGGCGAGATGGCACTGAAATACTGAGTATTTAAACCCGAATTTGTGGCCCTACAAGCTTTGTACTAGTGTTTTAGAGAACAAATCAATTATTATACATAGATATCTAAGTAAAAGAAAAATAGCAACTGTGGAGATTTATCTTTTCTTGTTTAATTGAAAGCTAACGAATTTGGAGGGAGTTTCTAGCCTTGATACTCAAGAAATGGGTTACATACTTACATACCAGAAAACTAACAAATAAAGCCAATAAAGAGAAGGAAAGTAAACTGTCCACAAAGTAATAATTCTTACAATAACTGGAGCTGTAACGAGTGGTGAAGTTTCTGCCAAAACAGCATTCGGAGATTGATCTCTTCCAGCAACATATAACACCTGTACACAGACAAAGCACGTTGATAAAAGTAGCTATAAATTCGCTTAATGAAAGAGAGTCTTGAAGCAGGCAAAAGAAAAATAAGAGGCATGTCGATGGAAATTTATCTGAACAGAATAACAGCACTAGCTGTTATAGGGAGAATGACTGTACCTGATTCTACTATGATTCAATTCCTACGTCATATCAAGTTGTGGAATTTACAGTGCAAGCTGTTTATTAGTGAGCTTGGTTTCAGCGGACTAAGCCAGAAGGTTCATTTAAATGTTCTTTTTTATTCTTCTTTGCGGGTTAAACCAGAGAATGCATTTAAAGGGGCGCCTCACTTAATTTCAAGGAAATTGGGCCAACTTGTAAGTTTGACGTCAATATAAACACCAAGGTTTAACCAATAATGGGGATTGAAAGGTCGATAAAGTTTGACGCCATCGTATCCTACTTCTTGGATATTGCTACGCTGCCAAAACAAAATAGAATATTTAACCAATAATGGGGATGGAAAGGTCAACAAAGTTTGACGACAACATAAACACCAAGGTTTTCCTATATCAGACACAATGTTTATTGAGAGATTATTAGCATCTCATAACCCTCCTAGGCAACATGTAATCTAAGACGAATCGAAAAAAAAAAACATAAAGGAAAGTAGAGATAAATGACAAAGAATGCATGGGCATGCATACATGGAACTATGGAAGTGTCAACATACCGTATCCCCTTTATCCAGGAACAGCTTTGCAATTTCTATACCAGCCTGCAACAAACAAGTCAGGAACAAATCACTACATAAGTAACTATACTACAAATCTGAAAACCACAACTTACTTTGATCCTTCATAGTAATAAGACAAATATATTGATGTGTAGGAGTAACTGAACAATTAGTAGTATATAGTTCTATGCAATCACTGATATGCTATCGTGGTGTCACCTGCACTAAAAGCAGTTCTTTTGAAATCTTTTCTTATTTGAAATCCGTACAACAAGAACAATCTGAAAGCAAAGACCTTGCAAAGCAACATATTCCTATGATGAGGTCTATAGACTCGTTCAAACAATTGAACTCCATGGAATTATTAACTGGGCCTTTCAAAAAAAGACCGTAGTGATTACGACGTACAAGCCTGGCTAAAAAATGATACATATATGATATCCAATGGACTAGACCTTGTTTACGGTACCACTAGCCAAATGAAATTCTTTGCTCAAGCTGCAGGTTTTCCCACAATGCATTTACAAGTGCTTTTAAGAGTGAAACAGAACAGAAAAGTTGACGACCTCTTCATTTCTCTTACTTACACACACCAGTGTATTCCAATTTCCCACCCACCCCTCAAACCATCCTCCCCTCTTCCCCCACCGCATTCCCTGAACCACATCCAATGGAGACATGATTCTTTTGTTCACTGTATACTCCCTCCTTTCAAAACCCCAAACATACCATTTGCTTTTCGAAATTTTGAAAGTCAAAGGGTGTCCACACTACTAAACCAAAAAATGTATAATACTAAAATATCAGAATCTTAGATCTTTGTTCCTTAACCAGGAGGCCAGGTCATCATAGGTCAAACTGCCATAGCATATTTTTTCTGCTGTAAACATTATATCCGTATTGCTAAAGATCAATTTTAAATGGTTGGCTCCTGTACAACCTGTACACTGGTACGTAAAAGCCCCCTTCACGTTTGAAGGAGGAAGTGTATTAAACTAATGTCATCACATCACGCTTGGTGCAGTGGCCTCTGCACTGTCAAGAGTTTCAAGTAATCACCCAACAGGCAACTCTATCAGGCTTCTATGGCACCAAGAAACTCGTTGCTTCATTGGGCCAGCATTAACAATAATACTTCAAGAAATGCAGGAGCGCTCATTCGAACACTGGTACACATAATAGTAAGATATTTACCTGCACTAGGCCACCAAAATTGTCCCTTAGATCCAGAACAAAGCATGAAGCCCCTAGGTTTTGAAGGCGCTTCATAGCTGTAAGAGGTTGTAAAATCAATATTACTATGGTATTAAGACAATAAGTAAAGGTAAATAGTTCAATGCTCTAAATACTTATTTATCTACATCTAGTGGTGTGAAAACCTACAAAAGAAACATACAAAAATATTAAACACGGGTAAATTAGCAACAACAGCTGCTTTAAGAAATATAAGCATCTTGTCAACTTGACATTCTGAAATTGGTGAAAAACGCGTTTGTAGTTTCTGTACATGACAACAAAAAAAGTTCTTTGCTGGTTTCATATACTCTCTCCACGATTCAGCATGAGCTTCAAATGTTTATCCATCACTTATTCATTTACAATTTTTCCATTTACTATCATCAAAATAATATAGATACCTATCACAATATCTTTCTTGGCCAGTGCATTGAACTCTTTTAAGCGCACATATCCAACAGATGTTGCACCATCATCAATTTGCTCCAAACGATAAAACACTGGTGGTCTAGCTACCAGCTGCCTTTGAACACTAACGGTTTGAACAGGGCCACAGTTGTCATGCTTTACCTACATAATGATAGGCATTTAGTCAACAAAGTAAAAAGACAGTAAAAAATAGCTTTGGCATGGTATCTTCAGGATTAGTAATTCAAAAATCACCACCTTGATTATCACAGAAGATTCAGTAGGCCCCTGTAAGAGTGATGATACTTCAAAAGCCGATACGCCTTTCACATCCATGTCATTGACAGACAAGATTTCATCTCCCTAATAGGAAAAAAACACAGTATAGCAATAAAATAATTAGAACAAAAGGGAGTGCGTAAAGGCAAAACAATATAATGATGCAGAAAAAAGAGATGCAGAATAAGAGGACAGTTAATGATTTCTACACATCTCTAGGAAATAATCAAGTGATTAAACAAGGCGGTCAAAGTAGAGACGTCTACGATGTCAAAAGTCTTATTGAGTGATACACTTCATATATCCACTTGCACGAACATAATAATATAAGAGAGCTAAACTATTAGTGCTGGAGGTTACACCACAGATCAGTGAAGTGACCTGCACTAACAATACAATATAAAATACTCTTCAAGAACATTTAGGTGATGGGTGAAATCTGCATTGTGATTTCATAGCAACAGAAAATTCTACTCCCTAGTCCCTCCATTCAACTCCACTTGATACTTTTGCTTTTTCACGTTTGTCAACGCGTGTTTTACGTCGTAAATATCTTTAGCTAAGTGTTTGCAAAAATTATAAAAGCTAGATATTTTTAATGTACTCCTAAAGAGGAATCAAACAAGATCCCACATGAATATATTCCCACTTATGTATTGAGAAAAAATTGAAGTATTCTTCTCACTTGTAAATAGTTTACAAATAAGAAAAGTGTTAAGTGGAGTTAAATGGAGGGAGTATTTATCAACAGTTCAAGTAGTAAATGTTTAGATTACAAGCAATTAAGCATAACCTACAAATGAGCAAGTCGCGTCAGAATCTTGTATAAGAAAATTCTCCCTCCGTCTCGGGCATTTGTTTACCTATTCCATTATTGTCTACTTGTCATTCAGTAACAATAACTACAAATGGTCTTCTCTTTTTTTTCCTTGTTTTTTGTGCCAAAAGCAAACGTAAACAAATGACCACAAGGGAGGGAGTAGAACACAATGCCAATGACAACAGATAGCCCTAATGTAATGATTACCTGTTTAATCCCAGCAGTATGAGCAGGACCGTCTAAGAGAATCCCGAGCACCTTCACTTTGAAACCTCCATTGCTATCAGGAACCTCCCTCAGATTTAATCCAATCCCAGTCATGTCATATTTTGCCATTTTGGAGAACTTCCATCGATCAAAATGATTCACATGCCAACGAAAAAAGACTAGAAAACATGTCAGTTAGCACCTGATATTACTACGCAGTTAAGAACCATAATCTCGACAACTAAAATTCTTAACAAACTACGAAACAATGTTAACCATGTCTCAAACAAGTTCATATTGAAAAGAAATGATTGTTATGAAGTGGACAAATGACGATAGGAAAAGAACACATATGCTAGCTGAAGTATGAAGATACTCATAGCAGTCAAAAACATCGATAAATTAACCTGAATTCAATGCTGGAAATAACAACCTAAGATTCTAAACAATGCAGCAACTCTAGCATTATATCCGCAAAGTACAGGTTAGAGGTAACCTTCATGTAGCACCTTTAGGATTAGTTATAGCGGACATAATATTAAACATAATCTTGAATAACTGATTACCTCTTCTGGGGGCAAAAAACGAGTATATGGATCTCCTAAGCTCGCCAGCATTTTCTGGATGACATTATGGGCCTTTGACCTTGATGTAATAGAGCTATTCAATATTTCTTTTTTCTTTTTCTGTACATATAAAGAGAAACATTGTCTTCAGCGTTTGTACACAGATTACAGAAACGACAAATAAAATCAAATTTAAAGATTGGAACAACAATTCTCCAACAGAAGAAAACAACAACCATGCTTAAAATGTATCTAATGGTAGGCATGAGTGACGTATTATGTTATATACAGTACAGATGAGAAAACAATAAAGGTACAAAATCGTTAAATAATAATTCCCCTTCATTTAGACCTCCTTACACAGGGATGCTAGCTATGTATCTTGGTAAACTCTCGAACAAACGATAATAGTAATAGTTTTCCTCGTCAACAATTAACCCTCATATCAAATACATAATATCCCATACGTGATTATTAACCCTTTCACTGCTGCAAAGATTTAAACCAGGATGATAACGTCCTAGAATCCACGACCTTTTTACTTTTTTGGCTTTTATTTAATTGCTACCGCCAATAGTATACTTCTTGCACTTGATGAATCGATTACTACAATGATACAGAGTACTAAACAACACTTATCCTACCACTAACATTACGGAATTACCAACTGGCGTTTAATCCCTGTAAAGCCACTTGAAACTGAAAACTAATGCTTTCATCATTAATCATTCGAAAAACTCATATTATCCGCAACATTACAACAAAGATGTTGAACATTATGACACACTAAACACACCTTAAACATACATTAAGCAATTCCAATGCATTAAACAAAACATCAACCAATTCTTAAACCCTGTAAACATAAGATCAAGCAATTCTACAACGCACTAAACATAACATTAAGCGATTCTACAACGCAGTAAACATAACATTAAGCAGCTTAATAACGCATTAATCATAAAATTAAGCAATTTAGCTCACTAAACATAACATTCAAGCAATTCTAAAACGCAATAAACATAATCAGTAACTTCTAAAACAACGAAAACACGATAAAACACGGAAATCATACAAGCCAAAACTCCGGCGACCAGCGACGACTAGAAGCAGCATCAAGAAAACCGTCATTAACAATCTGCCAAGCTTCCTCCACTATTCCCTCACTACTCCCCGCATTTTCCGGCGACGGCGTCGCCGCAATCTCTGCCGCGTCCTCGCGACAAACTTCGACGGAAGTTGGAGAATCGAGTGCGTAAGAAAATGGAGAATTGAGTAAGATAGTTAACGAAATTGCGGCGTTAAATAACGGCTTTCGAATCCAATATAGGGTTTCGGTGATATTGACGGCGGAGGTTACGGTGGTGGTGCGGTGGAGTTGAGGTGGTTGATGAAGGGAGAGGTGGTGAGAGTGGATGAGTGTAGTGTGAGGTGAGGACAGGGGAAAGAGGAGCCTCATCCTCTCAAATTCTAAGTGTTAGGCCCTGTTCTTTTGGGCTGAATCGGAGCTGAACTGAACTGAACTGAACTTATAGGAGCTGAACTGAACTTATAGGAGCTGAACTGAACTTATTGGAGCTGAACTGAACTGAACTGAACTTATAGGAGCTGAACTGAACTTATAAGAGCTGAACTGAACTGAACTTATAGGAGCTGAACTGAACTGAACTTATAAGAGCTGAACTGAACTTATAGGAGCTGAACTGCACTGAACTAAACTTATAGGATCTGAACTTTTATGAACTTAATTTTACTTAATTGAATAGAATTTATAGAATCTAAAATTTATTAAACTGAACTTTATTACATAAGGTAAGATAATAACATAATTCCAATTTATATACATTGGTTTGTTCAAATAGATTACTACGTTGACATCATCTTTATCTGTATCTTTATTTTTTGGAAAGGACTGTCATAAAAAAAAGTATACTCTAAAACATAAGGTAAGATAATAACATAATTCCGATTTATGTACATTGGTTTGTTCAAATAGATTACTACGTTTACATTACGATAAAAAAAAAAATCACATATTACATCGTTTTCTAACCATCTATTTCCATATCATCATCTTCCTCATCACTTTCTTCTTTATCTTCACTATCACTCTTAACAACGAATTTATTCCCTCGCCAAATGTTTTTTACTATCTTGTTTCGTAACTTTAACATGGTTTTTTTTCCGCTTATCATCAAACATGCCCAAATCTACTGTTCCTTGAATATTCACGTCATGTTGTATAATAGGTATTCCAAGAGTATGCATCCTTAATTATAAAATTATGGAGTGTGAATGTATAAAACAATAATAGACATTTGATACTTTTGTGACATTCGGGGCATATTTTTTAACACCCACCTTTTTTTCAAATGACCAAATGTCATTCCACTAATTAATGTCAAATGTTTTTATATCGGTTTTCATAAATAATATATTCCGTATAACTTTTCTGAACTTAATTTGTAAGAATTGAATTTTTCTGAACTGAACTTATAAGAGCTGAACTGAACTGAACTTATAGGAGCTGAACTGAACTGAACTTATAGGAGCTGAACTGAACTGAACTTATAGGAGCTGAACTGAACTTATAGGAGCTGAACTGAACTTATAGGAGCTGAACTGAACTGAACTGAACTTATAGGAGCTGAACTGAACTTATAGGAGCTGAACTGAACTTAAAGGGGCTGAGTTTAAGTCCAAAAGAACAGGGCCTTACTCTAAGTTTCCGACTTAATTTCAGTTTTTATGAGTTCAATTATTCCCGTTGATTAAGTTAAGTTCAGTATTAAATCGGTTACTTTTGGTGTTTTGGTTCGAGGTGAGACGTATGTGGAGTTTAGTTCAACTATACACTCATTTCGACATTTTTTTAAACAAATAATTGGAACGGAAATTAAATTTGTTTTGCTTGGTTAAACATGAAATAATGTAGGCTTAACTTTGTGCAGCCTGTTTATAGGCTACAAGCCTTCAAGCTACAACCGAGCGCCTACATACTCGACTCGTGTATAATTAGTTAAAGAATGAGGCACGGAGAGAGGTGGGTCTGTGTTTGAACCACCTTTGTGGAAATTGTGGTGTCCATCTTTGCCGGTAAGGCGGTCATTATTTTTATCATATGTAATTATTATCATCGTCATCAATGACGGATTTAGGGGGGCTAGCACGGACGCTCGTCCCCACTACAAATTTTTCGATTTTCTCTTATGGCATTACTTGTTCGTCCTTGTTAAACTTTTTGGCACCTTAATCGTAATTCCCGTCGCAAGTAAGACTTGCTGCTAAAATATAGGTCCTGCATTCCTACATTTGTATCTGAAGTAAATGATGCAGTTGAAAAGATTAAGATTCTACTACTAAAAACACACATACTAAGATCCAAAAAACTTGTACAGACAATAAATATTCTCACCTTCTTCACTGAAACTTGTCACTCATGTGTCCACCTTGAACTAAGAGCACTTTAAACACCAAAAAAATCAACTAAAAAGTATCTAAAAATCACACAAGAAACAATGTCAACAATGTCATTCAAAATGTGTACAATAAACACTATACTTATAGTAGCAATGTTTGCAACAAATCTCCTTTCTTTATACCACCTTACAACAACAACAAACTTCCTTAAACCAACAAAACAACAAACTCCACAAGTCCCTAAACACCTTCTACACCAACTCCACACCATACGCGCCACCATCACACGTCTCACGCGCCTCCACACTCCCTCACGCGCCTCCAATGCCGCGGTAGTACCGTCTGACCTCGTCGCGTTATCTCGTCTTGGGCCAATCCCTACTGCCTGTCATGAGCACCCTGAGATGTTGCATCAGTATATGAACTATACAGCATTCGGTTTGTGTCCTTATGATGGACAGCTGGCAGAATCTTTGATTCTCCGAGGTTGTCATCCTTTGCCACGTAGGAGATGTTTTTCTAGAACTGCTGTTAATCCTAAGTTGTCTAGTTTAGATTCTGTTGTTATTTGGAAGAATTACCCTTCTGTTACATGCAGGAGTTTCAGCTGTTTAAACACTAAATTTGAGTTTAATACTCAAGAGTTTATGGTTTATAAGTCAAGTTTAGATCTTACAATCCCACAGCTTTTCGACATTGCGGAAAAATCTAAGTCCATTTTAAGACTAGGGATTGACATTGGTGGAGGGTATGGAACATTCGCCGCGAAAATGCAGGAAAAAAATGTGACCATTTTAACGACAACCATGAACCTAGGAGTGCCATATAGTGAGGTGAACGCGATTCGCGGGGTGGTGGCAATGCACGCACCGCTGCAGCAGCGATTGCCAGTTTACGATGGTGTGGTGGATTTGGTACGATGTGGGCATGCTGTGAATAGATGGATACCTGAAATAATGCTAGAGTTTTTGTTGTATGATGTTGATAGAGTGTTAAGAGGAGGCGGGTTTTTGTGGATTGATCATTTTTTTAGTAAAAGGGTTGATTTAGAGAAGGTTTATAAGCCTTTGTTTTTTAAATTAGGGTATAAGATTGTGAAATGGGCTGTTGAGAATAAGATGGATTCTAAAGGGAGTAAGAATAATGAGGTTTATTTGACTGCTTTATTGCAGAAACCTAAGTCTAGATGATGTGTAATGTTGCTGAAGTTTTAGTTGTAACCTGTAAGTTGTATTTTTACTGCTCTTTGGATTTTGCTTTCTCATGTTTGTTGCAGTAATGTGATTTTTGGTTTGGACTGTAAATGATTTTGATTTCGCACTTTCTTGTTTCGGACGGCCCAAATGTAATTATAATGGTTCAGCTAATGTTACGGCTTATGGTTACTTGTTTTCCAAAAGTGGTCACATTTGGTTGTAGAATGGTCATAAATTCTCCGTATTCGTTTTAGACCAAAATAGGCCGTATGAGGAGATACCAACTCGTTTGATTTATGGTTATGGTTATAAGACAAGGTAAGTGAGTATTGTATTTTCTGTATTTTTACTGATGAAATTAGTTGTACATTTATAGGATTTACAATGCTTAAGGACAGCAAGAATGATTGCTATAATTACAATAATATACTTCCTATATTTGCAATGTGAACATAATTAAGATCCCTTGATTGTAGGGGTTGATTGGGGGGATGATTGGTGATTTGATATGCTAATTATATTGTGTGTTTGTATAGGGTTAATACGCCCCCGCAAGATGGACGTCCGAGGCATGAGTCCAATCTTGGTTCGTAGGTCATGATATGAAGTCTTGTGCAGTGGTTTGGTAAGAATGTCAGCGAGTTGATCTTTGCTGGCGACGTGTTGAATGCGTATTTGTCCGAGTTGAAGTTGTTCTTTGACGAAGTGAAAGGAGAGAGCCATGTGTTTCATTCTTGAGTGAAAGACTGGGTTTTTGGCATAAAGTGTGGCGGAGATGTTGTCACAGTAAATTGCTGGTGGTTTGGTGACGTTGATGTGAAGCTCGGTGAGAAGATTGCGTAGCCAAAGTGTTTCAGTCGTAACGGAAGCTATAGCCCGGAATTCTGCTTCGGTCGTTGAAAGTGCTATGCCCTTTTGCTTCTTTGAGGACCAGGAGATGGGATTGCGGCCTAGGTAAATAACGTAGCCTGTTGTGGAGATGTAGTTGTCTTTATCACCTGCATGATCAGCGTCACAAAAGGCATGAAGGCACAGTGGTGAATTGCGATAAAATTGGATGCCGAAGGTTTGTGTTCCTTGCAAGTAGCGAAGGAGACGTTTCAAGGCAGTCCAGTGAGTAGCGGTGGGGTGATGCAGAAATTGAGCTAGACGGTTGATAGCGAAGGCAATGTCTAGCCTAGTTAGAGATAGATATTGTAAGCTTCCGACTATTGCGCGATAGGTTGATTGGTCGTGAATAGGTAGATGATCTTCGCGTGTTAGTGATGGGAAAGTGGCCATCGGTGTTGTATTTGGTTTAGCGTCAATCATGTTGTATTTGGTGAGAAGATCGTGAATATATTTAGATTGGTTTAGGTGTAGACCTTGTTCATTTGGTATAACTTCTATGCCTAGAAAGTATGATAGTGGCCCAAGGTCTTTTAAGGAGAAACGCTTAGATAATGCTGAAATAAACGTTTGTAGATGCGCTGGATTTGGTCCGGTGATGATAATGTCATCAACGTAAACTAGCATGTAAATACAGGTGGTTCTGTTTTGTAAGGTAAATAAAGATGAGTCAGAAATTGATTGTTTAAATCCCTGAGTAATTAGGTGGGTTTTTAATTCGGTGTACCAAGCTCGAGGAGCTTGTTTTAGTCCATAGATCGCTTTATTAAGTTTACATACATAGTCTGGTTTTGCTTGATCAACAAAGCCGGGTGGTTGAATTAGAAAGACATTGTCGGTCAATTTTCCTTGGAGGAAGGCATTGTTGACATCCAGTTGACGAAGAGGCCATGATTTTGTAACAGCTAGAGATAAAATGAGACGAACAGTGCTCTGATACCATCATAGATGAACCATCTCAACCAAAACCTTAAGGTGATGGTTGAGGCCCATATATTATAGTTATATTCTATTATGCTCCCTCACTCGAATGCCCATTGGGCTTGAAGAGTGGTTGGTTAGTGCACAGGCCCCCCATACCATGTGCGGATTTTTCCACTTGGTGAGTTTGTGAGATATTGGGGGCTGCCAGGGTTTGAACACGTGACCTTCGGTCACTCTGGCTCTGATACCATATAAGACAAGGTAAGTGAGTATTGTATTTTCTGTATTTTTACTGATGAAATTAGTTGTACATTTATAGGATTTACAATGCTTAAGGACAGCAAGAATGATTGCTATAATTACAATAATATACTTCCTATATTTGCAATGTGAACATAATTAAGATCCCTTGATTGTAGGGGTTGATTGGGGGGATGATTGGTGATTTGATATGCTAATTATATTGTGTGTTTGTATAGGGTTAATAATGGTGATGCTTGGCTAATTAATTGGTATGCTCTTGTATGGTCTTGTGTGTTGATGATATTAGAAAATGCATAGAATAGCAGCACTTACCTAGTCAATGGCGCTCGCCTGTGCCAATATAAGGCCATAAGGGAGTCGCCTCACTCCAGTGTTAAAATTAGGGAGAGTGTTTCCAAATGACCCGCACAGTTAATTCGCGATACAAGAAGCTTAAGGAATTTAGCGTTTCTAGCTATGTTGGAGTTAGGTTACCTTAGGTACACTGGTTAGTGCAGTGTATTAATTCAGATTAGATATTGGAATGTGGTTAACTGTAAATTTGTTCTTTTGATTCTGGCTTAACAGAAGACTACATAGCTACATAGCTTTGATCGACAAGGGCTGTCTGTGTGATCGTTCTGTGTCGTGTTGCCATGATTTATGCTGAAAAAATGATAGCGGCCGGTATATGGAGAATGTTGTATTCAGCCATTTGAGAATTAAGGAAGTTTACATTAATCTTTGCAGACAAAAGTGATGTATCATTCTAAAAAGTTGTATTTCTGTTTGTAATTCTACAGATGAAGGGGTATTCGACCCAATAGTGGATTTAGGGGCTAGCAAGGGCGCTCACCCTTTTGGACATTGAAAATTTCGAAAATTTCGGTTAAAACTTTTCAGAGATTTTTTCGTGTTTTCCTTCTGACATTACCAGTTTGCCCCCGCTGAGATTTCACCCCCTAACTACGAGTTATGCCTCTGTGAACCCTGTACTACACCTTATCGATCATACGTAATCAGTAATGTTGTTTTCCGAATACTGTACTCATCTCATGGTATGACTATACATACGATATAAACGAGATACAGCGTCCCTTATGCGACTCAAAGCTAAGCATGTTTCCAATTGAAATTGGGATGCCTGATGCAAGGCGTTTTTCGGTCCTTGTAATTAAAGCTCACTTCACTATCAGACTCAACATAATATTGATCATATTCACCATCTGTTTCTCACCCTTTTCTTACTCGAGCTTTTAAGTTGTGTAGGTATTGTAGTCAAATGTATAACAACAGGTAATTTGTAACAGTGTAACACACACGTAGATCTGGCTGGTGATTTGATAAGCATTTTTTTGGTCTTGTTTTTCTACCATCCCGATTGTATTTTCGATATATAAATACCTTTTTTAAAATCCACTTTCCTATTCATTTTGTACCTCGTTATTTGTTATTCTTATTAATTATTTTAGTAAATCGAGTCGGGATAGCAGGATTATAGTTAAAGGAGCGAGATTTGGCTCGGGAAGCAGAGACGCGGAAGACGCGGAATTACAAGTTGAGACGAAGAAGAAGCAAGGGGAAGAGCCTAGCCAGACGGCCGACCAACGGCCACCACTCATTCTCCCCTTTTCTCCTCTCTTCCTTTGTGCGACAGCGGGCAAAGTTCTGACCACGGGTGGTGGTCGTTCTCCTTCTTCCCCTTCGTTTTCCTCCCTCCATTATGCGACACCGGCTTTCTTTGACCACCAGTCGGTCGACCGGTGGCCGTGGCACCCTCTCTTATCAAAATTTTATCCTAGCACGTGAGAATTAGCTATGTCGGTTAATTAAACAAGATAGAATTGAATGTCGAAGTTGATTCAATATTGATTTCATACACAAAATAAACATGGAAATTATAGAGAAAGTACAAAGACATGATACGTTGCATAAATCTTAAGCAAATAGATTTGTAAAAGGAAGTTAAAGAATGAATAAAGGAAAGCCCATAAATAATTATTAAAGTTTAATACTACGTAAAAAAACAAAACGAGCCTACTTGAGCTTCTGATCCAAGCTCTCCTAAGCTTGAAATCGCCTCAAAATTGGTCAATCTTAGTTGGGAACCAGTTTTGTCTAAAACGAGCCTACTCGATCTTCGATCCAAACTCTGCTAAGCTAGGATTCTAGGAATCAACTCGAATTATTTATTATATGAATTATTTACGGAATTACTTACTCAAAAAGCCCAATCTTTAGAACACAGCCCAAACCAAAAACACAACCTACGGTTTCATATATAAAGCTACGGTTTTATCACAATCAATACTATCATTCACTCACCTCAAACTCTCACCCTCACCTTCAACCTCAACCTCACCCTAATTCCCAAACCTAAACCTCAACCTCACCTTCAACTCCGGAATTCCCAATCCAAACCATGACAATCCCCGAATTCGAAGTCGGAGCGGTTCCGTACAACCCTGATGGCTGGGGCCCACTAGACTCCTCTTCAACCACAACAACCACCGGTTCTAACGTCCCTTTTGCTCCGTTTTCCCGGTCCGACAAACTCGGCCGAATCGCCGATTTCACTCGTAACCTCAACAATCAAACCCATAACCGCAACAACAACCGCAACAACCAAAACCCTATCGATTCCGTCTTTGATTTCTCTGCTGATGATTCTTTCTCAACCCTAACCGCCGACGACGACAATTCCTTCCGTCTCGTTGATGGAAAACCGGCTCCTCGCCCCAAATTCGGACCGAAGTGGCGGTACAATCACCACCACCCGCGTAACCTTCTCCCACAGCGTCGGGATGAGGAAGTTGAGGCGAAGAAAGTTCAAGCGGAAAAAGACCGGACTCGTCGTGACCGGTTATATCACATGAACCGGACCGGGAATAATTTCCACCAGCGTCGTGAAGCGGCGGTTTTTAAGTCTTCTGTTGAAATCCAACCGGAATGGAATATGCTTGATCAGATCCCGTTCTCTACGTTTACTAAGCTCTCGTATTCAGTTGCTGAACCGGAAGATCTTCTCTTTTGCGGCGCGTTGGAGGCTTACGACCGGTCATTCGACCGGATTACCCCGAAAAACGAGCGTCGGCTCGAGCGGTTCAAGAACCGGACTTTTTTCAAGGTTACTACAACTGATGATCCGGTTATCCGTCGTCTCGCTAATGAGGATAAAGCGACGGTTTTCGCTACTGATGCGATACTGTCGACATTAATGTGCGCTTCAAGGTCGGTTTATAGTTGGGATATTGTGATTCAAAGAGTCGGAAACAAGCTGTTTTTGGATAAACGTGACGGTTCACAACTCGATTTATTATCGGTTCACGAGACGTCTCAGGAGCCTTTACCGGAGTCGAAAGACGATATTAATTCAGCACATTCGTTGAGTGTTGAAGCTGCTTATATTAATCAGAATTTTTCGCAGCAGGTTTTGGTTAAGGAAGGGAAAAAAGTCGCTTTCGACGAGGCGAATCCGTTTGCTAGTGAAGGAGAAGAGGTTGCATCTGCTGCGTACAGGTATCGACGTTGGAAATTGGATAATGATATGTTTTTGGTTGCTAGATGTGAATTACAAAGTGTTCTTGATGTTAATGATAAGAGACAATTTTTAACTGTTAATGCTTTGAATGAATTCGATTCCAAGTATTCCGGTGTTGATTGGAGGCAAAAACTCGAAACACAACGAGGAGCGGTTTTGGCAACTGAATTGAAAAACAATGCTAATAAATTAGCTAAGTGGACTGCACAAGCTTTGTTAGGTAGTGCTGATATGATGAAATTAGGGTATGTTTCTAGGGTTCATCCTAGGGATCATTTTCATCATGTTATTTTGGGTGTTGTTGGGTATAAGCCGAAGGATTTTGCGTCGCAGATTAATTTGAATATGAATAATATGTGGGGGATTGTTAAGAGTATTGTGGATTTGTGTATGAAGTTGAATGAGGGTAAGTATGTTCTTGTTAAGGATCCGTCGAAACCACAAGTTAGGATTTATGAGGTTCCTGCTGATGCTTTTGAGAATGATTATGTTGAGGAGCCGTTGCCTGAGGAAGAACAGGCTCAGCCTCCTTCTGAAGATGCTGTTAATGCTCTTTCTTCCGAGATTAGTGTCGCTGCTACTGATGTCGAGGATAAGGAGATTGATGCTGTGCCTTAAGAGGGTATATACTTTTCGCCTCTTTGAATTTGTTATGTTGTTTCATATAATGCTGTTTTTGTGTGTGTGGTCATTATTTTTATTTTGCAATCTAATTATTCTCTAGTGTTGGAGTGTGCTGAGTTGGGGTTATCCACTATGTCTTTGGTTCGATTTTGTTTTCTCCTTGTAAAACTATTCATCGTTGCTAGTTGTGGGGTAAGTGTTGCGTGTTATTAACCATGATGTTTGTACTATAGACTCTGGACATCCTTTCAAAATTTAGCATGACTCACACAATGTGAATGGTATTTCATAACTAATTGATCGAGCAGCAATACGTAGAACACCTAAAAGGATTGTTTGATTCACAGCCGGACATAAAAAGTCCAGTTGGAACAATACTTCAAATAGCGATCCATAAAAAACCTACAAAACCGAGATCAGCTAAATCAAGGTGATACTCAAAAGGAATTTCTGAATAACTTAGTAGAATTGATATGATGGGTGTAGCGGATCCGATACTAAGTTAACGTATATACTTGTAAGAGTGATAGGTGAGCTGATGTAGTCAGTTTCTTTGTGTTTGCTTATTTCTTATGCTTGTTTGATTAGAACTTCAGGCAGTTTACTTAGTTTGGTATTATTGGCTTGTTTCTGTCAATATATACTACTAGTTTAGGAATATAAAAGAAATAAATAGGGATCTCTATGTAGAAAAAATATCGGGGAAATTCTTAAGACATTTAACCAAAATAATGTGAGTAATACTCTTTAAGACTAAAATCAAGGTCTCATAGAGGCCTCGCAATAAGTTGAATCAACCAATTTGCATCCAAAACTTTCTACTACATCATCAACAAATATTTTTTGTTTTGACTGCGAACACATTACAAACTACCCTAGAGCAGCCTTTCTGGCTACATTATGAGCTAGTTTGTTACAAGCTCTAGGACAGTAACTAAAAGCTAAACAATGAAAAAAGACAAATGATCTCTTAATCTCTTTTATCAACAGATTTGTAAACATCAAAGATACGATTACATATATAGCTACTTGTTCATGAACTCACAAAATACGTAAGAAACAACTCTTCCTCGTCATACCACCTAGCGAGAACAATATATCCTCATAAATTGTCATTCATAATTTATAGATTTCATGCACAATTAATCCTTTCCACCTACATACATTGTTCCTGATATGATGGATGATGCTTGTGAATTGAAGTCAATTGCCTTCCAAGAAATGATGACAATGACAATTCTTTCACGGCGAGGAGAGGAGAATTCCTTATATTACAGCTTTATCAGTAATGTTAGCCTTGCCTGCATGATGACTCCAGTTGTATCCCTCACCTGATCCGAGGCTCTTCCACTTTCCAGTATGGATATTGAGGTAGCTGCTATCCTAAATAAACAATAAAAAAATGTATGTAGGTGAGGGATAAAAAATTTCTGACCATTTCCTGGGGTCATTCAAGGTTATATTATCGAATGTAGGCTGTTAGAACACCAGTGCGTCATATTAAAAACATTATCAATAGATAAAAAAGATTATATGGTTATGGCATTAAAGACCATACATGTACGTTCTATTAGCAAATACTTGGTGACAATATAAAATGTTAAGCCTCCCAACTTGACCAATCAATAATAAATTGATAAAATTATGTAACAAAGATCAACATTTAAAAAGAACTTATAATGTTTTAAAAGAGGTAGAATCAATAACACGATTTTAAGTGATGACAAAACCACCTAAAAAAAATGTGCGCATTAATAAGTTTAGAACTATAAGTTATAACACTCACATGAGTCATGACTCATGAGTAAATAGTTGTACGTCGTGCATGCAACTTTATCAAATGGTCAGAAATTTTCTAAACCAAGACCATGGAAATGAAGGGTGAAAAATAGAGGCTTCTAATACTTGCAATTTGTTTGGGTTCAAACAAAGGATGCTCTTAATCATAAAGTAGTTGCAAAATTACGGTATCGGTCAAACAAAGGATGCTTTTAATGATAAAGTAGATGCAAATTACAGTATCGGTTATCTTGATTCAAAAAGCTCATGCAAAAGACTATCTACATTCAATTTCCTCAACCCGTCATTTACACGAGTCCTTGGGTCATGAAATACCAAATAACTCTCTTGTTTATTTATAATCTAATTAAGCATGAGAGCAATCTTAGCATAATCATTGTAAGGAATTTGAACATACCTTAATGATATATAAGGTGACTTATAACACCAAGGAAGGTCCCCGTGGGTTTTACTCTGACATGCAATAAGCGACTCGGGTTTTACTCTGACATGCAATAAGCGATTCAATTTGTGCTCCCTACACTATAAGAAAACCATATTAGAAATCGTTGTTGCTCACTTGCTCCTAAAACTCAACCTATCAACTGAAATAATGAACGAACAATCTCAATGCTTCAATTAATCTAATAATAATAATAATAATAATAATATAATAATTAATAGATATCATCATCATTGTTAAGCATACCATAGAGGGCAGATCTGTATCAATGGATTAAGCATAAAGAACTGTAACATACAACGGATCAACAAAATGTTTAACATAAGTTACATAACCATCAAAATGTACTCTAAAAGAAAACAATTGTATACTCCCTCCCATAAACACGAATGACATGAAAGCAAACAATCCTTTAAGACACAAATCTTCAACTATAAAAAAAGAAGGAAGAATTAAGGTTGCACTTAATTAGAGGCTCAACTTTGGCAACCAAAACATAAAATGAAAGGTGGGTGGATACTTCTGCCCATCTCACAAATGAGAATTTGTGCTATAACAATTGTGTTACCTCTACAGTAAGTCTCCCTTAAGACAACACTTCTTAAGCTTAAGACGGGTCTAAGTACATACAACATGTGTATATAATAATGCATAGAAAAAGGCAATATATTTGTCTTACCTACACAAATGGTATAAAATACTTGACCCATCTAAAGCATAAGACGGGGAGTGCCGTCTTAAATGAGAACTGATGATCTAATATAGAGAAGAATAAGTATACATAGTGAAAAAATAAAAAAATACCAATGTTAAGCAAATGAGATCTAAAATTACTGTAATGATTCCTCTTAGTTATGAAGCTCTAGTAAGTAAAACCGAAGTTCAGGCTATCCGATTGTAAGCACTAAAAATCTATCAAAGACTTAATATCGAACTTCATTTCGGGTTCCTAGAAAATAATTACGGAGTACATAAAATCAAACTTAAGTCCCACTATGTTCATCTCTACGAAGTACGAAAGGCGTAATTGATCATCAAGAATCAACAATTATATAAATTAAATACGATAGGGAAATTCAATAACCAATCGATTAAAGGTTGTCATTATAAAAAAGCTAGGGAAGTCAATAACCAATTGATTAATCGTCAGAAAAACATGGAAAAAAATCAATTAAAAACCAATTAGAGGTAGATATAGCAAATTACCTAAAACAATATGTCAATCTCATGGTGGAGTGGCTGTGAATAATGAAGGAGCCAGTAAAAGATTTGGTGTATGTGTTATGTATACAAGCATTAAACAGAGAGCAGCTAAATGAACTGATAGAAGGCGCCGAGGAAAGAAATTAGGATCTCTAATTTCCTATCTCCTATATTTCTCTTTTTAGGGTTAGCTACAGAAATGTGGTTGGGCGGGAAAAGAATAGCTGAGGAAAAGACACGTGTCTAGGTCTATGGGTAGTGGTTCTTGTTTTATAATTTAGTATAGATTCTAGAGATGTATTTCTTTGCTTTCTCACTTTCAGAGAAGTTCATTAATTTGCAATTGAATCAATTTTTATCTAACTGTGACGACTTGCCACTTATTCTGTAACCTCCAGCTCATACATTTAATCAGTTGTTAAGGTAAAACTAGTTGGAATAGCCTTGGTTTCATGTATGTTTGCTTTGGTTGACTGTCAGTATGAGTAAATATGTGAACTTTAGGTCTGTCCTTTTGTATCTTCTTGAATTTACCATACTCAAGTTGTTGTTCCAACCATCCATTTGGTCTCTCAAGACTTCAACTTTTCAAATTAGTTAGATTTTGTAGTTTCAGCAGTGCAAAAACATTGTTTTGTAACTGTTGATGTGGATATTTCGAATATGTAACTATAAATTGAGAGAGATGTTTGAGATATACGGATAAAAATTGTAAAAAATCATACTAAAGCTTATGCACTGGAGTCCTCTACTTTATTATGCAAGCTCCCCTTTCCTTGTAGGAGAAGTTTTGGATTGCATGGGTCGAGGTCGACAGTCCATACCCATATTCTTGACTGTTATGCGTGATACGGGTGTGAATGTATGACCTCATTAGTAAATAATGTTCTGTTCCTTGGTATTTATTAGTGATGCTGAGCTTGAGCTGAAATTAGATCCACAGGCTGTTCTTAGTCCTGTAGTTGCCGTTATGGATGTTGTGTGGAGATGCTTCAGTGTGGTGAGAGTGTGAGACCTCACCCCCTTTCTCTAAAAGCTTGGTAAACCATGATTGTTTAATTGTGTACACCCGTTTTACGCTTCTGAAATGTCATGTGATAAGCAAGCTATAGTTTAAAATTAGTCTTGATAGTTAAGCAGAGGTCTTTGCTAGGGGTGTGGGTTTGCAACAGCATTGCCATAGTGTATCATAGGCTTTCTCTTTTAGTGGAATAAGAGGGTTAAATGTAGTGTCGTCATTCCTCTTAATCCGGAGCATGAGAAGTAGGTCAAAAATTATGCTGAGCAACATATATAGGTCAATTTCGGGGCTCTGCAAGGTAAATAATTAGCTTCTCTCTAATTGCTGAACATTTAAATATTTTGCCTTGTGAAGAGTGCTGAGATTTGAAAATAGAGACAGAATTTTCCGTGAGGAATGAAGAGCTTGCATGCCTGCAGAAAATTTCTTCTTGTGGCTTTGCGTTTGCTCTATGTAATTTCACATTCTTGACATCATTCTTATTCTCTTTTTATTTTGGTGAGTGCGGCAAGTGTAACGGGAATGGAAATGTATTTTATAGTTTCAGTTGACAAATCTACAATATCTCTGTTGTGGTAGTTGCTAGTTGCTATACATAAGATTTGACAAATGCCTAAGACTTGTTAAAGAAGCTTTATTTTCTTTGCTTGTAGTTGTAATAATGCACAAAGTCCAAAAGCTTCATTTGAAGCAGGCAATGTTATTTGTTTGACGTGCAACTAGTCACCCATGGCACATGCATTGTTGGGTGAGAGAAGTTTTGTTTGTGGATGACATGCTAGTTATACCAATGAGTCATATATATGTAGCGTCACATTTGAAGCCATCTAAATAGCCTATATAATTAAAGTTAGATTACTTGAGCATTTTAATTTATCTCACAATACGGTATTGATGTGTGATTTATGGAGTTCTCATGGAACGGTCGTCTGCTGCTACTAAATTTCTGATGTAAGCCTAGGTTTTGTAATATCTTGCTTCTGTTGCATGTAATTAGAATCTTTGCATTATAAGTTCGGTTTTTCTAAAATGTGTCAGAAGGGCACATTTTATCTGACAATAAATATGGCAATTAATCTGAAAAAGTGCTCTATTATTTCAATTTCTCATGCTAGTTATCATAAAACTTTTCATTTAAGTCTCCTTAACGGCACATTTTAGAAAAACCGTTTCAAGTTTAACAAGCTTATTACTTGTCATTGTCTTTGGATTGGATTGACACTGTTGTCTAATCCTCTTATGCAGCTTCAGATTAACGACTGTGGAACTGGTGATATTCTACGAAGGCACACGACATTCTGCAGACGTCTTCTTAGTCTTGAGTGGCTCAGAACTATTTGCAGTATTTTAGTAGTAAAGAGTCTGATACAAGAGATCTAAGCTAAATTAAGGGTTTCGTTTAGTCTTGCTGTTACAAATAATACTCCGTTTGTTATTGTACTGTTATGGCATTCGCGTTTCCGACAATTTTTTTGGCACTATTTACTGTATTTGTTAAGAGTCCTTGTTTTGTGATATACGCTGGGATTAATATTTTAGCAGATTTGCACAAATGCTATTTGGGTTTGTGCTTGTTTTATTTCAGGAGGGACTTTTTTCCCCCTTTTCCAAAAGGCTTGACGTTTTCCGATCTGTAAAATCCACTATGATAAAGTACATGAGAAATTCACCCTTCAACATTAGTTGGACCATTAAGGTGTGACTTTTTGCAATCAATGTACCAATTGGGATATTGGTAAACACAAATTCTCATTAAAGACGGGCACTATCTGCCACAAGCTG
The DNA here is from genome assembly GCA_022085475.1 of Heliosperma pusillum. NCBI lineage: Eukaryota > Viridiplantae > Streptophyta > Magnoliopsida > Caryophyllales > Caryophyllaceae > Heliosperma > Heliosperma pusillum. Next base: position 316,673 of record JAIUZE010000026.1, read on the forward strand.
AAGACGGATAATGCCCCTCTCACAATCCGTCTTACCTTTGACCGTCAAAAACTTGTGACCTTTCTCAAACCCCGTCCCACTTGCTTGTTTTGAGACGTCACATGCTTGTGACGGAATAAGGCCCGTCACAACTGAGAATTTACATTGATAAAGTCATCCATGAGAATATGATTCCCTAAATGTAAGCTTGTATAAGACCATCCCCAAGCAAGAGTCACACTAACTAGGTCACCATCCATTTTTAATCTTAATCACCCCATAACTATCTTGATCCATTTACACCCTTCCAAGCAGAAAGTCATGACCTAGGTCACCAATCCAATCATTTTTCACTTTCCAACATTTTCAATCATTTAATTTCCCACATTCTCTACCCTACTCAAACCAAACAACTAATCAGAAAGTGCCACCTACAAGGTCATGGGGTGACCTCCTTGAGGTCATAGAGGTCATGGGTCACCAAAGGTCATGTTAATTATGATGTTAATTTGTGTTTAAAGTGACCCAATAAGGTCATGACCTCCCTCATGACCTTGCTTGGGGATGGTCTAAGGCGGTCTTGTAAGTCTATAACAAAACGGGTTAGTTTGATGACTACTTTTTCACTGATATGGATCATGAATTCTTATTGACGGGCTTTGCCAAATATAGCCAGACTCTTTTCTCGTTGAGCGAATGTTCTTTTCTCAATGTAAAACTATTTCATGCATGTACTTCTTAGTGACGGGTTTTGATCTTAAGTCAAGACTCAAGAGTTTGTAGAAACTTTGGCACCTTCCAGGTCCCAAGTCATGGATTATTTTGTTATGGAAAATTTTAACCAATTCTCTTGCTGTGGGTGAAGGGTTCATTAGAAGGGGTTTTGAGGGTGAATTTAATTGTCATCTTTGCGACAGTCAGATTGTGGAATCATGTGATCACCTCTTTAGAGATTGCGTGTTTGCTAATAAAGTTTGGGCTGGAAGTGTTTTAGGGATCCATGCTCATATCGGAAAAGAATTAAGTATCCAAATATGGATTAAAAATTGGTTATCTCTGATTCAGAAACTTCCAGATTGGGAGTCGCTGGCTCTTTCCTTTCTTTGCACCTTATGGACTATTTGGGGGTGTCGCTGTAAAAAGATCTTTCAAGAGGAACCTATCACACCTTATGGAGCTATGAAGGTTTATGAAAATTCTTATAGTCTGGTGTTAGAAGCTGAGAAAATCAGAAGTGGTAGGCTGAATCCTCAAGGAGCGTCACATGACCTTCCTGTTGATAATGAGTTGAATGATCTAAGAAAAAGTATATCCTTTCCATTTATCTCTGCTAAGAATTATTGTGACCAGCTTGAATTGTTTGTAGATGCTTCGTGGTATAAAAACCTCTCTGCTGGTCTTGGCTGGGCTATCAGGAGGAAATCTGGTGAAGTGATTATACAGGGCAACCGTAGTTTTACTGCTCAAAGTGCGGATCAAGCTGAAGCTGTGGCTATTCGGGATGGTTTAAATGCTGCATTGAAATATAACTTTGTTCATATATCTCTTTTCTCTGATTGCCTGCAGGTGTTCTCCCAAGTTGTTAAACTTAATCGGCCTCATCATAGAACGAAGATCATCATTGAAGACATTTTTAATATGGTTCATAGTTTCCATCGTATTTCATTTTGTTACGTTCCTAGAAACTGCAATATGATATCTCATAAATTAGCTAAAGGAGCTATCCGCTTGTAACTGTCACTCGCTTTCCAGTTGTCAAAAAAAAAAAAAAAAAAAAAGAGTTTGTAGAAACTTTTTTTCGTCATATTTTAACTATTTGATCCGTCTTAAATAAGAATTTGTGTTTCCCTTTACAATTTCACTACTTTTATAATCACAAATTGCATTTAAGAAATTTTTTGTAACCCTAAAACGAACAAATAACGTCTTAAAGCCATATCTACATACTTCTTATTAACGAGTTTTAATCACGTGTTATAACTTTTATCATTTCGTCTCCATAACATCTACACCTAAACACATGAAATTTTCAAAACAAATTCCAAATACGATCACCAACAAGTCATAAGTATCTCTAATATTGTTATATCTCGCTTAAAAAACCCGAACTTCACCTAGCCACTCCACTTCACCTCAACCTTTTTTTTTTTAACTTACACATTACAAATTACATTAAACTAAATAAATTTTTGGTAACCCTAAAAGGAACCCAAAATTGACAAGATACTCCCCACTAATTATTATTCCTTCTATCCCAAAAACCTACTTTTTTAAAATAAAATTATGATAAATTATAAAGTTAACTTTCTCAATATTATTATAATATTATATTATATATTATTATTATACTTCTATTACTATAATCAGTATGTCTCATTGAAGCGGCGCATATCTGTCTTCACTTGGAGGACAGGTGAGGAACTAAATGGATCTTCACTTGCCCTCCCACTTGTCCCCTTATAGCAGGAGATCCGACTTGTCTTCTGAAGACGGATATACGCCGCCTTCAACGAGAATATGTATACTCATAATATAAATAAATATAAACAATATCCAAACACAAGTACTTGGTATAAGAAAAGAAAAAAAGCGGCGAAGTGTGAGACAAATAAAGAGGGTTTTTCTGGTCTCCTAACACCATAATATTAATAAATAATAATATAATAATAATAATAAAAAATAATATCAAATCATATTATCATCACTTCACACATAAGGCAAACTCAAAGTTTACAGCTTCATTGTTTCTTGTTCAAACAAAAAAATACCCAAATCCTAAAACAACTGAAATTTGCAGAAAAATTGTTCAGATCCCTAAAATTAATTAAGAGATAAAATGGGTAGTGGAAAAGGGGGAAGTAATATGAACAACAACAACAACAATAATAATAATAATGGTGTTTTGAATCAGATTCCAGCATCTAGTAAGAAAGTAATTCAAAGTATTAAGGAGATTGTTAATTTTCCCGATGATGAGATCTATGTTATGCTTAAAGATTGTAAAATGGACCCACATGAAGCCATTACTCGTCTTCTTTCTCAAGGTTTTTTGTTAATTTTTTGATGTTTTTTTTGTTGATTTTTGTGTTTTTATTTGATTTAGTTTTGTGGGTATTTGTTAGTTTCTTTGATTGTTTTGTTTTGAAGAAAAGGGTAGTTTCTAATTCTGTTTTCTGGTGATTTTATTGTATGTTTTATGATTTAATTATTTAGTTTAATTTGAGTAGAAAATGGTTTATTTATGTGATTTTTGAGGTTAATTTGTTGTTGTTGTTTGAATTAGAAATATTAAGTTTTGTGTTTAGTTTTTAAGTTGTGGAGTTGAGGGTTTATGGGTTTCTGATTATTGTTCAAGAATGGTTGATTCTGATTTGTCTTTGAATGCCAAATTTTCTATCTTTGTTCATGTCAGTAAATATTCCCTTTTCAAGTTCAATATCAGAAATCCGTGACATTATCTGTCTGTGTTTTTTTAGAAGATTTGATTTGATTTATTGAAAGTTCTTTTTTTTGTGGGCACTCGTCAGTCTTTAAGAATTTGCTTAAATGGGTATTCGACGTCAACGCTAAGGGAAGAAGCCAAGAAAGGAAGTGATGGTAGTGTAGGACGCGGTCGTAGGGGAACTATTGGTCTTATTTGGGTTCTTCGTTAATTTAGCGGGGAAGTACGTAACTATTAGTACTCAGTACCGGTTTATGGGGAAAATATTAGTCTATTACCCTTAAACCTCCTTTCCCCCACTCCTTCTCCCCTTTACCATCACCATCATCTCAATCCCATTGTCTTTTACTCCATTACCGCTTAACAGTTCACTTCATTTAAGCAAGCTCTGAAGTGTGGTAGGCTTGTGTCAGTGTGAATTCTAGTGATGTAAAGGATATTGTATCTTGGGAAACTAAGTCATGATTGTTTGTGCAAGTCTCTTCCTTTGACAAACTATAGTGAACAATATGAATGATAAGTTATCCTATCAACTTTCGCTTGAATACCTTCATCTTCTTTGAGGTATATTTTTTTTGCTTGTATGCGAGAGATGTCTCTACAAGTGTTTTAATTCATTGATGGAAATATATTGTTTCTTGGATGTTAAGTGATGCTTTAGCTTTTCATCTTTGGGCATTTAAATACGTAGAGGCTTGTTTTTACATTTGTTTTTCTTTGAATGGTGAGCAATTTGTGTGATAGAACGAATTCTACTTTCCGTTTCTAGTATCATTGAGCACCCTTTTGTTTAGGTGATGGTTATTTTTCTGTTTTCTTTTATATATTTATACGTGATATGGGCTTCTATTTTTTTCTGTTGTAGCTTGTTGGAGGAAGATGATTCACAATTTAGGCTCAAATAAGTACTTTAGTCCTATGTTGGTCTTTGAGCTTTACTCTAATATGCAACTATTGGCTGTGTAGATACATTTCATGAGGTGAAGAGCAAACGTGAAAAGAAAAAAGAGGTGCGCTTGCAGTTTACATATATATTTTTGTACTTCGTAGCTTATTGTGCATGTGCATGTACCCTTTGTTTTAGTAACTTTTTAATGCAATAAGGGCCTGTAATATAAGTCTTTGAAGCTTGAACCTAAGTGTTGAATCAGGATATCGTGTGTACCAACCCGTGTTATGACTGTTATCATGCTGATCCTTTCAGTAAGAATCTAAGACAGGCCTTTATTTCCCTGACCCTGAGCTTATATCCGTAAAACCATAAAAACTGAACTGCCTTAGCATACAAGCATGATTCCAAAACGTGTGCCACTTGCTAGGCGATGCCTTATTTTTCTGTGTACTATTTGACTAAAAAGTAAGTCTAAAGCTCCTAGTACCATTTTTTTATATTTCATTATCTGGAGATGTTTCATCAGGCGTTATCTTCCCAATCATTGTTTCATGTGCTTCAGATCAAGGATGTGAGTGACTCAAGACCTCGTGGTAGTAGCACATCCACTCGTGGTGGCAGGAGCGGTGTGGATCGTTATTCTACTCGCAGTAACACCACTCAGTTTGGTGCCTCAGGTTAGTTGCAGCTGCCTTCATTGTGAGTACAATTACTTATAATTATCTTGGCTAGGGAGATTCCGATTGTTTACCTTTCAGATTATGCTGCACCACGTGGTAGATCTGTTTTTAAGAAAGAGATTGGTTCTTCTGTCTACACAAATTCTACAACGGACGTGGCAGGAGATTATGTGAACAAGTGGCAAACAGGCGTTGGGTATGTATGCTTCCATTTTCTCATTCTAAAGGCGGCATTACTATTGACTTCAATATGTAACATCTAGCAACATCTATCCTCGGTGTTTTCTGCCTATTAATTTATTTTTTTATGATAGGTCATACTCTTACCTAGAACCACTTGTCTTGTCATCATCCTCTTGTAGGATATGATTTATCGTTACTTTCTTCCTTTTTACTGCCATAATGGCTCCTGGACCTCGCGCCTATGGGAGTGAGAGAGGTCAGCTCTTAAGTAATGCGAATGTGCCAAAAACACTTTGTGGTTAGGTCTAGAAGCTCCCTAGCAAATATTGCGCTGTATTAAGCATTGACAACTTCGTCTGTTGTATCAATTGTCAATTCTTTTAACAAGTTCAGAAAAACCTGCCAAACACTCTTCTCCATCACGATACAAGAAGCAGAAATTGTTTAGTGAGCTGTTTTGCTTTAGCTCATCATCGTCCTAAGCCGAAGAATAGCAAGTCTTTGATCTGATTGGAAGTGAAGCTTTATCCTCTTTGCCAATGTGGTTTAATTCCAATCTAGCTCTCTGTAAAACTTCATTGTCCTGTTTTATTAAGTTTTTTAACTCCGTGCCTATTTAGTTTGCTGTGGTAATTCCTTACTCGGGACTACTTATTAGGGGAAGTGTATGTATTGAAACTGCTGCTTGTAACGAACATATGATGTGACTGAATAGTTCTTGTAATCTGTTATTCTACATTTTTTTGGCCTTTTAATTGTTAATGGGGTAAAACTTGTGATATCTAAAGGTGTATCTTATGTTTCTTGTAGTGATCCATCTACAGAAAAAGCATTTTCTATCAGTGCATCTGAAAGCATATTGCCTACACCTCAGCCCTCCGGCTTTCAGTCTGCTTGGTCAGGAATGTCTGGTCAAGTGTCCATGGCAGACATTGTTAAGATGGGTAGACAGCCTGGGAAAACCTCCAGCAACCTTAATGCATCTCAACAGCATATGAGTAGTCAACATTATGATTCTCACACATCACAAAACTATGCTTCGAAGGTCTCAGAGGTGAACATGGAATCTGAAATAGCAGGACACCATAATATACCTCTCGATGATGCGTGGCTCCAAGATGAGGAGCCGCCAGCTTTTAAAGGCTCTTCTGCAATTGAGCATTGCGTAGAGTCTGAGCCGTACAGTGACCCATATGATGACAGAGCAAAGCTACAATATAGTACCCAGACTGATGACGTAAGATATGAAGGGGATGACACGGTTGATGATGAACAAGCAACGTTTGTCGAATCAAACCGAGACATGCGGGAGAACATTTCTGCTAGCGCATCTGGATTTGATAATGATCACTACCAGAACATTGGCTCATATCAGGTTCACCATCATGAAGGTATTTCCTCTTATTGCATAATGTGTTGTGTCTCTTTGTCTCCTGAACCGGGATTGTTTATTGATCGTATAGCTGTTATTAAACTTGAGTTGAAGACTTTGCCGTTTTTTGTACCTGTGAGTGAGTAAGTAAGTAAGTTGCAGATGTTCTGCACTTGTGTATTAATATTTTTTACCTTGTTAGTGCGATTTGGATTCATTTCTAGTGAAGCCAAAGACTTGCTCCCCATTGGGCGTGGACAGTGGACTAGGCAAAATGGCTTACCAAAGTGCTTTTGATGCATTTTTGTTTTTAATTATAAGTCAATTTGTTACCACCTTTCTAAACACTATAATCCTTGAGGCGTTTCAGGAAGCCTTTGCTGTAGTGGAGTAATGTTGTAATGTTCGGCTGGTCTTAATCTCTTCTGTTTTGTTGTGCTGTGGTACAGTTGAAGATCCCAATGTATCTGTAACATCAATGACCAACAATTTTGAGAGCGTATCATTGTCAAAGGATGAGGAGGATTCACAATCCGAGGATGATGGTCCTACCGTGAAAATTCCGGAACACTTGAAAGTTCAGACTACTGACTTATCTCACTTGAGCTTTGGAAGCTTTGGAACTGGGTTGAGCGCCCCCTTTTCTGGATCATTAGCTTCCAGACCTGTGCATGAAAATGAAGAGGAAGCTGCTGCCTCCACTGATGCCCCTTCCGTTGGGGACTCTGAAGCTAGGTGCGACCAGATACTATGATGGACCTTTGTTTTTAAACTTAAGATGCTTAGTTTGATGTTATTATTGATCTTGTTTTAGCTTTACATCAGCGACAGACAGAGAGAGGGCTAGCAGGGGAAAATAAATACTTTTTCATTAGGCTCTTTTCTATCATCAATGCTTTGCATATTTATTCCGCAAAACTTTGCATCCCGGCTTGTCACGTGCTTATAGTTTACTGTTTTACACAACTTCAGTTTACCTTTTAATCAATAATTTAATATGGTAAAGCATATTTGATTTTAGATGGTTAAGAATTTAAGATGACCCTTATTTTACATTTGAGCTCAACCCTAACTTACATATTTCAACCTGGGCGTAAATTGGTGATCCAACCTGTTGTCGTACTTAGTTTATTGTGTATAATTGGTGTCTGGGTCCTAAATTCACTATTGGTGCAGAAACTCTGAATACTACGAGGACGGGAGAACTGCAGTAGATGGAAATAGTGGTCATAGAATCGGTGCTGGCTCTGGCAACTTTGAAGCCCCATCAGTTTCTCAGACGGATATGTTGCAACAAGAAGCCCCAGAAGCCGCACAACTTAATCAGTATTCTTTCCCATCAACGACTTCTAATTACATGTATGATAACAACCAACAGTTAAATTCATCCTTCGGTCATACCCCATCAAGTTCTCAGACGATGCAGGGATTGCCTTCTTTGCCAGGTGTCATGGTGAGGACTCGGGCCTTTTCCATTTAATCATTTTGTTGACTTTGTTGCTTATGTCGTCATTGCTTATGATGCTCTATCATTTTTCGCATGACCGGGATCAGGCTGCAATAGCCGATTTTGAGATTTTCTCACACAAAATATTTAGCACCGCTTGACGCTCTATATTTGTCAATTATTCTTTGAAGATCGGCCAATTTCTTGGCTTTTATGTTTGAAACTGATTTCAATGCTCTTGTCAAAGTTTATATAAGAGGTTACTGAATGGAACTCCTCTCTTTTGAAAACATCTCATCGTTTTTTTTTTCCAGGGTTATGCAGTTTGTGTAGGTTCCATATTTCTTTGTCATTGCAGTCGATGCCCTTTGTGACTTCTTGTGCACTTCAAATGATTTCTTATTAAAGAGTTGACGACTTCTAAATTTCTTTCTTTTCAGCCTTATTCAAATTCTTTACCAGGCTCGCTGGCTTCACAAATGCAAGCTCTAAGAGAGTTTGAGCTTGCCTATTCTCAGTTCCCCACTTCTCAATCTATGGCGGCAAAGTATGCCAACTCCATCTCATCTCTCAGTGGTCCCACCACTTCAATTGCTGAGGTAAACTGCCTTATCTTAGATTTGTTCTGTTTTCATGCTCGTCCGTGTATGTCGGGCTTCTAGTGAGTAGTAGATAGACTTTGGTTTCTTATGAAAATTGTTTTGCTTTCTCTAGGTCTGATGAGTCTGATTTTTCGTTGAATCGTGATGATTCTATTGCGGCTACTCATTAGGCCACTGAAAATAAGATTTGTTGAGATTTAATTAAATATACGAACTTATTTAGTTGCTCATTGCCTCATTGTTAATTGTTTTTAGAATTTTGTGTTTGTATTCTTATTATCCATACCGTAGTCTATCATTATAAATGAATTTATCTGATAACACATTATGTTTAGGCACCTCTAATTGATTACTTGGCAACAATTTGTTGAGCCATTAACATAATCATCGTGTTCACTCGGCAATTCTTTTTCTAGAACTCTTCATGTAGTTTAGGGTGTATAACGGGGGTATCTGTTGGAATTTGAAAGAACATAGAGGTATTTATAAGAAACTTTTCTTTTTTTTTCCTTTTTTTTGCGACCGGTTCTTGTAAACTGTTGTTGACGGACTGTTTGGTAATTATTTTGAAAATCCATTTACATATTACTTTTTTTGTGTAGGCGCTGAAGACTAGTAACTTAGCTGCTCAGCCGACACAAAATCAACCAGGTGGCAGCGTTTCTGGGGCAACAGGTCTTCCGCAACACCTGGCTATGCATCCTTATTCTCAACACTCGGTTCCTGTCGGGCCCTTAAATATAATGGGTTATCCATTCCTGCCTCAAGGCTACTCATATATGCCTTCGACTTTCCAGCAAGCTTTTGCAGGCGGAAACTCCTCATATCCTCAGTCTCTGGCAGCCTTGCTTCCTCAGTACAAAAACAATGTTTCCATTAACAGCTTGCCACAGTCTGGTGCTGTACCCTCTGGGTATGGCGGTTTTGGGAATTCGAATAACATCCCTAGTAATTTCTCATTGAATCCTCCAAGTGCTCCTCCCGGCAATTCTATGAACTATGAGGATATGTTAACTTCTCAATACAAAGATGCCAGTCATCTGCTTTCTCTCCAGCAGGTACTTTCTATTTTTGTCTATTTCATGCATTGTGTGCGGATGTGGGCAGGATGACTTAGAATTAGGTTCGGTTCAGTTTGAGCATGATCCTTGCCCAGCCAACTTCTTGTTTGATCACTGATCCAAGGCCAAATCCAAACCCAATTCAAAACCCGATTCTGCAATTTGAAATGGTCTGTAGTATTTTTAGATTGTATAAAATGCAATGTAATCCAAACCTGGTCAAAAACCTGATTCATATATTGTTTTCGTCGAATCTACATTTTTATTTATTATCGAGAAAAGATCAAGAAAGTGAACATAGAGATGCGTCCAGCTTTCAATCTTTGTTTTATGGTTTTCATGATCAAAAATTACTGTAGGGCGTGGCAAAGCCGATTATTTAGTCAAGGAATTTTATGTGTGTATGTTTATGTTTGTTGGGTCAGATTGATTCGGATATAAACTGATTTATGTGATGAATTTGGTTTGGGTTTTATATTAGGGGTGCGGGTGATGATATCTGAAGTAACGGTTTGAAAACATTGTATTAGGATGAGATATGTTTTTTTGCTTTTGAGAACGAAACCGGTTGTGTTTGGTTTCAGGGAGCAGACTCAAGAACCATGTCGGGGGTGCCTGGTAACACATATTACAGTTCCCAGGGGCAAAACCAGCAACCTGCTGGATTCCGACAAAGCCAGCAGCCACCGTCACAGCACTACGGTGCTCAAGCGGGGTACCCTAATTACTACCATTCTCAGGGCGGCCTCACTCTTGACCACCAGCAGCAGCAGATGTTGAGGGATGGTGGGTCCCTTGGTGGCGGTTCTCAGGGACAGCAACCTAAGCAAACTCAGCAACACATGTGGCAAAACAGCTACTAATCGAGCTCTCCCTCTCCCATAGTACCTCCACGTACTCACGAAGTCGTGTCAACTGGTGGCCTTGTTGCTGGAGGTTGTCCTTTTACTTCCAATTTCCAGTTTGGCTAACATAGGATATGAACGAACGTTGTGTGCTAATGTTTCCTAGTTGTTCATGTTCTCCCTCTTAACTGTTACATTTTCCTTTTTTTTATCATCCAATAGTGGAAGTTTTCTCTTGTTTGTTTCATTTGTTTGATCATTGTCTCTCTTGAAAACTGTTTAGTAAATTAGGTTGCCACAATGTGATCATGTTTTGGGACTTAGATTTCAAATGGCGTCTTTTCAATCACAAAACCCTGGGAGAGACGGTCGCCAACAAAGACCTATGTGGATATCTTAATTGTATAGAAACAACTGCGGAATACAAGCTGCAATGCTGAAGGTACGCGAGTTAGGGGAGTCGAGTCGTAATGGTCGACTTTATCCTAAATTGCTCCTTATATCAACCAATTATTGGTGTTCAGTTCTAAATGAGAGTAAACTTCACATAAACCCATTTTCTTCTATTGAGCCCTCGTTTAACTAAGAAGAAAATGTATGTTTTGAGTCCTATTGGATGCCCTAGTCGGTTTTAGATGATAATATATGCCCACCGACCCAAAATCATTTTGGGACTAAGGCTTAGATGTTATTGCGGGGGTTCAACAAAGTCAGAAACACAGAATTGGGTAAGAACAATGTATTTTAAGAATTTATTCGAGATTATAACATGCTGTGTAATAGTTTGTGAGGCAAATGACAGGGCTCGTTGAATAAGTCGATTTGCAAGGTATTTTGAATAAACATGATTTATTCAAAGGTGAACAAGTTGCTTTTCAACCTCTGCTCATATAAACAGAAGGAAACAGTTTCGATTGTATCTAGCTAGCTATTCCCTTCTCCCACCAAGGCTCCGACTTGCCATCGCCGTTCATTTTTTCTCATTAATGTATTCAGCCGAAACTTCGTCGCCCAAACTCTAAACTAAACTAAACTAAAACGACGTGAATAAATAGACACAAATTCTTAGCGATGGAGAAAGTTCGTCTTCTCAAAGAGACCTCTCACAAAAATCAAGTGAGAGAACAAGTGTGAGAGGTGCTGTGAGAGGTTATAAGTCGAACACGGCCACAAGCAAGAGAGATTGATCAATATAACCTAAATCGAACTAACTAAAGTGAAGTGGAACTACATTTGTGATCTAACAAAACGGGGCCAGAACATAAACTTAACAAGTTTCCGGTATATCCGTCATGACTGTATTTCCCTAACAATGTGAATTATATTTGATCGGTTACAAATTTGTAACGGATATATCCGTTTCCGATAAGGATGTGTTGTAAACTTAAAATTGAATTCCACCAACGATACTTGCTTATCAGTAACGCTGCCTTGTTATTCTTGTTTTCTTTCTTTTAAAAGTTGAGAACCTGAGAGACTCTGCAGTCTGCAGCAACACTTCAATCGATCTTAATCCTCTGAAATCTCTCATCAACAACAATGGTAATTACTTCCAATCTCTCCTACCTTTTTTTTACGCACTTTATTTATGTTGTTTTGATTGATTCACATAAACTTGGGTAATTAAAATACGATCTTAGTTATTTTCTGGGTTTCAAAGGATGGTAATTTAAGTTAATTTTAATTAGGGTTTAAAGCAAAATTGACTTTTTCATTTTTTAAACTTCCTTAGCTCAATAGTTCATCGTAATTTTGCCATTTTTTCTGCTAATGTTGATACTTGGACGATATCTTATGAGTGGGTACGTTATAATTTGTTGGGTTAACTTGCTAGCCAATCAATTGATACTCCCTCCGTCCCAATCATTTTATATTATTTATGACGGGTATTTTAATCAAAGCGAAAGAAATGATTTTGGGACGGATGGGTAGAATTTTGTTTGGGTCTGTGAATTTTTAATTTGGTATCTTTAATGTCTGGTGAAAGTTAGGTTTTTTTTGCAACGGTGATTTAGAGGTTTTACTGCTTTGTTTTAGAGATGGATTGTTTTGAGCAAATGGGTATAGGTAGGAATGATTGATTCTTATTTCGGTTATGTTCCTATGAGCAAATGGGGGTGTAAAATACTGTGATGAGCAATTCGTTATAGCAGTTGGGTGAGTGGTCACATATATGCGATTGGTACTATCCGACTTACTTAAGACGAGTCAGATACTACCACATGGTGGTAATAAAGACAAAACTTTTGGTATTTCCTAGGCAACAAGTGGGGTGATTTGGTATGTATTTGACCATTCTTAAGCTTAAGACAGATAGTGTCCATCTTAAATGTGAGTTTGTGATTAAGTGGGTTGTACTATAATGTATTCTCCTTTATCTGTAGGCAGACCCCGAGTTGGAAGCAATCAGGCAGAAAAGAATGCAAGAGCTAATGGCACAGCGTGGCATGGTAAGTTAACCTTGTGTAATTGTGCTTGTGTAAAGTTTTTTGTTATGTAATTATTCTGATAGTGGAAGTTCTCCAATCAGGGAAGTCAGCCGAACCCTGAACAACAGACAGCTCAAGAAGACGCTAAAAGGTTAATTATTTACGGAATGGTTCCTGTAGTGTTTATTACTGTGTTCTTCGTGTTTGCATCATTGTTTTATTTGAAATTTGTGATGTAGGGATGCTGAGGAACGAAGACAAGTGATGCTGGCTCAAATTCTTTCAGCTGCGGCACGTGAAAGGCGTAAGTAATGATGAGATTTTATATTTATTTCGTTAGAATTTTTTTTTCTTGTGAAATTATTTGGCTTTGAATAGATAGCCTTATCATTTGACTATAGTGGCGTTTTCTCTCTCAGTTTTTTTTGGGCTAGAAATGTAGTTATGGGATCCTTATTAGCTTAATAGTTCCTTGTCAGTTGTCACCAGTTCACCACCTTGAAACTATTACAAAGCTCTCTTTTTGGAATTGGATTTCTATGTTTTGCATAGTCTTTTGGCAGTTGATTGGTCAGTATGGCTCAATAGCCTAGGTACTAGTTGGTTATTTTGTCTGTGCTGTAGGTCTATGCATAAGCTGAGTTGTGGCAGAGTATTGAAGAATGAGTGACTCTATTAGACTGAATTGTAGGAGTGCAGGGGCATACTCCCAGTCCCGTGTGTGCATTTGTAACTGTTGACATTCCATCCATCCAAGGACAGAAAAGAAGGCTGATAGACATGCCCCCTGCGCTGCAAAAAAAACGCAGTTGGTGAACTGGTGATACCTATGGGCTATGGGACATTGTTTAAAATGCGTGTCTTGCGAGCGCTAGGTTCACGAAGGCGTTAATCAAAAGTCAAAACGTTTGGAGGTGCCTTGGTGCGCCTTTTTTTCGTAAGACACAACTAACACGGCAAACTATTTTGCAATATCCACTTTTTCATGTAGTTCTTTTCCCTAACCTTCTCTAAAATCCCAAAAATGATATCATTTCAATTTTTTATCTAGAAAATACAAATTTCTTCAAAAACAGTGCACCATGGGCCATTGTCATGTCCGTGTGGATCACACTTGTCTCAAGGGTAGGTATAAATACACTCCAAAATCTACTTGGACACTCTAATTTGATTAACAATGGGGCGCGTTTGTTTTGTCCATATGCAAAGAAAATATGTGTCCGAGTATTTTCCCGAGTGTATTTATGAGTACCCTTGTTGAAAGCTAAGGTGTGGGGCTTTGAAGGTGCCAAACATGACCAATATTGATTTTTTTTTTGTAAAATGTTATCAAGCATCAATCAAGTGCATTCATCTATTCCCGGTCTCTTTCGAACTTTTGGTGCATCTAGTGGCTTAGTAGTGAGTAATGGTGTAGGATGAATCATAGTTCTGTTTATCTTGTAACCAGTAAATATATCACCCTCTTCCGTTCTCATTTTGTGGGAGTGTTCTGCTTCCCATGTGCTGCCGTGGTCTGTAAATTTGCTTCATGCATGATATATCCTGTCCTAGCTTTTATCTAATCAGAAGTTGTCAAAGATGGGAGTTGAACTTTGCTTTTAGACAATGTACTTTCGGAATTATGAGAAGTGCAGTACTAGAAGGCTTACCTTTTGTATGCTTTTGTCAACTAGCTTAGTTGGTAAAGTCATGGGAGGTGGTAGTCTGGTACTGTGGTACTCATGACCCGTCTTCGAACCCTGTCATCATCAAAATCGTTGTTGTAGCTCCCTTTACAGAAAAGCTTTTTTATAATTTCATTTGATAGAATATAGGAAGTTATTTGATTGTATTTGTCATTTTGTATAGTAGGTGTTAATGGGAGGAAGGAATAGCTTTAGAAGAAGGGTTATAAAAAAATGGTTTTTGTTTTTTCTCTATAGTTTCTATGTTGTCAAGGTAATTGTTATTCGTCTGTAACTTCTACGTTGTCTTCCTCTAAAACACTTGAAGAGGTCCACCATCTTGACACTATTTAAAGCTTAATGAAATTATAGAAGTATGCTATTTTTTTTTTAAAAGAGCCCAAATAAGAGTCCGATCCTTGCTGAGCTCAGGACCAAATCGGACTTGTAAAAGCGCGGCTCGAGCCAGGTTGGAGATCAGTTTGATTAAGCTTGAGCCAAGCTTTGATTAAGCTCGAGCCAAGCTTTGACCGAACCGATTATGAGGGCTGTGCGAGCCAAAGGAGATCATTCAGATCATTTACAGTTTTAATCACGTGAGTGGAATAATTTAAAAATCACATTATGAAAGTAGTGACTTATGGGTGTTGTTTAGTGACTTTGTCTTACTATTCAAGTGTTTGAGTATATCATCTCTTGGCTAATAAATTAAACGGATATTGGCATGTTACTAAAGATTGTAACTTTTTAATTTCAATCTCTATGCTATCAGATATATCTAACATTATTCCCAGTCTATGATCCTTGCTGAGTGTAATTCAATGATCCTGTTGGTGCTAAATGTGTGTATCTAATTTTCTTTTTATTGTCCTACAGTTGCTCGCATCGCTCTGGTGAAGCCTGAGAAGGCTCGGGGAGTGGAGGATGTTGTAATCAGGGCTGCTCAGGCGGGACAAATAGCTGAAAAGGTCAGGCTGCCGTTCTTCCGGCAAACTTTCTGTTTACTGCTCTTACCAATAATTAAACAAGGAATATAGAAGAATTTTTAGTTAGTGTCACATATAAGACTCCCTCATACCAAAAAAGAGGTTAAAAAAAACTGTTTAGGTACTTATTGTATTGCAAAAATAGCCAACTGAGGTTCGATTATGCTCAACTAAACCTACAGGTCACGGAGGAGAGATTAATAACATTGCTGGAGCAAATCAATACTCAGACCACCAAGCAAACCAAAGTGACTGTAAGTTTGTGATATCTTCTAGCCATCAACAAGCTCATGTGCAATTTGGAAATCTAAAATCCGTAAATGTATTTCTTTTGTTTGCTGACTTCTTATTTGCTGATAATTATTCAGATCCAGAGGCGTCGCAGTGTCCTAGAAGACGATGATTAGATGCAATGGACTGTTCAGAGGTGGGGTTGGAACGAAACTGCTTATTTGTTTAAAACAGCTGGTCTTCGCGTTAGTCGAGCCTAAGTAGACTTTTAGTGCGTGTTTATAAACTATCGTTGCTGGTGGAGCTAACGAAGCCAAAGGACAAGTTTTCATTGCGACTAGAGTTTGGTGTTGTTGCATTTGTGTTGGAACATAAGCCTTGTACCATTTTGCAAAGTTTCTTATCGTCGATTTGCGAGTATCTCCAATGGTTGCTCGTATTGCTTGAAGGGTAGTTGCTCTTCTCATGTGTGATGCGATTGTGGAAGCCTCTCCTACTCTTTACTTAAGTCTCCCTAACCCAATAGCTATTTCCTTATCCCAAACCACGCCCACACATCAACCCAACCCATCATATTTTGAACTGCATCGCCCTTTCTGCATCCTCGAGGAGAGATGGAGAGTAAGCCGGAGAGAGAGAGTCTAGAAATCGAGAAGTGAGGAAGGCAAATAGTGGCCTATGATACTAACTACAATAATTTTGTAAACTTTGTCAGCTGATCACCTGCATCACCATTTTCGACATGTTTACATTGATTACATCTCGGGTCTCAGTTCATTTTGAATGTGGAAACTAAAACGATGAAACAGCCCCGGAAATGATAGAGTACGATTTCCCCGCCTAAGAAAGACAAGTAAAGTTCCATGAAGAGGGAGCTAGTAAAAACAAAAACATAGTGGCAAACTGGGCGAGGCTATACGACTATGGTCTGGGGGTGGCTTCAGGTGGGATCTCTTATCATTACATTGACCAATGCGTCTTCCTGTATATATATAATCACAAATTTTCATTAGAGATGCGCATATCCGTCTTCAATAAAGACATGTCGGAACCTCTCTCACAAGGAGGCAAGTGGTAGGACAAGTTGGGATCCATTTAGTTCTTCACTTGTCATCCCACTTACCTCCTTATCGGAGGGAGGGAGAGAATTCGACCCGTCTTCATTAAAGACGAATATACGCCGTCTTCAATGAGACTTACTGATAAATAATACTCCCTCTGTCTCGTTTTATAATTCATTTAAGCATATTACACACAAATCTAAAAAAAATCATTACATTGGTTTAGTGTAATAATGAGCCCGGGTCGCTACCGAGATCAACTCAAATATTAAAAAACAAACCCGAGCTCTTGAAATCCATGCTCGATCTCGACTCGTACAATTTTCTTGAACACATTTGCCTCTTAAGCATGATTAAGGTGTACTAACCGAGTTGATTCTAGGTCTGACCTCTAATTAATTTAAGATGGACTAACATTTAGGGTAATGATTACGCCCACTATCATTTTGACTTATGACACCCAAATACAAAATAATTACTTCATATATGAATCCTCGCAAATTGAGTGACATTTGTAAAAACGGTCGTGGATCTCGACTATTAATAAAACAAAACATACGCATTTAGATCTCGTGACAATGGGTTGTTCTAATTTAACCTAAGGTCTCGTGTTCGAGCCCTGGGAATGCAATAGTGTTAAAACTCATGAGGGATAGCTTTACCACCCTAGTAATCCTACCCGACTCAAATTCGGATTAAAACGAATGGTCTACGGTCTACACAGAAAAATAAAAAAATATATAAAACGAGACATATGGGAGTATGACCTAAAACCGCTACTCTAATTACCAAGTGGACTGAAAATGCAGAAAAGCCCAAATTCAAAACCCTAATCTATAAATATAAACCCCATCTCACCCCCAATTCTCTCCTACTGTGGTGAATCTCAATTCATTTCTAGGGTTTCCACTTCTCACCTCCGCCGTCAACAAAAATGGGTAATTAATTAATTCCTCTTTCTCTTCCCTTCATTCATCTAATTTTCTGGGAAATTAATTGATTAGTTTGATTCAACTTGTTAATCCCCAAATTGATTTGAAAATGTGCAGCAAGAATCAAGGTGCATGAACTTAGGGATAAATCAAAGCCTGATTTATTAGGTCAACTCAAGGATCTCAAGGCTGAATTAGCTCTTCTTCGTGTTGCTAAGGTTACTGGTGGTGCTCCTAACAAGCTTTCCAAGATGTAATTACTTGTTTCTTTGCTTCGTTGTTCTATTAATCTCGTTTATTATGGTGATTAGTTAGGGTTTTGTCTAATTGTATCATTTTTATAATTAATCACTATAATGATGATAAGTAAGATTATTTCTGTATAGGGTTTAGTCTAATTGTATTTTAATGATGATTAATTATGTTAATGATTGTTAGTAAGATTTTTGTGTTTTAGGGTTTTGTTTAATTGTTTCACAATGATGATTAATCACAATAATAATAGTTAGTAAGATGTTTTTTTAGAGCTTAGTTTAACTCTCGAGCAATATGTTTCTGTTAGGGTTTAGTTTGATTAATGAATGTTTATTACTAGTACAGGGTTTAGGTTTTTTTTGATTAAGTGATGATGTTGATTACAATAATGCTGATTAGTAATTGTGCTCTATGTTGTTCTGACTCGAAGTATTGGACTCGGCAATTTTTTTAGAAAATATGCATATGGTGGCTTAAGATGAGTTGTAAGGTGTCCTACCCTTTAGTCTTTTACGAGTGTTTTGAGTGTGCGATACGAGTACGTGGGGGAATCAGAATAGTCAGAGTAACATAGATCGTGCTGATTTAATTTTATACTTCCTCACATCCAATTAATTCTATACGTTTGATTTAAATATAAGTCACATATATTAAACATATGTATAGAAACTATTGTAATGTAGTAAATAAGTTTGTAATTGGTTGATATGTTTCCGTTCTTTGTATTGACAATTAATGGTGATTATGGAGTTTTGCTATTTAGTGTTTAATTTAATTACTTGCTTAAGATTTTGTTTATTTGTATCATAGGATTCATTGATCCTTTGTCACTGATTTTCACTCAATAATGATTATATTGCTGATTAGTTTATTTTCTGTTATGGTTTATTTTAGTAGTATCATATGGGTTTTGCTAATTTGGTATAAATGAATTTTTAAACAGTAAGGTCGTGAGATTGGGGATTGCACAAGTGTTGACTGTGATATCACAAAAGCAGAAGGCTGCATTGAGGGAGGCTTACAAGAACAAAAAGTATTTGCCCCTTGACCTTCGCCCCAAGAAAACCCGAGCCATTCGCCGCCGTCTCACCAAGCACCAGGTCATTATCTATCATCTTTGATGTCCCATTTGTTGATTTATCTGCATTTTCATTTTAGCTTTGTTTACAATTGTGTAGCTGAGGATAGTTGTTGTAACAGTGTCTATTTTCAAGTATGGCTGATCTGTGTTTGTTGTTGTGTTCGAAATATTTTCAATTTAATTTAGAGTGCAAAGTGGCTGTGATTATACAAAATTCCTCGTACTGAAATGCCATCATGGTATTAGTATGACTGACTACTTATACACCCATAGAATATGAGTCTATTGCGGTCTTATTTAGTTAGGTTTTATGTTATTGTGAAAGTTTTTTTGTAGTGGATTTGTGTTTGTTTTCATTGATTTTATTTATTCTGTTGGAGTACGAGGACATTGAATTGGTACTAGTTATCTAAAGATGGTCATCTAAATGTCAATGACGTGCATGCTCTAACAAATGTGTGGTGAATGTTAAGTGAGATGCAAAATGGCTGTGATTATACAAAATTCCTCGTACTGAAATATATCTTCATGGTATAAGTATGACAGACTCCTATACACCCATAGAATATGAGCCTATTGCATTCTTTCTTTTCTTTCTGCTAAGATGCCTTATTGCAAAGGTCTAGCGTTATGGTTTTGTGTTTATTTTTATTGGTTTTGCTGCAATATTTCTCGTTGGCTGTAGTTATTGGCTAAATTTTGTCATTTATATGACAATGAATTCCATGCTCTCACATAGTGTGGTTGTCTACTAAGTGAATCTTAATTTGGGTTGCAAAGTGGCTATGATTATAAAAAATTCCTCGTACTGAAATATCTTCATGGTATTAGTATGACAGACTCCTATACACCCATAGAATATGAGCCTATTGCACCTAAATAAAATACTTGCTTAACTGAATTTTGTTTTTTTGAAAAAGTTACGAATAATTTTTTGAATAATTGAATATAAGTAGCTTTTGTATTCATTGATTTTGAGGATTCTATTTTTTTTTATCTTCACCCATTTGAATGCTACATCAATTTCGGATTAATTTTCAATTTCATGTAGTCAAGTGTTTTTGTTCTACATAATGAATGTGTAGCGACTAAAATCTTGTTTATTACTCTCTTCAGGCATCATTGAAGACGGAAAGGGAGAAGAAAAAGGAGATGTACTTTCCCATGAGGAAGTACGCGATCAAGGTGTAGGGTAGATTAAGTTTAAAATGTGTAGAATATTTGGTACATTTCAAGTTTCTACATTATTTGGAACTGTTGTCAATTAGCAAATTTAGCACCAGCTTTTTCACTGTTGAGTTCTATTATCAGTTTTTCATCAATGAATGTGACATGTAAACTTATTTTGTTACAACAATTTTTTTTGGTTGAAATTTGAGACCTAATCTTTCTTTACTAGAAAATGAGGTTTGCAATCCGGATATTATGCCTTTGAACCTTGTTTGGCTCTGTTGAATCCTTAATTATTCCATGCTTTGTGCTATGGTTAATCGTTGTTTCAAAACGCGATTATTTGTGTTTTTAAGTTGTCGTTGATACTAATTACTTGTGAGCTAAATGTTGCGATGTACATTGTCATTAAACCATTTATAATTTGAATATATTCTTCTCATTATTCAACGCAATAGTAACGTTGCGTACTGACTTGTTTATAAATTGAAAGCGAGTAAAAACACATGGATGATGCTAATAATGAATGTATTTATTTAGAGTCATGAATCATGATCTGTAGAGTGTCTTGGTAGACTCTCAGATTGAGATGTCTCATTTGAGAATGAGGAATGTAGATTCTCTAACCTATATTTGTCCTATTAAGTTATTGTGTGTTATTGGCCTATAGTGCAACGAATAAAAAATGACAATTTTATGACAATAACCGCTTTTGAAAGTAGTCATTTTCAGCTGTAAAAATAATTATGTAAGTTGGTTTCCTTTTAACCTTTTATTATAAAAATAACTCTTCATTTTTTGCATAATAAAAAGGCAACTTTTTAAGTTTTAAGTTTTACTAGTTTCTTACATACTTTTTATCTACGAGTCGGTAAGACCATTTTGGACTTAACTTGTCTGAAGTTTTTAAAACGATACTTATAAGTTCTTAATTGAAATTATAAGAGCTAATTTTCTGAATTTACACTTCACTAAACTTATAGGAGCTGATTATAAAAAATAGGTATGAATTAGTTTTCATTTTTCTGAATTGAATTTATAAGATCCGACTTGCACCAGACAATATATGGAAATGGAACGAAGAACACAAATTCTCATTAAAGATGAACACTTTGCGTCACAAGCCAAAGACGGGTCAAACATCATCATTTTTAACATGAAATGTCTCATTTGTAACGAGAACTATTATTTATAAATGAGTCACATTTATTCCGTCTCCGAAACTTGGGAACAAAGAATATGCAACCGTGGATGACATAACCAACACAAACCCAAACCCACATGTAAATTTTTGGGTGCATCTTAAACAACACTTAAACTTATGAACCTGAACTTGTGACACTTAAACAACAATGTCAGTTAACCACCATTCAATCATTCATTCATCACCCATATCTCCACACCTTTCCATTTTTTTCAATTTCTTTCTACTTTCACCTTTTTCTTTTATTTATCTGCATTTATTTCATTCATACCCATTAAATAATTTCACCAATTTCAAGTACACCGCTTCATTTTATTAATTAATTCTATAATTTTTATTATTTATGTTATTTATTAATTGATTCACCTGATTCTGTTTCAATTTCACTCCTTTCTTGCCGCATTTTAATCAGTAATCACCCTTTTCTTCTTTTATTATTGCACCTCTTTGGTTATCTTGTTCATGGGTTTCTACTTTCTAACAATAACCAAAAACAATAAATACTTTTTTTGTGGTAAAAATCTCACCTTTTTAAGGTAATTATATATTTTTTTCTGTGATTTTTGTCAATTTTGTTTGTTTGTGAGGTTTACTTTAATGGGTTCTTTCTGGAATATTGTTTCAGTTAATCAATCATCGTTCCTAAACATTTCTTCTTGGGTAAATTGATTCAAAGGTATGATTTTGTTGTGTTTTTTTTCATTAAGAATTGTATATATGTTTTAAAAATTGAATTTTTCACATGGGTTTGTAAATTAATTGATTAAATGTTGTTCATTCTCTTCATTTGATGTATTTTACAGGGAAAAAAAACGTTTTTTTCAAGTGGGAAAGCTTGAAGAAACCCATTTTAATGGCGCCAAACTTGAAACCCCATTAAAATTGTTGATAATAGTAGTTTGATGAATTATTTAGATGGAAAAAGAACCACTTTTGCCATTATTAAGACACCAACATCTTCAAGTAACCCCACCACCACCTTTAACTTTATCATCACTTCCTGAAAATGAAGAGATTTCTGCTTTATTAACTCCTTCTGAGTACAAAGACCGGCTTATTTTCGGACCCGTTGAACACCATGCTTCTTCTTCTACTAATCTTTTGGATGCCCTTTCCCTTTCGACTTCGTCTCCGAAACCCTTGTCACCATTTCATAATGCTCAGAGTTGTGGTTTTAGTGCTCAGAACAGTAATTTTGGTGTTTATGATGATAGTAGTGGTAGCGGGCCGTATATTGTGGAGCAACCTCAGTCACACAATCAACAACAGTGGTTGGTTGATCCGAATTATAAATGGAGGAAAACAAATTTACATAGGTCCAAAACGGCTCCTGCTATGGCGGTGATTAATGATGTTTGTTTTAAGAAGGGTTTGGAAAAGCCTGAGCCTACTTCGAAAGCGATAATTAGGCAGGCGTTTTTGTTGCTTTTGGTTTATTTGTCGTTTGGGATTCTTATATATTGGTTTAATAGGCATAAGTTTACTGTTAGGGAAACCCATCCGGTTGTTGATGCTTTGTATTTCTGCATTGTGACTATGTGCACTATTGGTTACGGGGATATTACACCGAATTCGACCGTTACCAAGGTGTTTTCCATTTTGTTCGTCTTGGTTGGATTTGGGTTTATTGATATTCTACTTAGTGGGATGGTTTGTTATGTGCTGGACTTGCAAGAAAGTTACTTGCTTAAGACTGTTAAGGCAGGAAAACAGGCTAAGTCGGTGATTATTGATGTGAAGAAAGGGAGGATGAGGATTAGAATGAAGGTTGGGTTGGCGCTAGGGGTGGTGGTTTTGTGTATTGGGGTTGGAGTTGGCGTTATGCATGTCGTGGAGAACCTCAGTTGGGTGGATGCATTTTATCTCTCGGTTATGTCTGTTACTACTGTGGGGTATGGTGATAGAGCATTCACATCTTTGAATGGTCGTATCTTTGCATCAATTTGGTTGCTTGTATCTACACTCGCTGTTGCTAGGGCTTTTCTTTTCTTGGCTGAGGCTAGGGTTGATAAGCGGAATAGGAGGTTAGCGAAATGGGTGCTTGGTCAGGATTTGACTGTGTCACAGTTCCTTGCCGCTGATATTGATAATAATGGTTTTGTGAGGTATGGATTTGATAATACACTTCAATTATATAGCCGTTTGTATTTTTTTATGCGTTTTGATTGCATGTTGAATCTTCAAATTATTGCTGGTACCTTTGTTTTTTGTTGGATGACTTGCGAATTTGGCCCCCCCCCCCCCACACCAAAAAGAACGGAACATTGTTAAGTTTGCTTTATTATCAATGTTCAACCTTACAATCGTCTTTTTTTCCGGTGCTAAAGCGTAACATAATATTAAATTAACTAGCTATTACACGGGGAACAGCTACCCCAAGAAAATCTTCTTGAATGATAGTACGTAAGTCCATAGGAGGAGAATCAAGGACTGTGACTTCGGTGTCGGAGAGGACTCCTCGAATAGCTAACCAACCTTCGTTAGATGACAACTATTTTAACTGGAAGAGATATTTAGAAATTTGCAAACAGTAAAACTCGCAAACAGTAAACCTCTTTTATTTGTGAGTGAGCTGAGGTTAAAAATGTATTTGGTGCTTAATAGATTTATAATTTGGGGAGTTTTTGATAAGAATGCTGAATGTTATGTGTTCATCAACTGGTTCAATCCCAGTTGTATAGCTCAACTGCTCCAGCCCCCGGCTATAGACTGAAGAAACTAGGGGCATGATGAAACTGTGTTGGCAATGGCAGCCCTATTAGTTATTTAGCTTGATCGAGGTTCATTCGTGGGTTAGTATTGGACGTAAAATGCTTTTGGTGATTTCTAGGGCTATTTTCATGAGCGTCTTTCACCTCTTGCCATGTGTGCTTACGAGTTGGAATTTGTTTCTTCTCCATATTTTGTGGGGAAACAAGAGGGAGAAAATTATAGGATAATATGTAGAGGGTAAGTACTTGTCAAACCCATTTTATTAACCAATAGTCTACTTTATTAGTTTGTTTTCATAGAGTTGCATGTGATGAGAACATGTTTAGGCATCTTGTGCGAATGTCCTAGTTTAGCAACCTAACCGAGTAAAGGATGTGGTTTGGGGTTTGCTTGAACTTGATATTTGTAATACAGAGTAACACATCTTAGAAAGCGTATGGGAAATTGATCGTCAGAAAAACAATCATATGTCAGATTGATTGATATTTGATACTAAGCAAGTGTATGCTGAATATCTCTTTACCCGTAAGTGGTCATTTGGGTTTGGTGTAAATTTTAATGTCAGTGACAAATGAAAGTAGGAGGTAGTAATGGGGTTGGTGGATATAGGAAAGACATGAAGAGAGGGTAATACTCATAATAGTTACTGACTTGCTATTTACTGCTTATGCCATATGAACGAGATGTAAGAGTTGTGTGTTGCCCTCAATTGAGGGTAGTAATAGCTCTCCATCCTTCATCCTCCAGATCTTCCTTCACTATCCCTTCTTTTCACCACCTTTAGTCCTTTTCACCCCCCATTAAATCGTTTATTTTGATGTTCATAACCTCGTAACATTTACTCTCAAGTCAAGTCAATCCTGATTGCTTCCTGTATGCCAGCTTATCAACAATAACTTACCCTCCTCCCCCCCACCCCACCCACACTCACACACAAAAACTGTATCGCTTACTGCTTTGAAGAATTTGGAGGGTAAGATGTAGGCTGTGCATGCTTTTTGGCAGTTTGATATACCCAGAGGCGAAGCTATGCCTGGGCCGAAAGGGCCATGGCCCGAGCAAAGCTTCATGAGTTAAGTAGCAAATAGTAACAATGTCATCATTGATCTACAATTGGCAGAGTGGTTTGTTTGCCAGTTAGAACTTATTAACTCACCTGATCTCAGGTTCAAGTCCTGCTAGGCCCCCTTTCATGAAATTTTTGTTAACTTTTTTTAAAATTTCCTTGTTTTGTCTGAGATTCTTAACCTTTATAGTTTATATGAAATAATTTTTAACTTTTCTCCGATTTTCTTATTATGTCTAAGATTTCATTCCTTATTATTTTATAGTTTGATTACATGGAGTATTATCTACTCTTATTTATATCCATATCGATAAATTTAGCTAGTAAATAATTTCATAATATTTCTAAAATCGGAGACTATTTTTATCACTGGAACTGGTTGTACTGTCTTCTCGACTGTCAATTTTATCATCAACGTAACTTTTACGATTTTGGTCTCACCTTTTAATTATGGGACATGCTCTTTCACATACGGATTTTACTTTTTCACATACGTCTTTTACTATATTATCCTTGTCATTTTTACCCCTCACCCAATTGTTTTTTTTCTCCCGACCCACCGCCTACTCCATTCATCACCTCCGGCCAATATTGTCGCCGACAAACCTCATACTGACCGACTTCACCTGCCGTCCAACCTCAGCTTGCCCCCTACCTTGCACTTCCCCTCCCTTTCCATCACCCCTCCCCCGCACACCAACATTCAATAAAAAAATCGATGATTCGTTTGAGGCATTTGATTGGCTGTACAGAATGCTCACAACATTAACAATCAAGACTCATCAAAATTGAACCAGTAGGCCAGTAGACGAGTGTTTTGAACTGACAATCCAGACTCAAAATTGTATCTATAGCATTGCTAATTAGATAATGGCTGAAAAGTTCAAATTAAATATTCAATATATTTATTACTTTTTTTTAGATAAAACCTAATAATTTTAACAAAACTTATATATAATTGCTATATAACATAATTTCATCACGAAGTGGAGAATTATAATTATTATTCAAGTTTTTTAAACAATTAGATTCAATTTTAGACAAAAATGCAGGTATAAGAGTTAATTTGTCTAGGTTTAGGAAAAGGGTATGATATGGTAAGTTAATGGAAAATTGTTTGTGAAAGAGTAAAGTCCGTATGTGAAAAAATAATTCCGATAAAACCGTCTTATAAAATACTGAAATAACCGTTGTGACATTTATGATAAATTGCGTATAGATGGAGAATAAAATGAAAAGCGGCCCCTCCTATAATTGTATCCTAGCTTCGTCCCTGGATATACCTGCAAACTGTTCAAGAAGCTTATCATCACATTTTAAGCTTTTTGAAAGCTTTAAAATTCTTGCTAATTAAAGTTCGATTGATAAAGATTTTCTGAGAAGACGATGAGCTTGCCTATTGAAGCTTTAAATGTGATCATGTGCTTATTATACCGGTTAGTCTTACATAGGGCTCCTTAAACGGACTCAAATACTACCACATAATGATAGTAGAGACAAAGTTTTGTTAGTCCCTACTCCCTAGATAACTTATCTTGTCAAATGATATCTATTTGACCTGTTTCAGTTGTAAAACAGATATGTCCCTTCTTAAACAAGAATTTCTGTATTATATATACTCCGTACTTACTAATTTTTGTGAGGGTTGTTATGTGCTAATTGGGCCAGGCTCCTCCTGAGGGTTTTGATTCGACAAAGTTTCAGTATTTCTTCTTTTCTGTGTTTTGGGAGGGAGTTGTGTCGTTATTGTGTTTCTTTGTTACACTTCAGTTGAATTGTGCGATGGCCTGGTCTTTGCATAGGCCATTCTGCAAATGTCTGTAAATCCAGTTCAAAGCTGACGTAATTTTCTTATACCTGTTCTCTGACCATTAGTCAACTTATCCTAAGGGCTGTTACCACGTACCTGTATTCAAAGGAGTATTTTAGGGCGCCACCGGGTGCACCCAATCTAGGCGTCACCCTCTCACATGCTCTTATATACTCCCTCCCATCCACACCAAAGGTAACATTGGGCTTTTCACACTTGTCGAGACGCGTTTTGCAACATGAATATCTTTAGTTACACATTATTAAAAATTATAATAATTTGATATTCTTGTAGCATTCATGATTATGAATCAAACAAAATCTCGCATGACTATATTTCTCTTATATATTACGAATAATACTAAAGATTCTCCGCACCCATGAATAGTGCAAAAAGCCCAATGTTACCTTTGGTCTGGATGGGAGGGAGTATTAATATAAGCCCATTATTTTAGTGACCCCCCTACATATTGCATTTGAGAGGGTGGCACCAAGATTGGGTTCCATCCGGTAGCCCCATCTCATTTTCCTTTCAAGAAACACTCAACAATTTTGTTTTAAATCCATACGACCATACCTAGCTCTTAACACTTCTACACTCTGTTATAAAGGGAAGGACAACAAAACAAAATTTGGGGGAGACTTAGTATGAAGCATTGTATGGTGTTTAATGCAATCTTAATTTTAAAACTTTTGTATATTTTATTGTAAAACTCTTTAGATTTTAAATTTTAAAATAAACAATTTATGTTCCTACAACCTGATGCTCATTTTAGGACAGTCTCACCTTGTCTAAAAAATCGATTTGCAGCAAATCTGAGGATTGTATATATATATATATATATATCTGTGTGACTGAGGCCAGACATTTGTACACGAGTCTGATTTCGCTAACTTGGGTTTTGTATATGCAGTAAATCAGAGTACGTGATATACAAACTGAAGGAGATGGGAAAGGTATCAGATAAAGACATTCTTTTGATTTGCCAGAAATTCGATCAGCTTGATACCGGGAATTGTGGAAAGATTACTTTGGCAGATCTTATGCACGGTCATATTTGAGCAGCAAACATTAAGTAATAGCGCCTTTAGCTCACTTTCTTAGACGGTTTAAAACTTCTCTTCATTTATTCATCCCCTAAAATTAACGGTCATCATAATTTTTTGTAGTGATAGAAGTATACATACAGTCTCATAGCAGAAGACCACTTAGACATTGAAGTTATTTTATACTTGGTATGTAATATACTAGTACTTGTAGATTAGTATCGACGGTTCTAATATTTATAAGTGACTGTTTTGTCAGGATAAATGGTCACATTTGTCATTAAAAGAGGTGACATTTGACTTGTGTTTCGCATGTGACGAAAAGTGTCGGTCTTGAATGAGATTTGGTGTTTTACATTGGATTGGTGGATTTTTCTTGAATGTTACTAAGCTTGTGACTTAGTGGCAGTGTCATGTATTAGTGGAGTAGATGGCATATATGATCATTATTGGCAACTTTGACTTTAGAGCCAATTGAATCAAATCGATACTCTTTTGTCAAGGTCTGGTCTCATGGCAATGGCCAATGGTATGCATCTTTTTTTTTTCTTTTGTTTTTTCGGTTGATCGTGCGTAAGACCATCTTAATTTTAAAACCCCCTACAACTTATTTTTTTATTGCACCTCTATTTTAATCAGATGTGAGAGCTTTTTAAGTCAAGACAACTGTAAGAATTTATTTTTATTAAAAAAAATTATTGTTTTTCTAAAGCCGGTGACCGAGATGCTCTTATATGGAGGGAGAAGCGACTAAGCTATTAAAGTTTTAACAACTTGTATCTCATGTCGAAAGGTAAGATCGGTCATTCTTATATTGAAATGTGGAGATCACATATCGACATTTCCGTTATATATATGAAGTATTTGCCACAGAGTATAAATTTAGTTTAATGGATCGCTCAAATGATTCGCGATTAAATAAAGCTGTCATAAGGGCGTCGGAGGTGGCGCCGTGGCGGATATAAGCTTTAGTAGTGCGTCTACTATGTCTATCTTTATAACCCCTTTAACTTCTATCTACAAAAGAGGTAATACCCACAAGCTTGTGGTCTCTCATAGAAGGCGAGCGGGAGAGCAAGAAGCGAGATTTGTTGTAAAGGGAGAGCTACCTAGTTTACTATAAGTAGTTAATTAAAAGCTACTAAGGCCCTGTTCTTTTGGGCTGAATCGGAGCTGAACTGAACTGAACTGAACTGAACTTATAGGAGCTGAACTGAACTTATAGGAGCTGAACTGAACTTATTGGAGCTAAACTGAACTGAACTTAACTTATAGGAGCTGAACTGAACTTATAGGAGCTGAACTGAACTGAACTTATAGGAGCTGAACTTATAAGAGCTGAACTGAACTTATAGAAGCTGAACTAAACTGAACTAAACTTATAGGATCTGAACTTTTCTGAACTTAATTTTAATTAATTGAATAGAATTTATTACCTAAGGTAAGATAATAACATAATTCCAATTTATATACATTGGTTTGTTCAAATATATTACTACGTTGACATCATCTTTATCTGTATATTTATTTTTTGGAAAGGACTGTCATAAAAAAAAGTATACTCTAAAACATAAGGTAAGATAATAACATAATTCCGATTTATGTACATTGGTTTGTTCAAATAGATTACTACGTTTACATTACGATAAAAAAAATAAATCACATATTACATCGTTTTCTAACCATCTATTTCCATATCATCATCTTCCTCATCACTTTCTTCTTTATCTTCACTATCACTCGTAACAACGAATTTATTCCCTCGCCAAATGTTTTTTACTATCTTGTTTCGTACCTTTAACATGGTTTTTTTTCCGCTTATCATCAAACATGCCCAAATCTACTGTTCCTTGAATATTCACGTCATGTTGTATAATAGGTATTCCAAGATTATGCATCCTTATAAAATTATGGAGTGTGAATGTATAAAACAATAATAGACATTTGATACTTTTGTGACATTCGGGGCATATTTTCTAACACCCACCTTTTTTTCAAATGACCAAATGTCATTCCACTAATTAATGTCAAATTTTTTTATATCGGTTTTCATAAATAATATATTCCGTATAACTTTTCTGAACTTAATTTGTAAGAATTGAATTTTTCTGAACTGAACTTATAAGAGCTGAACTGAACTGAACTGAACTTATAGGAGCTGAACTGAACTGAACTTATAGGAGCTGAACTGAACTGAACTTATAGGAGCTGAACTGAACTTATAGGAGCTGAACTGAACTGAACTGAACTTATAGGAGCTGAACTGAACTTATAGGAGCTGGACTGAACTTAAAGGGACTGAGTTTAAGTCCAAAAGAACAGGGCCTAAGTAGTCAGTAACTTTTAAGTAGACTACATGATTATGGATTTCACAAATATTTGTAAAAAAATACTCCCTCCGTTTCAGTTAATTGTTGTCATTTCATTTTGACACAAAGTCCAAGAAAAAAGGGGGGAAATGATATTTGTGGTTTCACTTAGTGGATGACAAGTGAACAATAGTCTTATTAATTGATCAAATTACTCATATAAAACCTTCCTTTATATAAAAGGATAAAATTCACTGAAGCACTCGAAAAAGAAATTGGATAACAATGTAGTAAGTAAATTTGTATGTACATAGTACAATAAGTCAATAACAATAAAAGGGCATTGAAAATGATTATACATAAATATGACCCAACTAGAGGAGTAGAGGGTACGATTCAAATTTAATCTTTGTTTATCAGGATGATTAAGAAACTTTCTCATAGTTAGTCATTTCTTTTCCTTTTCTTTTTACACAAGAATAATGAAAATAAATTTGGACCACACATAACATAGTATTCCACATATAAATAAATTTGGAACATATAAAACATACAACTCCACATTCGAAAAGAGAAAGATGGAAGAAAACTCAATTTACCCAATAAAAAAAGAGGAAGAAATTAGCGATTAGAGGCGAGGGAGTAGTATTTTATCTCATCATACCAAAGTTTCATCCATAAAATCATTTCTCATATACATTTTAAATAAAACTAGTGCAGTACATAAGATATATAATATATATACGACTATACGAGTATGTATGACTTATGAAACAATTAGTCTCATTGAAGGCGGGTATGTCTGTCTTCAATGAAGACGGGTCAGATTTGTTAATAATATTATTATTCCCACCCCAAATTGACCTCTCTAATTCTTACTATATGACATTAGTTGCAAGTCACATTAGTTATTAGTATTTTTATTATTTATGAAAGGGTTTCACTTTATTAAACTAATTATAATTGATAACGATATATTATGGAGTAGTTCTTTTATAACATGGTGGTGGTTGGTCTCCACTTTATGAGCAACTGTACGGACTATTTTAATCAATCTAATTTGGGTATATATGCTTTAAAATGTTGATCTCTTTCCAGGATACCCTACGCTCATGCCCTTTCACACAGTACATGCACATAATCTTCATTATATATGCTTTTAACTTGCATGGGAAAGTAACCTACAACATGTGAACATTATTTCCTTGCTTTAGATTCTTGTATGAAGTTTGTTGAATAATGCCTTGAATTGGTTTAGTTGCCACTTCGAGTTATAATGCGGGGGTCTTGCTGACCGGTCAGCGAGTCGGGGTCCAGGGGTGAAACGTCCTGGTGGGGACTTGGGGGCAACGCCCCCGAAACCTAAACGGTATCCGTTAATCTGTTTGGGCTAAGATTCTGTCTTGGACCTATGGTCTGTTTTGGGCCTTTCTAGGTTTTCTGTATTAGGTTTTCGAGAGTAGTATATAAACTCTCTAAGCCTAACCCTAGCAGTTATGCTATCATAACAATCTGAACTCTGAATCTGAAACTCTGTAATACTCCTCAACATTAATAAAACTCTCCTCCCTTCTACCCTGTGGACGTAGCTAACACACCGTTAGTGAACCACGTAAATCTGTGTGCTATCGTCTTTATTGTTCTTTATTTGTTCTTTCTCGTTTCTGTCATAACAAAGATGTATATGTATAACTCTTGTTATCTCGTTTTATATCAATGTAAGCATGAAACCATAAATTGTAATAGTGTTAGGGTTGTACTCGTATTAGACAGTTAAAATCTTCTAATAAATTTTGTATTATTATAGAAAATGATGATAAAATTGCAAAAAAATTGATGCAATTACCAAGAATAATACGGATTAATTTCCACTTTTAACTCCTAAAACACAATTCTTAAGGCTGTATTTATCACTTCCCTAAGTATTATGCACTAACAGTATTTCTGCAGGTCTGTTTATAGGGAGGATTATCTCTACAAATATTTTACGAGTATAAGTTTATTTCACTCATTAACCCTTTTTTTTTAGTGAAATTACAACCATTCAATTGGTCTAAAATTTACTCAATGTGTTATAACGGATGTAAAAAAAAAAATAAGTACGTGAAAAAGACAACAGGTTTACGTAGTTCACTAACAACTTGTTAGCTACGTCCACCGGCAGAAGAGAAGAATATTATT
Source organism: Heliosperma pusillum (assembly GCA_022085475.1). Taxonomy (NCBI): domain Eukaryota; kingdom Viridiplantae; phylum Streptophyta; class Magnoliopsida; order Caryophyllales; family Caryophyllaceae; genus Heliosperma; species Heliosperma pusillum. Next base: position 349,316 of record JAIUZE010000026.1, read on the forward strand.
GATCTTGAGGAATTACAGATTTCAGAGTATACTCGTCACAGTATTCAGATTTCAAATGACTCAGACAGATTAACAGATTTCTGAATGAATAAAACATGCAGCCTATAGATGAGTTTATATAGTACTCTCATAACATATGTTTCCTAAACAGATTTATGAAACCCTACCAGACATAGGAAACCATATACTAATTTCCTAAACAGACAAGGAAACTAAATAATAGTTTTCTAAAGAAATAAGGAAACTAAATCAGATGCGGAATCCAAACAAATTCAAGGCATATTCTAACATAACGCAAATTCTTGTTTCAGACGGCCACTTTTTGTCTGAAGCTTCAAACGGACATATGTGACTTCTTTTTCAATACTGTTTACATTTGGCAGTAAAATAATTATAAAATCCCGTTTTAGTGATTTAAACCAAAATGGTCCGTCTGGCCAACTATTAAATCAACGACCATTATAGTAAAACCTCCTTTTTATAATTAGAAATGAAAAGAATCCATGATCTGTGTATATGAAAAGTCGTGCTCTAATAATCCTAGTACCCTACTATTGTTAGTAAATACTAAATAGTCTATGAGATTAATCAACGTATTAAACTATTAACTATTGGTAGATCTCCTGTGCGACCATTGTATACCGCGTATTTTTGTAAAATGCGACCATTTTTTGTTCAATATTGATCACTTTTGGTTAAATAGTGACCACGTTTTGTAGCTAAAAAATGACTATTTTATTCTAAGGGGTCACTATTTACCTAAAAGTGATCACTATTTGTCAAAACGTTGTCACTGATAATTAGTCGCGCAGTATAACGGTGTGACAGAAGAATTTGCGATTAACTATATGGTCTAAGGAGTATTAAGTAGATTTACTTAAGCCTTACTTGAATTAATGCAAATGAAGTTGACCGAACATTTTGACGAAAAAAGGTATGGAGTAATTTGACATCTATGAAAGAAAGAGTTATTGGGGCTACAACTACCAAAAAGTTTTAATTTGACAATTTCCAAATATCATTGTCCAACTTTATTAGTTGTATACTTTTGAAATGGTCGTCGGTTTACATAAGCATTAATAATATGCAATTTGAATCATTGATTTCGTATGCATTTCATCATCATTACTTAAGACTCAAGAGTTATCTATCGTTAGTGAAAATATACTATAGCATATGTACACTACATATTATTATAACATGTCTTGCTTAATTAAGACGGGGCGACTTGTCTAAATGCTTTAGACGGGTTAATCCCACTAATAAGAAAGTAAGTGGAGCAAGTGAGATTATCCCCCCATTTGTCCTACTTGCTTTCTTGTGAGGGGAATTGACCCGTCTAAAACTTTTAGACGGATCGTTATGTCTGAATTGAAATGAGAATTTGTGTATTAGGAGTACTTAATACTTTTGAATCGATGCATGGACGATTGAGGTGTGCATGATCAAATAATGTTTTTCTATCTTCAATTAGTGTTTTTAGTGAGATGATGTCAAATATTAAGCCTAATGGAAAATGAGATACGTCATCAGATATATATATAATTAAAATACGATTTTATTACACAAGTATGATACTTGTACAGTATTGTTTTACGAATTGTCATATATGAAGTATATGATGAGAATATGTTAAAACCTTATAGTTTTCATATCGGCAAAATCCAAAATAATTGGATATAACGATTTCTGATAGAATTTTTGAAAAGAAATTAAAAAAAAAACGAAAAAACATATCACTTAAACTAAATAATTTATCCCATCTTAGTTTTTCTCATGCCTTTGTACTAAGAACATTATTGATAATATTGATTATTTAAACATGTAATATATAATGTTAAATTTTAGTTTAGGATATCAATATGTCTATGCTTAATTTCGCTTAGAACATATAGTATCGCCTCAGATCATGGTCATTGTGATCTTCAAAATCTTTACAAATGATGACATTTATTGTTGTGTGTTTAATTTAATACTACATTGCTTAATTGTTTGTTTTATTTTACGTTATTAGTAAAATCACATTCTTCAAAAATTGGATTAGTAATATACGAGTAACTTTTTTAAGGACTGAGCATATTATTCTTTTACCCATTTTATCCGGAATGCAAAAAAAAATGAACAGAGTAACAACTGAAATCCGTATCTGACTATACCAAAACTGAATATACGGAAAAATAGAATATACTAAAATGAACTTGGTCAAATCTGTATCGGCAAGTTAGTGATTTTAAAAACCACATATCACGTATAAAGTTTTTCTTACCTTATCAATAAATTCAAATTTTCGTTCGACCCATTCCAAATTGCTACTCGTAGCTACTATGTACTCATTTAGTGTGTGACTGACCAAAAAAAATATCCCGGGTAAAACACGTTAAATGATATAGTAATTAAGACAAAAACAATAATGTTTAAGGACTAGTAAATGTTTGTCTAATTTCTCAAAATAAATACTACATATTATTTAACCCGTTTAAGTTTAAAACGAATATTTCATATCAAATATGCGAGAAGGTTATATCGAAATTGAATACTCCATATTAACAATGACGTGGTGTTAATATCCTAACACAAAAGACGATGTTTACATTAGCTCAGGGCTAAGGCAGATGAGAATCAAGAATAATAAGAGCAAAGAGAATGCAATCGCGCAGCTAATTAGAGGGTCTGTCACGTGCCAAATAGTATGCATCGGCTACGGTCAACTGACGGTGGCATTATAAACACGTGTTACTTCCTTGTCCCCACTTCTTTTTTGTTTCTAGATTTAGGACACCCCAAAGATGGTCCAACTATCCGTGAGATGACCGTCTATTCTAGTATTCTTGCCATTCTTGGTTAGGCAAATCACAAATTCCGCTTGTTACCGTCACAAGCTTCTTGATCTCTTTAGAGCTCTCTCTCCAATTTGTCTGTATTTTAATCGGCGTAAGAGATCACATGCTTATTTTGGTAAACAAGGAATTGAAAAATAGGTCATGAAATTTCTCAATATCTTTTTATGTCAATTATCTTTTTATATGTAATTTACATGAATTTGACAAAAGCGTTAAGTTGTGAATTGTGATTATAAGTGTTTAATTTCATAGGACTTCCTAATTATAGACAAGAAAATAGGTCATCAAATTTCTCATTATATTGATTATCATTGAAAATTTCTAAAAATGTCGATTCTCTACATTTTGCCAAAAAAAATAATTGTAATTCATGCGATTTTTAATCAACATAATTTACAAGGGGCGACCAAAAAACACATTAGTTTCTTACAACATGTGTAAATATCTTGAATTAATTAAGTAAATATAGACGAAAGTTTTAAAAAGTTTAAGATGTATGTAATATGAATATGGGGAATTTATCGCGGGGTTTTACGTAATCATCGTCATTTCTTAACCACATGGGATACTCTAGATTCAAATTTATATATAACAAAAGAAATACTATGATGACATAAAATAAAAGATATCTGGACATAAAATAAATGTGAAACCAGATCATCTTCATCAATGAGGAATTGTAACAAACTATTTGAGTAAGTAAGATAGAATATAGAGAGAATTTAGGGAGAATTAAGAAATGTATTTCATTAAGTTAAGAATGAAGTTTACAATTAGTTGTTATATATATAGTTAGTTGGTTAGTGTCTAACAAATCTATGTACACCTCATCAATCCGTGTCAACAAACACAACTGTACAAACACAACTAACTAACTCACACTAACTAACTCACACCCCCCCTTCAAGCTGGACAAGTGGTGATAGCCTGAAGTCCAAGCTTGCTGGAAAAGAAAAGATGTTGTTGAGTACCAAGAGCTTTGGTCATGATGTCAGCAAGTTGTAAACCAGTTCGTATATACAAAGGTTGCAAGAACCCTTCCTGTAGTTTGTCTCGAACAAAATGGCAGTCGACATTCAAGTGTTTTGTTTGCTCATGAAAGATTGGATTAGCAGCAATGTGTGCAGCAGCCTTATTATCACAATACAAGGGTATAGGTAAAGTTGGCTTGATTTGGAAATCTTTGAGCAGAGCATCCAACCAGACCAGTTCACTTGAGACATAAGACATACTCCTATATTCAGCTTCAGCAGAACTTTTGCTAACAGTTTTCTGTTTCTTGGTCTTCCAAGAAATCAATGAGGAACCCAAGAACACACAATAACCACTAAGAGACCTACATGTAAAAGCACATGTAGCCCAATCTGCATCACTGTACGCTTTGAGGCTGAGATCATTGAGGGAAGGATAGAACAAACCCATGTTTATAGTGCCTTTCAAGTATCTTACAACATGAATAGCAGCTTGCCAATGAGGCTTGCGTGGGACACTCAGGAACTGACTGAGATGCTGTATAGAGTAAGAAATATCAGGCCGTGTAAGATTAAGGTACAAAAGGCGACCAATTAACCTTCTGTATTCCTCAGGATGTTCAAGAATCTCCCCTTCATCTGTAGAAAGTTTGAGATTTTTTTGCATTGGGAAGTTAACAATGGTACACTCTGCCATTCTCAAATCTGTAAGTATATCAACTATATACTTTCGTTGATTCAACATGATTCCTGATGTATTCCTCCCTACCTCCAATCCAAGAAAATACCTCATCAATCCAAGATCTTTAATGGTGAATTCAGCATCTAGACTGAGTTTGGTTTGATCAATACCTTGAGAATCATTGCCTGTGAGTAAAATATCATCTACATAAACCAGAGCAAATAACCACAAACCATTCCTGTTTCTGAAAAACAATGAATAGTCTTCTCTGGACTGGCTAAATCCTTGATTTTTAAGATGTTTAGATAATGTCAAGTTCCATTGTCTTGAGGCTTGTTTCAAGCCATAAATGGACTTTCTCAATCTGCAAACAATACCTTTCTTGGCTTTAGCATATCTTGCATGTGGTATCATGTATACCTCTTCCTCAAGATTTCCATGTAAGAAGGCATTATTTACATCCAATTGATGTAAAGGCCATCCTCTAGCTGCAGCAACAGCCATAATAGTCCTCACAGTAGTAAATTTTGCTATTGGAGAAAAAGTGTGCTTGTAGTCCTTGTCCCTAATTTGATTAAAACCTTTGGCTACAAGCCTTGCTTTATACCTTTCAATTGTCCCATCTGCTTTGTGTTTAATTTTAAACACCCATTTAGAACCAATAGCCTTATGTCCTTGAGGAAGTGAGACAAGATCCCATGTCTGATTTCGTTCAAGAGCAGTTATTTCTTTCTGCATTGCGTCAATCCATTCAGGACTATCTTTAGCCTGGTTATATGTGGCTGGTTCACTGATTTGCAGCACATTTGCTAATGAAGCAACATATGCAGCATCAAAACCTGAAATATCTGTCAATAATTTGGTGTGAAAAGAAGCAGAGATTGTGGAGTCACAGTTAGCAACTGCAGTCTGAACAGGAAGTTTTTGGTTAAGTTGAAAATCCTTCAATTTTGTGGATAAAAATTTCTGTCTAACAGATTTCCTTATGTTAGGATCATCATGATGAATATTATTGTCATGAGTGCTTATTTCAGCATCATCCTGAAAACTGTCATTATTGATATTATTACTATTGTTATTATTATTTGAAGATGACTGAACTGAAACAACATCATTTTCTGTTGCAAAAATATGAGTGTAGGAATTAGTATTAGAAAGAGTATTATTTGAATCATTAGTTGAAAAATTATTATTGTGTGAATTGATACTGTTATTATTTGAAGTATTAATATTGTGATCCTCTGATTCAGGAGAAAGGAACTGATCAAACACAATAGAAGAAGCTGCAGGATTGATAGTGACTCCTGAATGAGTAAGTACTGCTGAAGTGTCAGGATTAACATTGTAAGGAAAGATGCCTTCCCTAAATAGAACATCCCTGTTCACAAAGACTTTGTGTGATTCCAAATCATATTATTTGTACCCCTTTTCACCATTGGGATAACCTATGAAGACACATTTCCTTGCTTTATGTCCAAACTTATCTCTATGGGTGATGGGCATAGTGGCATAGCAGAGACTCCCAAAAACCCTCAAGTCATCATAACTGGGTTTGGAATGAAAAAGAATCTCAAAAGGACTCTTCCAGTCAAGAATAGCAGTAGGCATCTTGTTAATGAGATGTGTTGCAGTAAGCACACATTCACCCCAAAATTTGATAGGCATACCAGCATGAGTCCTCAATGCCCTAGCAGTGTCAAGAAGATGCCTATGCTTACGCTCAACTCTACCATTTTGTTGTGGCCTACCAACAACACTTTTTTTATGTAATATGCCCAATTCAGCAAAAAGATTATGACATAAGACTTGCTCAAACTCAGTCCCATGGTCTGTCCTTACTACCTTAACCTGGACATTAAACTGTGTTTGAACCATCTTCAAAAAACTTCTAATTAATCCAGGTACTTGCTGCTTATTTTGCAACAAGAATGTCCAAGTACATCTTGAACAATCATCAAGAACAGTTAAAAAATATGTAGCACCATTCAAACTTGGTGTCTTGTATGGACCCCACAGATCCATATGCACCAAATCAAAACAATTAGAAGCCTTGGATGTGCTTCTCACAAAAGGAAACTTATGATGTTTGGATAAAACACAAGTCTCGCAAACTGTAACAACCCGAAAAGTACCCAATTTGCTTAAGCAATAGCTTATGGATACTTTTCAGTAGAACTTAAGTTTTTAATATAGGAATTTTTGTTCCAAGTCGTATTTTGAAATTCCGTGTTCGTATTTGGAATTTTTGAGAGATTTCATGAAAAGACCGTTTTTAGTCATCTTTGACTTTTCTTGACTTTTAAATCGTCTTTGACTTTTTCTTGACTTTTTAAAGTCGCCATTTACTTTTCTTGACTTTTAAAGTCGTCACAAACTCTTTAAAAACAGCAGGCACATTGTTATGAATACATTTCAATTTGTCCAAAGAAGAATGCCCTAGTCTGGCATGAAGTAACTCTAGAAATCTCTGATTCATTACAGAGTTTGCAACAGACAAATTACAAGGCTTATTACATAGTCTTGACTGCAGTAATACTTCAGGAATAGTATTCTCAGCCTTTAACCTATAGAGTCCATCATGCTTCTTAGCGTCAGCCTTTATGACCTTACTGGAAAGGTCCTGGAAAAGACAACTCTCTTTAGTAAAGATCACACGTAGAGCAGATTTGTCTAAAACTCTCCCAACAGAAAGTAAATTCTGTTTAAACTCCTTGACAACAAACACATTATGCAAAATAATATGTGCATTTAATCTCATCTTTCCAACCTTATGCACAAATCTCAAATGTCCATCAGGTAAAACTACAGAGAAGGGCTTGGATAAAATGACAACATCATGTAACAAGAACTCATAGGGTGTCATGTGATCAGAGGCCCCTGTATCAACTATCCACTCATGCATATTGGAAGTAAAGTTAGCAGAATTTGCATGAGAAAATAGTGTAATACCTGCAGATTCAAGAGAACTGACAGCACCAGTGCCTGAGAAGGATTGCAGAACTTGCTGATAAATGTTTTGAGCAAGATTCTCAAGGACCTGTGAGTCAACAAGCACGCTAGCAGGAGCAGAAGATGTAGTTAATTGAGTATTAGGGGAACTTGCCAAGGGTGAATCATTGATATTCTGATCAGTTACTGCATTATGTGCAGAAGAAGAACCAGGAACTGTATTGACATTATATGCAGACCTTTTGTAAACATTTCTGCCTTTCCCAAAATGAACATCTGCAGGCTTATCATATTTCTTACCCTTAGAACCTCCAAACTTAGATTGATTTTTCAGATCAAAACAATAATCAATGATATGACCTTTCTTGCCACAATGAGCACAAGTTTGTAATTTGTAACAGTGTTCTATGACATGACCTATGCCATTACAATGAACGCATCTCTTGACTCTCTTGTCCTCTCCTTCAGAACCAAGACGAGGTTTCTTAAAATCATTCTGATTATACCTAGTGCTCCTATGACTAGTATAAGCACTAGCTTCAGCCAACACATCAACAACATCAGATATTTGTTTTTGTTTCTCAACCTTTTGTAGTAGAGAAAAGGCTTTGTTCAATGGTGGTAAAGGTTCCATGGATAACACATTTGTCTTAATAGACTCATAACCACTATTTAAACCCATGGGGAACTGAATTAACTTGGTATTTGATTCCCTAGCAAGTATCCTTTTCAACAAAGCACATGAGCAAGCATTCATGGCACCACAACTACAAACAGGAATAGGATCAATGGATTATAGAGTTTCCCAAGTTCTTTTCAATCGACTGTAATACTCAACCACAGAATTATTTGATTGATGCGTTGCATTAAGTTCCTTCCTTAACTGATAAACCTCAACACTGTTGATTTGACCATACCTCTCAAGCAATTCTGTCCACAATTCTTGAGCACTACGAGCATATTCAACAGTTTCTCGAATCTCAGAAACTAAAGAGTTTGAGATCCATTTCATTACCATAAAATCACATCTAATCCATTGATGATACATTCTATCAGTTTTAGCAGGTATTTTATGAGTTCCGTCTACAAAACCTTCCTTATTCTTAGAAATTAATGCTACATATGCATCTCTCTTCCAAGATAAGAACTTAGTTCCATCAAATTGATAAGGCACAAGTTGTAAAGTAGGTTGATCAGATTGAGACAGAAAAAGTGGATCATCAAAACATGCGTAATTTGTAGCAGTTGATGAATTACCAGTAGTATGAGCAACAGAATTATCATTCGTCATGATGAAGATAATTAAGAAACCAGAGATTAATGCGGAAATTGAAAAGCGGAAGCAAGAATTATACCAGAAATGAGGGATAATCTGAAAGAAATGATCTCCAGAAAATATAACCCGGAGAATTAAAGAACTCGCTGAAGAACAATTCAGAAATCCTTCAACAAATCCTCGAGAAAACCAGAGAAAATTCCAGAAAAACAGAGAGAATTCTAGAAAAACAGAGAGAATCGAAACAAATTAACTTCAGGATTGTAAGATCGCGACTGATACCATGTGAAACCAGATCATCTTCATCAATGAGGAATTATAACAAACTATTTGAGTAAAGTAAGATAGAATATAGAGAGAATTTAGGGAGAATTAAGAAATGTATTTCATTAAGTTAAGAATGAAGTTTACAATTAGTTGTTATATATATATATAGTTAGTTGGTTAGTGTCTAACAAACCTATGTACACCTCATCAATCTGTGTCAACAAACACAACTGTACAAACACAACTAACTAACTCACACTAACTAACTCACAATAAAAGATATCTCGCATAACATATGCATGGATTCCGTGAATCAACTTAATTAGAACATTAATGTTAAAAACTTGTAGTTCAATGGCATTTGCATTCTTTTTAGTTTTAAATTTTTAAATAGATTATACATTTATACTGTTGTGTTTTACTATGGCTCTATTTGGTAAAATTAGCTGAAAAAGTAACTGAAAACTGAAAAGGTAGCTGAAAACTAAAAAGTTAACTGAAACCTGAAAAGATAACTAATAAGATAGCTGAAAATTAGGAGCTTATAAGGTAACTGGTTATATAAAAAATCGTTTGCTAAACTAACTGAAAAGGTAACTAATTTTTGGTGAAATGACATAAACGAATATGATAATTATTAAATATTATTAATTGAAGGGGTAAACAGTAATATAAAACCATTTCCGGTACCTGAAATCCCTAATGCTACTACTCTATGTAGCATTTCATTTCAGGTAATTTATTTGTTTTAATAAGCTACTTGCCAAACACCTTTACAACAATAAGATACCTGAAATTTTGGTTAAATAAGCTAATTTGATCAAATAAACTACCTGAAATGGTTCGTCAAACAAAGCCATATATACGATATATTTTATGGAATGATTGGTTGAGCGGTTGTTTTATCATCTTCAACTAGTTTTGCTACCCGTGAAAATCACGGGTTACTTCAGGATATTCGTTGGCCATTTTTTATATATATATTATTTCTTTTAAATCCAGTTCCATCCATGATAATTTGGAATTTAAATCATGTAAATTAAAAATAACATTCAAAAATTTTAAATGATGCCAATACGAATTCAGAAATAAAAAAATAGCTTTTAAAATATTTAAATGATGTCAATATGAGTTAGGAAAATAAAAAAGCACTCAATGAGTTGCTTAGTTATCTTTATGGATATAAAGGAGTTGAATAAAGTGATGGTTAAACTTCGAAATTAAAAGGGACGACAACGTTAATGTGCTACTATTTCTCAAAACTAACATGTTGATGTTGGAGGCTTAAGAGGTTGCTAAATCGAAATCTAATACCACTCAAGCTACTCTTTTAACACCAACTAATTTTGTTACCCGTGAAATTCAGGGGTTTGTTTTTCCAACCCAAATTCTCTAGTAATCAATAAGCTACAAAGACAACAATTGATCTTTGTTTACATATTAGATATATACCGCCTTTTTGACATCTTGAGGTGTCTTAGACCATTCTTCTATTATAATGCTTCATAATTATCATCTAACATTCATAAGATTAAACTTCGTTTTGAAAATTACAGCCTTATCTACTTCTCACTGAAAGTTGCATAAAAATGGGGATTCCGGTGATATTTTGTGAATACTTACCGATATACCCGTCCCTTATAACAGATCTACTTTACCCATTAAACCTTACTTCTCACACTAATTTCTCTCTTAAATCTTTTCTTCTTCCCACAAAACCCCTTTCACTAAGTCAATTGTGTCAATTTCCGCAAATCTGCAATTAAGTCTCTTCTCCATTGTGTAGTTACTCCGACGATTAAGCAGGTCTGGTGAAGTAGGTGCCACGTCAAAGCCTTATTTGGAGAAATATAACTGATAATTCACTCAAAATTCAATATTTTCTATTAAATTGATTAACCTTAATTATTTCCAATTTGGGGATAAATGTGATACAAACAATAGAGTGAAATTAATAACATTTAAACTATAAATGTTGTTTAGGGCTCAAGACGACTTGTATCAACAACTAACATGAACATAAATGTAAGAGAGAAATGACAGGGGAGTTGATGAATAAACGCAGAAGTGAGAGAGAAATTGATGACTAAGAAATGAATAGGAGCATAAATTTAACATTCAAATATAGGAGTATAGATAAGAAAGAAGTGTTTGTCGGTAAGGGAATTTTGTCATAAAAGATAACTTAAATGACAAATTATTTAAAAAATTGCTTTAGTATTTCGTCGGAGTGAAAGTTTTGGTAGTAATTTCTCATCAGAGATTAGTTGGTGTAATTTTCAAAAAAAAATTATATAAGATTGTAATTTTCAAAATTATGTTTATCAAAGGTTGTAATCTAACATTTTTTCCCAAGATTATTATCAAAAGTTTGTTTAATGGCTTATGGCTTATTGCTTATTGCTTGCTTGTCTACCCATACATTCATAATTTTCAACGGTTAAAAAAAAAGAAGGATGTAATTCATCAAAAAAGTGACCTCCACAATCCACATAGAAGATTGGATTTTGGTATGAATTTGGTAGAGATCCCGCAGATAAGTACCATACACAATAATACACTGCACCATAGACAATAACAACAAACTCATTAGACACGATTAGTATAACAATTACCTCTATTTTTCTCATATTTATATACACTATTCCTGGTAAATAATGGACATACACTATTACCTCATTTTCTTAACTACAACTTGCAAGTAAAGTATATAAAGCAACAAAAATAAAAAGGATGAAGGGACAAAGTTTCGAATAAGCACGTTCAAAGAAGGCATACAATAAATAAAAGACAGTTACATACTTTACATATGAAAACTAATTAACAAAACCAAATCGGTGAGTGATAAATTCTCTATCTCAGCAATCAAGTACCAAGTAAGAATCTAAATTAGTGATGGTTTCCTGTAGTAAGTCTATTCCGAATTTTTAGCTATTTATAGCCAGAGCTGTTGAAGGGACTAAATAAGGAAGATGAATAGTTGTGTATCCAAGTCTAAAATGGTGAGTTTTGTTTTTAATAATTTTAATTGTATTGGGCAGTTGTAGAAGACGAATGGTTTCGATGCTATTTAAATCTGAACTTAATTGAGAGTGTTATTATTGAGTTAATTCCATTTTCGAGAGGGGTATGATGAGTTATGTGCATATTTAATTTTATATGGAGATGTTCCACGTGGCATCATGAGAGTACTTTTTTAACTACATTTTTATCAAAGTTATGCTCAATCTACCCTTCTTATATTATTGTATAGATATTTTGTCATTTACAAAGGCAATAAGTCTTGCTTGTGACGGGGAGACCCGTCGCAAGCTTACGACGGGTCAAATCCCCCTCACAAAGAGCAAGTGTGGCCCAAGTGGAAGACAAATGAATCCCCCAACTTGCCTTGCCACTTGCTTTTTGTGAGGGGAATTTGACCCGTCGCAAGTTTGCGACGGGTCATCCCGTCGCAAGTTTAGAAATGAGAATTTGTGTTACAAAGGTATCCAACTATCAATTTTACTCTAAGGAAAATGGTGGAAATAATTAAGAATATTTTAAATGGATGAGGGTGAGTTACGCTCATACCAATATACAAAAACTTAGGTTCTATTTGACAAAATTATCTGAAAAGGTAACTGAAAGCTGAAAAATGTAGCTGAAAACTGAAAATTTAACAGAAACCTGAAACTGATAAGATAGTTGGAAAAGAGAGCTGATGAGATAATTGATTATATAAATAATCGTTTGACAAACTAGCTGAAAAGGTAGCTCATTTATGGTGAATGACATAAACGGATATGATAATAATTAATTATTAGTGATTGAAGAGGTAAAAGAAGAATATAAAATCATTTCAGATACCTAAAATCTCAAATGCTACTCTATGTAGCATTTCGTTCCAGGTAACTTATTTGCTTAAATAAGTTACTTGCCAAATTAAACACCTTCGTCTACCTATAATACATCCATTGTCAAGAAAAGGAGTGAAAGTGTGTGGAGAAATGACAAGAAGATATTGGAACATCAATTTGGAAGAGATGATGGAGGCGGGAGTTCATTTTGGCCATGGTACTCAAAAATAGAATCCCCGAATGTCACCTTATATCTCTACTAGCCCCCTAGCTCTATGCTACCTCTGTATTCCCGGATGACTAAAGTGTAATATTAAACCTTATCTACATTACATGGTTAATTTATAAAATATTTATTTGTTTTGAAAAAACTAATTATTTGTCCAATTATATTTCTTCTACCTTATAGCTGGAATTGTTGTATGTGTCTTTTAAAATCGCCATATTATTAACACTTATAAATTACAATAGAAAAATCGCATAATGACAATTATTCGACGTTCATATATTCATGAAACTAGAGATGACATCAATTGACCACAACCATCAATGTAAAATTAGATATTGTCAAATTTAGACTAAAAGATGATTTGTTTATCTAAAACATAGGATAATAAAATTAATTTTCGTCGATCTTTTCATACAATAAAATCACGATCCTTTTTTTTGTTATCTAACATATTCTAAGTGTTTAATGAAATGCGATCACATTTCCTTAGTCGTCTTTGACTCATACCCTTTTTGTACAGCTCTCCAAGGCCTAGTCTTGTACGAGTAGCTCTCGTTTTAATGAAATTAGACTAATTAAAGACTAAAAGATGCCAATCACAAAGGTCTAGAATGTTGGAAATTTACTTTGGGTCCCAAATTTCTTTTCATTTTGGGTTTTATATCAATATCTTTTGACTTAGTTTTAGTGAAGAATTCAATGTACAAATAATTTGGTGATCAATATATGGAGTATATAGCTAGGGTGGAGAATAGAGTTTTTTTATAACTAAATTAACTAATTAGGTATTATAAATTTGTTTTTTATAAAGAATTTTAAGGGAAAATTTAATACTGACGGAATCTAACGCATGAGTTCCACCTGTATAACTATACCAGTTACACTAGCTGCCATTTGGAGTGAGTATTGTAAAAATTGCCTTACACAAGAGTTTTTGATGGATACGTAGTAACTATTAGAGTGGAATACTTAAATTAATCATCTTTAAGCTATTAGCCGATAAATTAGTTTGAAGAGAATGGGTCAAAATTGATAATTGGCATTATTTTTGACCAACATTGACCTTTTGTTTGGCATATATATGAGACTCATTTGAGCTTATAGTCTAAAACAAACTACGTGACTAGGTATACTAATAATACATACGGACTATAATGTATACTACTCCGTAGGTTAGCTACTCGTTTTGATGTAGGTTAACTACTCCTTCCGTCTCAGAATAAAGTAAGTGTAAACTATTCACTGAGACAAATGGAGTACTTTTTAGTTGTTAATTAGCCGTAAAAAAACTACTTGTTAGTTCAGTTTAATACAAGTATAAGACATTTCATGCGAGAGTAATGATTTATTAGAACTTATGTTGTTTATTGATCGGTGATGTATATGATAAAAATAATTGAAATAATTTAAAATAGCTTTAATAACTAAGCTAGCTTGTTTAAGACACTCTTTTAACCTCTCTTGTAAGCTATTTTGCAAATAAAATACGTTGCACGATACATCTTATCAAGTATTTAGGTCTAAATCATTCAAATTTCAATTATTCACTGATCTTCTCCATTTGCAAAAATAAAAATAATTGAAGAGCTCTATATTCTTTATTTTAATAGATTCATTATTTAATATGTTATTACCAACAACGAAACTGTTATAAAAAAATAATACAGGCCAGAAACCTTTCATTGTGATCACACCTTGTTTTTGTTATGGGAACTAATCTCAGAAGTAAATAGATAAATTGAGTTTTAACTTTATTATCTAACCAAATTACAATTAGGTGAATAATAAAATCTTTACACAAAAAAGTTGTAGGATCTTTTATCTGACTTCTTGAATTTGTTTTATACTTTCTCATAAAATTTACCAATGTCCATTTTTTTTATACTAAAGTTAATATTTTTACTGAATAACATAATCTTTCCCCTTCGTCATATGAGTCAAAATACGGTACAATAAACCATTCTAATAGTCAATAATTATGCTTGATAACACTAGCTCATTTTAATTTCTACCATCCTAATATAAAACAATACTATACTAACTCATTTATTTTTCATTCTTTAATAAATCTAAAGTATTCCATCACCATCAAATTTATCTAACACCTCCCATATCACACAATTAAATTAAATATCCAATTAATTGGAAGGCTATTTTGTCAAAGCTTCCCTATAAAGGATTGCCTCACCTATTGCAAACCAAACCAAATCATAACCATACATATATAGTTAACACACACCTCTCCATCATATACAAGACAAAGAGTTCCTAACCAAACCCCATACACTAAGCTAGTACTATATATAAATTCCTCTTAGTCAAACCCTTGCCCTACTTAAATAATCTATCTATATATATTATTTTTTCTTCATTTGATTCTCCAATATATTGTTTAATGAAACTATGAATAATAATATAAATCATTCTTCCCATAATTCAACTACATCATTTCTTCAAGAACATCAACAAGCCATGTTAAACACTTCCAATAATAATTTCTTCACATTTTCCACCAACAACCCTAGTTCTCAAAATATAAGTGGATTTAATCCTTCTAATAATTATAATTATAGTAATAATAATATTAATAACTATAATAATTACAATTATGATAATAATAGGAACAATGATTTCTTATTGCATGGAAATTTAGGGTTACTATCCCCTACCACCTCAGAAGTATTATCCTCAGTTGTTGATGGTGGTAGAAGCGGCAACGAAAAACCACTACCACCACTAGAGGTGGACGTGAATGAGATGGGTGCCGGAAGTGGTGGTGATAGCGGTCCTCATACGCCAAAGTCGTCGATTTCATTGTCTTCTACAGAAGCTGGTGGTGTTGATGATGAGAGTAGTCATGGAAAAAGAGATGATAATAAGGAAATGCATTCTAATGATCAAAGTGGAGAAAACACTAAGAAAGGGTAAGTAGAATCTAGGTTATTAGTTTCTTATTTATATATTCAAATAAAACCAATGCGATTATTTTATGATCATAATATATAGTACCATGATTATATATATTTTACATATGTACAAAGAATTATTGTACGATTTGTTAATTAAGTAGATGGTGATCTATCCATAGTCTTTATACGTTCGTTATTCGTATTCATTTTCCATTTTACTTAATATTAGTTATTATTGTTAGATTATAAAACCTGATCTTGACACTCCAGTCATCATCTTAAGCTTACTCTAACGATTATAGTTTTAATTTAATTATTACTATATAGTACTCCGTAAGTCATACTTTATACGTAAAATCCCGGGTTATTAATTAATTAGTTGATTAAGATAGTTCTCAACTTAGGTTTTCTTGCCAATATTTCCAGAGAGTATATATGTAGAGTCCACAAAAGATAATAAAAGTTCACCAATTGCCAGAATTAAGGTAAAAAAATAAATATGATTCTTGAATTCAAGTTTCTTGGATAATTATGTTAGAACGTAAATGATAAATGCTGTATAAGAACGTAAATTTATATGAATAGAAATTTGTTGAGAAGCTTCGATTCCTTACTTAACAAAATACAACTACAAATATCGAAAATTCTCAACCATGAGAGTACATGGCTTAATTCTTATGTATAGCTTGATCTGAATAATGTACAACGAGAATGTCTTAACCTTATAGTTAAGGATAAATATTAGATGCGATAAGTCTCAAGTTTAAACGCTCTCTTCTTCAATTATACCAGACTTTGGAACACTCAAGTTAAAAAATTTCAACATACTCTCTCCGTTCACAATTATTTACTCCGTATTTTGTACGGAGTATACCAATTTTGACTATTTGAAATAATAATATGTCAATATTACTCTTTAGATTTTGTATATTTTACTTTTGGAAGAAATGAAATGTGAATGTGTTAATTACGGTCTTCTTATTTTTTTTCTCGATTGTAAACTAACGGAAATTAAAGACTATCAAGTACCTCAATCTAGCCGTGGTACAAAATCCTTATTGTCGAACAATAATTGAACAAGTCTATAAAGATTCACGTACATTCATGTCAAAAAGCAAGTATTTTGTTAAATCATTGACTATATATGTTTAATGTTTTAATGAATAATAAACAGGAATAATAAAGCAAAGAAAAAGGGTGAGAAGAAGAAAAAAGAAGAAAGATTTGCATTCTTGACAAAAAGTGAGGATGATCATCTTGAAGATGGGTATAGATGGAGAAAATACGGCCAAAAAGCCGTCAAGAATAGTCCTTTTCCTAGGTACGTTAACTATTATTTTTCATCCTTTTAAGTTTCGCTCATCTCTATTTTTCCTTTCATTTCCTCGTAGTAATCAAAATTTTATTCCAGAGTTTATTCCAACATATATGATCTACAGAGTAACAATTATTTGTCTGATAAAACGAAAACAAAATGCTAATTCAGAAAATGAAAGAAGAGTTTATTCTGATATATATGATCTACGTACAGAGTAACAATTATTTGTCCGATCAAACGAAAATAAAATACTAATTAAAAAGATGGAGGAAAATAAAGAGAAAAAAAATGAAATAACCGGATCCATACTCGTTAATTATACTCCCTAGTCCATAGTTCCTATCGTCTACTAGCATAAATTTATAACAATGTATGTACATGTATAATAATTAGTACTACGTATCATATGAAATTCGTTTGTTTCTTCAAATTTTAAATATTTGTTTAGTAATTATTATGGATCATATACCTAACTATTTATTGACGCGGTAACACTTTGTTTGACCATGTTAGAGAGAAAAACGAGTTTACTACGTTCACAATCACTATTTATATATATATCCTAGGTATATTATTAGCCTATTACGTACTATATATATTACTACAGGATAAACTATTCATACCAATGTATGAACAACATATATAATTGAGTATCTATCTTTTGCTTTACTTCCTTAACTTTTAGTTAGCGATTTAGTACCCATGCACTATACACTTAAGTAACCTAACTATTTATTGACACGTTTTCACATTGTTTGACCATTTTAATTAAAAAGGAATGAAATACGTTCACAATCACTAATTTTTAATTTATAAGTAATCCTATTATACACATGTTAAATTTTATGTCTTATGTTAGTGTATATAGTTTATAACTTTATATTGTAAGTAGAAACTAGAAACTAGAACTTAGAAAGCAAATATCGTTTGATGTTAGATAAATAACATCAAAATCATTTGATTAACATGTACGGCGTATAACTTTATATAGTCGCACATCTTATCGACACAAATTTTTTTTAATATTAATTCTTAAAAATAAATAACGTAGTAGAGTAAATTAGGAAAGAATTATACTAAAAAGTAAAAACGGTTAGAGGATAAAATCGATCTTGGATTTCAACCATCAGCTTAAACTTTTAGTTGAGATAGTTTCTTGACATGATATCGAGTTAGTGTAACCGAAAGGTAAAGGGTATGGTTTCTTGACAAAAACTTCTGAATCCTTATTATTTTATTATGACATTTGAGGCGATTACCCGGTTGGATCTCTATCATAAATTCGTAATTAATTATGAAAATTTCAAATAGTTTCTCATAAAATTTCGTGCAAAACAATTTTTCATTCAGATATTGTTTATCTTTTGGTGACAAATATGAAATCAGATATTGTAATAGTACTTAAGGAGTATGTTGTAATGTTTGGGAATAATGTAGCAGTGTAAAGTTGTTGGATAATGGATAATATTGTGGACTAGACTAGAATAGAACAGTTTAGTTTAATTTTTCTTGTGCTTCTGAAAATTGAATCTGACCAAATATATTACTAGTAGTTACGTGTAGGATTTAATAAGTTGGGCCGATTATTGTATGAGTGCATGTATTCAGACACGATACGCCAATCATTTAGGGGTTGAATTAAACGTATTAAAAGGCACAAATTCTTATTTCAGACGGAATTATTCCGTCTGAAAAATAAGACGAGATTATGTTGCCACTTTTTGATAAAATGTAACCACGGCTTATATCAACTTATTTTCAATAGTGGTTACATCCAACTGTAAAGTGGTTACAAAATCCCGTCTTATTGCTTCAGACCAAAATGGCACGTCTGAAGCAAGACCAACTGATTAAAAGGTGATTATTAGAATATTATCCCTACATTTATACACAGTATAGATAGATGTTAATGCAACTTATCTTGACAAACTAATATTATCCTTAAATAATGGTGCATGCATGTAACCCAATTTATATTATACAACCAGTTGTATTATAACTAGCGTTGTACTTTATGAGCGGTATGATAAAATTTTCGAGTTTTTTTTGTAAAGATTATGAGTTTTATTGTAAAGTTTATGAGCACACTTGAAAAAATTAAACTTTTAGTTAGCACATATGCTCGATTAAATATACATTGGTTGTACAATGCTATTATACAACTGGAAGTAAAATCTTATTTGTGCATGCAACCCAATCTCCATACTAGTTCAAATAATCAAATTTCAAAGATAATTCATGCATTATCATGACTTGAGACAAATACTCTTGATGTCGCTTACTTGCTATTAACTTTTATGACATTCATTTGTTTACATCTGATCCCTTATAATCTTTACTTATTAAAGCAACAACCACAGAGCCTATGTGGCGTTCTGTGCTCTGTGGTTGAAAGTCAATAAGTCAAAAATAGCTTTTTTATTCCCTAATTTAAGGACCATGTTTTATGTACTAATTAATTAGCATTTTGTATGTAACAATTATACAAATGTTCACCGTAAAATTGTTTCAACAATACCTTATACATATGACTTATATATAGCATGCATATATACAAATATAAAATATAAAATTACAAATTCAAACAATAATAATTACAACATCAATCTAAATTATATATCACGACTTTTGTCAAAACTGTTCGTCTACAATATCCGAAATGATTTCCAATTATAAATATACTTAACATAAGATATTATATATGTATTAAAACCAAAACAGATTAATGTTGTACTCTTATTATTATTAGGAGAATACTATTATTAATATCAAAAATATTATCTAAAAAAAGAAAAATTATTAACAATGAATATTATTAATTGTTAAAACTCCTATTATTAGTGTCAAAAAATAAAAAAGAGATCAGAGAAATTGATTTAAAAACATAGACAATAAGAAAAATGAGATAGAAAAAAAATTCAAAACTGAATCAAGGTGATATCATCAATAAATCATTCACCAAATAAAAAAACTTACACATCCTTTAAAAAAACATAAAAAAAACATCTACATATATAATATTTAAAATAATATTCTAAACAGATTTATTTAAAAAAAACAAGAGAAAAATCTCAGTTAATGTCAAATTAACTATCCATGTAATTTGATAGTTACAGAATTAATATGTCTTATAACTTATGAGGGTGTATGGCGTGATGGAGTAATAAATTTAATTACTTGATTTCTAAGATCAACGTCACAAGAAGTGATGATGATAAATAATATGGGCATTTGTAGATGTGAGTTAATGATGGATTTTGATCACTTATCTTCAAATAGCAGCGGGCAAATGGGCAAGTAATAGGGTTT
This sequence comes from Heliosperma pusillum, assembly GCA_022085475.1. NCBI lineage: Eukaryota > Viridiplantae > Streptophyta > Magnoliopsida > Caryophyllales > Caryophyllaceae > Heliosperma > Heliosperma pusillum. The sequence goes on from JAIUZE010000026.1 coordinate 369,902, forward strand.
GTGAGAGACGATGTAAAATTGTGGGGCTAAGTGCAATTCTTATGGATTAATTTTATATATAAGTTGACTGAATCGTCTTAAATATGCACGGGTCAAAATTTAAATTTTAAATTAAATGAAAAATAGGTCAACACGAGTCATATGCACGGGTTAGACAACATTAAAAATGGGTTTAACAATTCGCATGGGTACGGGAGTATCAAACCCGTGCTATTTCACCAATTTTGTCTTAATTTTCATTCAAATAATAATTTTGTTTCATCTTATATAATAAGTCATGCTTTTTGAACTTGACTCACTTATAATAGAAAGAAGGAACTTCAATTTACCTAACAAGAGGACATATCGTACTACAGCCGCTTAACCATCGACCTTAAATAGCGTATCATTTATGCTAATTAAAAATGAAATTTATAATTCGAATCTAAAATCTTAAATATGACCTTTATATAACTCAATATTTACATTTGCAGTTTAAAGTTATTGAACAACCAGTTTTGTAATTTATTTTAAAACATTATTATGAGATAATTATTTTAAGAAAAGATAATTAACCAATATAATATTTAATCATGAATATTCTACATTTTTGTATAATAACAAATTTGAAACAACATACTCGTGCAATTTGCACGGGTTTAAAACTAGTAAAGAATAAAATACGTGACAAATAAAATAAAATGAATAAGATAGAAAGTGTAGTTATTATTGGATTCGATAGACTAGTAGGTAGTATTTCAATTGCTAAGTATATTAGAGAATTAATGAGGTTTTAGCTTAATGCACTATTAGCGACGAGTGTATGAAAATGATATATCTTGATATTTACATAAATCATTTTGGTTTGCCAAACCATTATTTTGACGTCGTCAAACAAATTAAAACAGTTTATGAATTGTACATCAGAGGTAGTACATCTCATAATGTACTTTCTGAGTTTCATTAACAACTTTTCGAGTTTTATTTTACAGAATCTGAGTTTTATTATAAAGTTTTTGAGCTCGTTCATTTAAACATTAAACTAAAAAAATATCAACATTGCTCAAAAACTATACCTAAAAATATAATTAATTTTGAGTTTTGTCATTAAAAAATTATTATATTACTTATAAATTTTAAATACTCAGAAAAAAATACAAATAAACTCAAAAACTAGTAAGGGTGTGAGGTATTACATCCGATGTATAATCCTTTTTCCCAAATTAAAATAGTATGAATAGATATAGAAAAATAATGGATTTTTCTACATGATACCCTCGTGTTTTTCTTAATTCTATGTGACATCTCTCATTTTTCCAAAACATCATTGGTAAGCCCTGAACTTAATGAAAACCTTTCAAAATACCCAAAATTCACCAATAATCCACCTCTTTTGTATGTTTATTATGCACTTTTGTTGATCTTTTGACAAGAAATTATCGTACTATAAACAAATATCGTTTACTTAATCGCAAACATATTTTCTCTACAAATTAAACTACTTGAAAACACGATTTTTAACAATATGGGTATTTTAAGAACTACTTCCTCCGTCCCGGTCATTTGTTTACCTTTGCTTTTGGCACAATTATTAAGGAAATGGTAGGGGACCATTTGTGGTGGTCTTTGGTTGATGACAAGTGGACAATAGTCCCATTGGGACATCAAATTACTCATAGAAAACATTCTCAATATAGAAAGGTAAACAAATGAATGAGACACCCTAAAATGGAAATGGTAAACAAATGACCGGGACGGAGGGAGTAGTTCTTAAGTTGAGTGTATCATTGATGTTTCTAAAAACGAGGGGTATTACATACGTAGAATTCGAAAAAAAAACACAAGAACCCCACGTAAATAACCCAAAAATGATTTACAATTGTACTGAAAAGAGAGCGTAAGTGTGTAACTAATTAACTAACTTACATATATTATTTGCAGAAGCTATTACAGATGCACTACACAGAAGTGTACAGTTAAGAAACGAGTGGAACGATCATTCCAAGACCCAACAACCGTGATCACCACCTATGAAGGCCAACACAACCACCCAGTTCCGGCTACATTACGCGGTCATGCAGCAGCGCTACTACCTCATTACTCCTTGCTAGCACAACCACCGTCATCCATCCTTACTCAAGAACTATTAACTCACTTTGGACATGAAGCCTCTAGTAGCTCCTTTGCACACTTTTCTCAACTCCAACAATTACATAATCAACACACTCGTCAACTCTCAATTGATGATTATGGTCTTTTGCAGGATATGATTCCTCCTTTTCTACTTAAACAAGAGCCCTAATAATAATAATAATAATAATAATAATAATAACTACTTTTGTTAATTATGAGTATTTTTCGAGCGTTTTTTAAATTTGTGAACTCCTAGTAGTAATTAATTGAAATCGATGATCCACCTATTTAAGAGACGAGAGACCTTATTTTTACTCATATATCGATCAGATCTAACATGTTATATTCAAGTTTAATGTATAATATTATATATATGTAAAACTATGTATACAATAGTATTATTGCTTTTTTGTCTAAAATTTATTTATGTTGAATTTTCCCTATAATGTACTCCGAGATGTAGTATATTACTGGATAAGTTACGACACATTTTTGAAATAATGCTATCACTTTAAGTTATTTATAACTCTGATATGTCTTATACGGAGTATGTATAAGAACATATATACTCCATAACTCAATTTTCCCACGAGCAATCATGAAATAACGGAACATAGTTGGATACAGTACGTCTATTGACTCATAGTCGATCATAACGAAAAATCTCCATCCATTCTTAACTTACTAGTTACTACCCATAAAATCGACACTTGACCATCTTAGAGAATAAGTACCCTAAAGAAATTTTGATTACCATAGACTAGACAAATCGATCGATGTTTATTTATAAACATGATCCAAGATTTTACTTGGGATATTCTATATTATATATGTGCCTAAAGTTAAGGGTTTTGTAAGTTGTATACCTGTCGTTGTTAGTTATATTCTATATTATACCCCCAAACTCATTACTTAGTCAGTTAGTCTTTATAATGACATTCTTCGATTCTTTGTATTGCTACCTCTCTAGCAACCCTCTTTTAACCTCAAATCTCACTCATTAATTAACGTCATCATACCATCTCCTTTTATGAGAATCGTCGTCACAAATCACATCAACCAACCATAAATTACCGTTAATACCTCTTCCACGAAGTATAAAATGACAATGAAGGTTTTATGTATGTCGGGAAGGTTAATTGTACATGGGTGAGTTAATAAATAATTGGATGGCAAATAAGTACATGGATGAGTTGATGGGCAATTGGTTGATTAGTTGAATACTTGAATGCGTTCATTAATCGATAAGCATACAAATTAAGTGAACGAAAACAATTAATAAGGTCATGTCGTAGAGACGTAGACTATAGTATAGGGTTCTGGGGTACAATAAAGAATAATTTTAAAATGATTGGGGTACAACTTAGAAAATTAAAAATTTATGGATACAAAGTAAAAAATCTCGATTTTTTTTTATCTTTTTCCAAAAAAGGTAAACAATTACAAATATGTGAAACTTACACAGCTAGCTAATATTATCAACTTGTGTAGTCGTATATTAAAATTAGTATGGATGAAATTTTTAAGATATACTCTATTTTGCATGTCCACCATCTACATGAGGTATGCAAAGTTAATCTCTTCTAAGATGATTTTACACAAATGTTTAACTCCTCTTATTCATTCAAGCTCTTTATTATCCCATCCTCCATTTCTCCATTATCATTTAACTTCTCTTCCCTTGAAAAGGCATCACCAAAAAGAAAGGTTTCACTCGAATCATCTATTTTACCCCTATCCATTACCCCGCTAACATCAAATTCAATAGAAGAAGAGCTCTTTGTCACACAAGAAAGAGGAGATGAAGAAGTCAAAACACTTTCTTCACAATTAAGCATATACTCATCATCATCGTCACTATCATCCTTTATCACTCCATCTTCCCAAGGAGGGCAAATTTGGTCCACAAATAAGAGGGAAGCTCATGGGTATGAGAAGGTATCTCATTCTCACAAGTTTCATCCTCACCATTGTTCTCCTCAATAACCTTTTGAAGTGTGGTTTTTATCGATTCCAACATACTCTTCTTATAACTTTCAAATATATCATTCATTAGTTCCTTGAAACAATAGATGTCCATGTACTCAAGAAAAACCCAAAATTCCTCAAAAATCATTTCAAAAATCTTGCCACTACTCAAGTGGAATGCTAAATTGCGGGTTTTAAGGTTCATGTCATTATAAAGAACACAAAGTGCCTCCCAAGTTTAAAGAGTATAGCCATGATGCCAAGCATTATTAGTCTTATAATTGTTAAATCGAATAAGATAAATGTCGAATGACTAATCTTCATTTTGACAAAAGGTGAATGTAGACACTGAAACACAAACAAAAAAGTCTCAAGGAACCAAGGTAACTCAAGATAAAAGCATAGACACAAGACAAGTAAACAACCAAAAGCATACAACACCGTCCCCGACAGCGGCACCTAAATTGATGAGGGCAAATTCGTCAATCCCAAATCAAGATAAATAAATAAAAACCAAGCAACCTAAGCTAGTAGTTAGGGAAGTAAGGTGTCAGTCCACAGGGACGGGAGATGCTAATAGGTCACATAAACAAGTCTCAAGTTTACATAAAGTCACAATTAAAAGTGGGTTTGATGCTAAACTAAGAACATAAGGTAAATGTAAGCATATGAAGATAAAACTAATTAATATAATCAAATGGCAAACAATAAGGGAAATTCTAGGATCGGTGGATTCAAATGGGTAACTCGAGTTCTAGTTAGTCGGGTTCATAGTCAATCGGTAGTCAAACTTGGGCGCGGTGGATTGAGGCTCTCGATCTTACAATCCCTCCCATATACCGAACCAAGCTAGCTCTCGCGTACACTAGATCGATACACCAACTATATGCAAGTCCTAACATATTCCAAGACTTTTGATCTTACGGAAATGTAAAACAAACATGAATCATGCAAGTTTGTCAAGCAAGCAATTAATCAAACATGTGGTATGCATAAGTTGGAAGAAAGACAATTAATCAACAAATCAACCCGACAACACAAAGATTAACCCTCATTAAAGCCCAATATCCCCCACTAATCCTAAACTAATCACTACTCACTACTTAACATGAGAAATATGAAGGAATAAGATATAAAACAAAGATAAGACATAATGATATGAAGGAAACAAAACAAGTAATGATATGACAAGATTAACAAGTAAATGAAAAGGGATTAAGAAAGTATACCAACTAATTAAGGCAAAGGATGAACAACAAAAGAGGAAATCTTGAATAAATGAGAAGATTTTGTTACCAATCTTCAAGTACAAAATCAAGAAATCCAACTACATAACTAGATCTAAAACTAATTAAAGAGTAATTGAAGAGATATTAAACTAATTAGGAGGAGATTAATCTAATCTTATTCTAGGGTTTTTCTAATCTGAAAAAATCCCACCCCCGCCCCCCATGAGTCGACAAGAGAGGAGGTATATATATGTGATCTACAAGAAAGGAGAGATGGGCTAGGGGAAGAAAAAATCCACCCCTAGCTTTCAAAACTTTAAAGAAAAGATCGTTAGCTCCCGTCGAATTTGCAACTTCTGTTTGCAGGTTTGCTCATTCCATCACTTTGGTTACAAGGATCAAGAGAAAAGTAGTGCACCTGATCGAATTTAACACTCGATATCATCCGCCTTTTAAGAAAAGTCGTATTTTCTCCTAGCTCGTTTACGACTTCTTATACATGTTCGTCGGTTATATTTAGTAGTTTGGGGGTCTGTAACCCCCCTCTGTTTGTAATATAAACGTACGCTATGTATTTTCTTTTCCAGTTTTAATATAATCAGTTTATTGTTGTCAAAATATTTTTTTATCATGATCCATATAATTAGTGTGATGATAGGTACTCCTATAAAACTCGCATGTTTGATAATATATTCGTTGGGATTTTGGTAGGAACTACGCGCACATGCAACAATAAGATAGCATTAAAATAATAAGAAGGAAATAATAATTATGAGGTTCATCATTAAATTGGCTACATCCTAACTATAGCCACACTATATGGTCTTATTAATCACTCAATATATAGATATACAATGAGGATGAAAGTACGACCTACGTATCTTTCATCATCTTTTATATAGCTATGAGATAATAAGTACTCCATCCGTTCACATAAATTAGATACGTTTCATTAAAATAATCCTCGCAAAAACTAAACAAAACATTGCATATAAAATCAAACCGTAAACATTGCATATCAAATCAAACCGAATGAAAGGGAGTACATCATGAAACACCTTTTATTGATTTCAGCATGAATGTGATCCATGAAGCAAGTTTCACTATTTATGTACAAATTTATTTACATACTTCCTCCATTCAACTCCACTCTACCAAAAAACTTTTTCACATTTGCCGAGACGTGTTTTACACGGTAAATATCGTTAGCTACGTGTTTGCAAAAATTATAAAAGTTAGATATTAATAATGTACTCGTAAAGACGAATCAAACAAGATCACACATGAATATATTTTTTACTTATATATTGAGAGAAAATTGCAATTATATAATCGCTTGTGAATAGTGTACAAAAAAGAAAGTGGTAGAGTGGAGTTGAATGGAGGAAGTATATATTTCTTGTGGAACATATTACTCCATACTGTAATTAATTTATTATAACCAAGCAGCTCCTACCTCGTTAGACGATTTCGCTTACTCGTGTAAGACCAAGTTTTCCTGGTATGAACTTGGGTCGCAAGCTCAGACTTTTGTAATTCTAAGGCTATGCTAGACTTGAGATAAAGTGGAGAAAATTTAATTAAGTCTTAAGTAAGGGTTTAAATATTCAAAACCCATGCAACTTGAGATTCATGTATAGTATTTTGAAAGTGTAAAAAGTGGCTTAAACGGGTTTGAAGCTTATATATTTTTGCAAGTCTGAAATTCACATTTTGATGAGTCTGATGGATAATGTGAAAAAATAAAAGAATATAAATTGAGTCTTAAAGATAAATTAATAATATTTTTCTTTTTTCGAGACTTATATTGAATCCGTGGATAAACATTGCGTAGAGTTGTCATTCACAAACATGCAAGTACTCTTGAGATGTGTATGGTCTATTAGTGTATACCAAACTATTATCTACTACGAGTCTTATAATTAACAGTTGACCATCCACACAAAATGCCATGTATTCTTGTTTCACTACAACATGTTTGATGTGTATTCTCCCCTAATTTCTGGGTCCCCCATCCCGTACACTAAGTAGACGTAAAAAGGTTGGTATAAATGGTGGAAAATTGCAGGAATATATTTGTGATATAATCAATAAAGGAGGCTATGGTATGATAGGCTAATGACACATTTATGGTCAACTAGTACTGTAGTAGTGACATGAACAAATATATAATTACCAAAAAAAAGCAATACAACAAGTCACAGACTCACACTATAATTGAACGATGAGAAACTCAAATTCTCGTGACGGATGACCTATCGCAAGCTTAAGACTTGACAAGTATTCCGCACAAAGAGCGAGTGATAAGACAAATGGGGCATCAATGAAGAGAACTTGGCCCATTTCAAACTTGCGACGGATCGCCTCGTCACAAACAAGATTTATTGGATTAGAAAAGCCAGCCACACATCAGAGTTCAGACTACAAAGATGGCTATAGCCGTCTTATACATAAAATGATGATATAAGATATAAGGAAATGTTTAAGAATTAACAAAAAATTGTCCAATCTACTCAAATAGTAACTCGTTTTAATCTCGAAGAACAGATAATCTTTCAAATTAAAAATAATTTGAATTGAGATTAATCATCGATAATTTGGTACAATCATCTCACATCACATCCTCCATTTAATCAAGTTTATTTTCCTCTTTTTTTTTGGGTTTCTAATGAGTTCCACGTATACGGGATGACACTGATCTCGAATACTTCTTGACGATGTTTGACCTAACAAAATTGACACGAACCGTATCTAGATTATACTCCAAAAGGACCCAAATTTAACCCATAATCCAAAATAATGCTACCTAACATGATCAAAACCAAATATCATTGCTCTAAAGACTTCAATTACTCTTGCTCATAACGGTCGTAAATTATACTAAGGGGTGTATTACCCATTACCCCAAAAAAAATGTTTGTTTGGGGACGATTTTACATTTTTGTTGTTTATTTTCTAATTACAACAATTATACACCAGAATTTATGTATAAACTTTTATCCCGTAATAACTTCTCAACAACACAAGTAAAATAATTCAATAACCCGAAACGACAAGACCCAACCTACCCTCCTTCAAAAGTCCAAACCGATCCCATTTACCAAAAAATTGCAATCATTAATAACTTGATTATAAATCTCATGTTTTACTTCCTCGATCCCTTGATTAAATTAATTAATCATTACTCATAATAATAATCAATCAATCAAACAAATTAAGAAACCGTGTTATTTAATTTCATTACATAACAAGTTTTACATCAATCCAATAATACGACACTAACCACCGTATATCCCTCTTCCTTTATTATCTCAGTGTCCGCCATTAAAACAAAGAAAGCTAAACTCTAACAAACCGACATTACCAAACTCTACGCCATATCTTCTTTACTCAATTATTATTATCATTAATTAATATACTATACCATACTATTTAGCTTCAGTTCCAAGATTTTCAAATCAACGAGTTTTTCTCCATTGAAATTGACATTTCTTCCGACATTTTCATCATTCTTTAAGCAACAGATCTCTTTCTATATTGCTTCAAGTGACTGTTGGTTTTATTACTGTGTTTCGTTTCGTAATATAATACGAATGTTCTAGCTACTTTGATCATCCTCGTTTTTAATTAGGTAATTAAATTCATTCATAATTGTATTGATTTGATTTGTGTTTTGATCTATGATTTGGTGTATTTAATGTTGTAATTTGATTGATTTGATTGTTTTTGATTGATTAGTGTGAAGTGACTTGATTGAATTAAGTTGAGAGATTTGCAATGGAGGTGAATTCTGGACCGGTTACGGCCGGACAGGTATGAATATTCAATGCATTTGATTTAATTCGTGAATTGTTGAATTTGTTTTGTTAGATTAGTTTATTTTGTAGATCTGATTGTTGTTGTTTTTGATGATATACGCGTGACGGAGTCAGGATTTGAACTTACGGTTTTAAAACATAGGTTGAATTTTTGTTTGGGGGATTTACTATCGCAGTAGAGTAAATTCGAAAATGTATATGATACAGAAGGGATATGAGTATCGTTTTTATTTCCGCTGCAACTTTATCTCTGAAAAGTAAAATTGTGAGAAAATTTTACATCAGTAGTGAGAATTTTTCAAGTAAAAATTTATAAATGTCATCCACTAGTGCAATTCTGATGAACTAGATCGAATCGTTTATCAATTATCATCAGTGTGCCACAACTTGGAAATTGGAGTGTCAGACATAGCCAGGGCCCAGGGTAGAGGTACTAAGTACGAAATGGCGATAAATAACCAGTGGTTAGTTAAGATGTGACTGCTGCTTCAATAGGTAGTTGAAAAACTATCATGCGTGAGAAGTCAATGTCGTTATTTTCTCCGTTTTTATTACAGTTAGGTAGCTTGCTTAGCTTATTTAGCGTTCGTTAAGGATCTAAATAGAGTCAAACTTGGGTTAAAATAACGGTTTCCTTATTAGTCATTTCCATTAAAATTGTACAAAGTTTTTTTATTAAGTTGATGACAATAATGGTTTTCGAAATTGAAATTGGGCAATTAACCTATAGGTTAGGCTTGTCGAAATTCTGAATTCTGGAATGAGAATTTTATGCCAGCAGAGTAAAAGATTTCAGAACTTCTGTCCGAGACTGCTTTCTGTAAAAAAAATAACCTGAAACGCTTTTACTATGGTTATAGTGTCGTCTTTGGGCTCAACCAGTTAGTTGTACATCTCTCGCTACATCAGCTCAGTGAAATAAGTATGGTGCATAACATCAGTAAACACTTAGGATATACGGGCATTGAGCCTTTGTTTTAGTAAAGTCTGCAAAGCACTGAATTTTTTTGCTTTCTTCTGTAACTCTGTAAGTTTATCTTTCGATTTGAAAAGGGGTGATTTGTTCAGATTTAACTAAAAAAAGTTTATGGAGCTCTGAATCTGTTTTTTAATGCGCACAACTGTATATTAAGTTTTACGAGTTTGAGCTCAGATTGTTGCAGATTAGCTCCTGTATTCCGTGCCCTCCCAGGGGAAATGTTACTTATTTAATGAGTTTTGTTACCTGTTTGTACTGCACGCAGGTTTCTTTTCTACTTGGCTTTATTCCAACACTTGTTGCTTGGGTATATGCTGAGATTTTGGAGTACAAAAGGTCCTCTTCTCATTCTAAAGTGTGAGTCCAATTCTTATAAAAATTATAATGGTGCAAGTATTGTAAAGACACCTGTGAATCGATTGAATGTGATTCAAATATTTGCTCTAGATATCAATTTTGTTCTGATAGATTTTCTGATCGACTGTTTAATGTTTATTTATCGTTGTAGGCAATGCATAGTAGGCAAAACCATTTCTTTCTAGTTTCATTTTAATGCTTCTCTGCATTTATTTTTTGAGATTTGAGTTTGCATTAGGCAATGCATGGTTACTCCTATGTCTTGCTTGTTATTTAACCACTATTTTGCATTATACCCCTTTTCTTTATTAACTTTTCAATTTTGATTTTGATATTTCTACAGCAGTTGCCTGCTAAAAAGCAGAGCAAGTAAAAAAAAAATGGGTAACTTCTACAGTAAGATTTTCGGTGATGTAATATGTTTTGATTCTGTTGAGATTTTGATACTGTTGCTTGCTGCTTGACATGTTAGATTGAGGCACTGTTTTCCCGTACCGGGTAACTGGAATACGAGTATCGTTTCGTGGCTCTTTGACTTGTCGATCATGTTAGCCTGTTAGCAGTCGAGTATATTAGGATTGCTTTGGGGTATACACAAAGATTCTTCTCGTATTTATAATGGGACTCGGTTGCCCTCTATTCCATCTCTGCTGTGGGTACTTAGGGGTAACTTTCAGAAAAAAAGATGGTCAAGTGCTAGTTAGATGAATTGATCAATTTCAATAAAGGGGACTTTTATTTGATGGGTGAATTAATAGGTCACATTAGTTGGACTTTTGTTGCTGAACATTCATCATCATAAGTGAAGCTAGACCACTATGTTAGTTTCATCAAGGATTTAAAGGGGACGTGGAGAACATGATGGCAATAAAGTTACATGTCAGCCCACTGCTTGAAATTAACATGTACCGGGATATAGGAACGATAAACAATTAGTGTGTGGTTAGATCAGCTTCAAAAGGTAGACATGCAGAAAAAAGTACACGACCCGTTGAGCTTTTAAACCAATCACAGAGTTTTTTGAATTCTGCCAAAGACTATACTCTGGCAACCTTTGACCACTGAACAATTATGGTTTGATGCAAATACTTGTCATGCAAGCTGTGAAATGTCTGCCAAAAGATGCAGCAATAGCTATATTGTATGTACCAAGAATCAACAAAGTCTTGCACTTTTGGTGGAGATTATATTGCCACATCGTTCTATTTTGGATTCTGGTGTGATGACATTTAGACATAGACGTTAAAACGCAATATAACATTCTCGCAGATCTTTTTTAGTGTTTTATAATTTTTTTTGACTTAAGTACACATACTGCTTGCAAGTCATCTTATAACTTCTGTTTTTATCATATGCTGTGTTTTATTTTCTTTCCTGATTGATCTAGCATCCCTGATTTCTAAACTCATAAGGATGTATGATTGCATATTTGCATGCATTCTGCTTGCGATTTCAATTTTCTTTTTTCCTCTGTTTTTCTTCTCTATTTATTAGAGGCTTTTGGTAATTGTGTAATGCTTGTTTGTTGTCTGTGGATATTTTCTCGAATTCTTTATAAAAGCTGTATCTGCATGAAGTTTGATAACAGAAATATATTCAATTTAGGTTGTCTTAGGGAAAAAAAAAATCTATTACCTATGCACCAGTATTTTTCTTCCCGACTTTTTTAATGAGTCAACCATCTGACATCTATTAAGCATTGCACTTTGAAGTTCTAAAAAAAATCTGTGACTCTCAAATGCCAGCCATTCGGATAGTAACCTTGTTGAGTTGGGAAATGACGTCACAAAGGAAGAAGATCGTGTAGTGCTTCTGGAAGGAGGCCTTTCGAAATCAGCTTCACCAAAGTTCTCTTCTTCGTCCATGAAGTCTAACTTAACTAGGTAGCTTCCTCATATTCTGCATTTTCACCTTATTTAAAGATGTCATGCTATTTGTTTCTCACCACCCTGCTGGTGCATTTAGGTTTGTGACAATGGATGAACCTTTTTTGCTGGAGAACCGGCTAATTTTAAGAGCAATGTAAGCTATCTTCTACCGTCTAATACTTGTCACTACCCCGTTGGTGCATTACATGTCAAAGCACTATTTTACTTTTCCCTCTTTTTTGCCTGTCTTTTACCTTTGAATTTCTAACTTATAATGACACATTTCTCATAGGGCTGAGTTTGGAGTAATCACAGCGTATTTTTATATATGTGATCGCACAAATCTGCTCGGAGACTCCACCAAGGTTTTTTTTATTTTTTTTATTTTTTAATCTTCCCTTTTTTTCTCACTCTGTGCTTGCTAGTTGCTACACACCTAAACCATAGTCACCTGTAAGTTATTCCTGTGTTTTCTATTTTGTATTTGCAAGATAGTGTTCTGAACACTCGATTTTTATTTTTTATTTATGTTAAAATAAGATCATTTCACCTTCCAACTCGACCAACATATTATTGTCTGCTTTAGTTTTGGATAAGATAAAGAAATATATAGAAGTATGCCTTGGTGCTTATAAAGCGCACAACTGAGTAGGATGCCCATTAATGTGTATGAGTATCTTCCTTGTCGTATGACCATGTATGAATAGGCTTTTTAAAGCTAACCTATGAAAATTCAATATGGTTACCAAAGTCACTGACATATGTGGGACTTGCATATTTCATGTTGGAATATCATAAAATTCGAGTTGCATATAAGTTATGGTCATAAGGCACTCAAGATTGCCAGAAGGCTATTTAGGCGAAATTAGAAAGCATCCATCATGCATCATCTTCGTCAAACTTTATCTGTCAAGAGGAATTTAGAAAGCATCCATCATGCAACACAATTTGGTGGACCTTTTTTTTTTTTTTTTGGAAAATTGCTTACAATAATCCTAAGTTTGTCTGCTCTTAAGGTATTAAGCATTAATCCTAAGTTGATATTGCCAAAATACTCCCAAGTTTCGATAATTTATTCCTCTTGTGTACCCACATTTGACGATGTTATCAGTTTGTTGATTTCTTTGAAAAATTTAGAAATTTTTTCCCGTCTTTCCTATTTCTATAAGTTAGTTTAATCTTTCTAATAATTTTTACAGAAGTTTCAGTTTTTTTTGACAAAATTAATGGCATTAGACATGGGTGCTAAATCTGAATAAAAAAACTTGAGATTAACTTGACAAGATACCAATTTGCAATTTTTTGAAGCCCATAAACTTGGGATTATTGTGGTCAAAATTTTCATTTTCTTAAGCCAATAGTAAAAGACCTGACAGTGCAGTTTTATCAGGTCTAGATTTTTTGTAGTTGGAAACTATTGTCCTTGTACACATAAGTGCAAGCTTTAATATTATTCGTTTCTGCATTACCTAAGTACAGAGTTCAGTACTTGTGACTTATCCCCTATCCATTGGCAATATATGAGTTCATCAAAGGCTGATATCTCTTATTTACCCCAGATCTAGAATGTTTTACGCAGCATAATTCAAACTGCAGTTGTGTGTTTGGGGTGTTATGTAATAGTCTAATATCATGTTCTGTCTCTTAAGTTGTAGCCATATACATCATTGTTCCAAACTTCCAACTATCAATGACAACTGATGAAAATTTTATGTTCATTTTGATGTCAGTTGCTGTTAATGTTGGAATTTTGGGCATGTTGTCATTTGTGCTGCATGGTTTCATATGCTCTTTGATTGTTGTTATAAAATAACATTCTTTTATTTTGTATGATACTCAGTTTTTTTTCCCTTTAAGCCATTGAGTTACCGGTGTAATGTTGTTGTAAAGTTCTAATGCTGGCAAGATTGTCACTTTTATAGATGCTAAATCTAACCCTTGGCTATTTTTGGCAGAACTACAATCGTGATCTGTTCCTGTTTCTGTACGCCATTCTGATAATAGTCTCAGCAATGACTTCCCTTAAGAAACATCAAGACAAATCAGCCTTCTCTGGTAAAGCTATACTATACTTAAATCGGCACCAGACTGAAGAATGGAAAGGTTGGATGCAGGCAAGTACTATCTACAGTAGCTCTGCTGCTTGTTTTTTTTAATATGATGAACTCGAAAAACATCAAGATAAATAAGCGTTGTGCTCGCTTGTGCATAATGTGCAGCTAATGAGGCACACAGCTCTGCAATTATCATATCATTTTCTCCAAGTTCTTTTATTGTACCCTTGCCTTTCCCCATTATCCCTAGTTTTGCTTGTTACTTCTTTCCATCTCTTTCGTTCCCCCCACCCCCACCCCCACCCACCGGCCACCACCACCACTGTCCATCAGTTTCTTCATCTTCACCATTATTTTTCTCTTCTATTACCCCAATATCCCTTTCCGAGGTAGCTTTGTAACCGGCATTTTATTCTGTAGCTGCCATTAACACTAACATGCTTCTCTTGTTGACAGGTTCTTTTTCTGATGTATCATTATTTTGCTGCCACCGAGATATACAATGCTATACGTGTGTTCATTGCTGCATATGTTTGGATGACTGGATTTGGCAACTTCTCTTACTACTACATAAGAAAAGACTTTAGCGTGGCCCGCTTTGCACAAGTAAGAAATATGATATTTCAGGGTTTCCTTGGGGCTTGTGCAGTGAATTTGTTTTTCTGAAGCTTATTTGTAAATGTCTTCATGCAGATGATGTGGCGGCTGAATTTCTTTGTTGCTTTTGCCTGCATTGTATTAAATAATGACTATATGCTCTACTACATTTGTCCAATGCATACACTTTTCACTCTTATGGTGTATGGTGCTCTTGGTATATTTAGTAAATACAATGAAGTGCCATCTGTCATGGTAGCAAAGATTATCGCTTGCTTTTTGGTGGTTATACTAATGTGGGAAGTCCCTGGGGTATTTGACTTTATCTGGAGCCCTCTTGCGTTCCTTCTAGGTAAGTATCCATTTGATCTAGCCAGATATTCCTTTTATAAAGATTACTTGTAAATTACACATGCTGGAGATCTGTTTTTCTTTGATGAACTGCTTTTATGACAGCATTTTTTTTCCTACACAGGTTACAGTGATCCTGCAAAACCTGATCTTCCTCGATTACACGAATGGCATTTCAGATCTGGGCTTGATCGTTATATATGGATCATTGGGATGATTTATGCTTATTATCACCCTAATGTAAATCTCTAAAATGCCGTTATTAGATGGTAATATCTTCTTAAATACAACAACTTTATGGTCTGATTCTATTATCTTTTGCAGGTTGAAAAAATGATGGAAAAATTAGAGGAAACTGAACCAAAGAGGAGAAACACGATAAAAACTGGAGTAGTTGCTATTGCAATATCAGTGAGTTGCATAAGTCTCTGGCTGGTTGAGCAGTTAGATAGTTACTTCTGGTATGTTAAATCGTTTTTTTTTGTCACTTCAGGTTGGGTACCTTTGGTATGAATACATATACAAGTTGGACAAAATCTCGTACAACAAATTACATCCATACACATCTTGGATTCCGATAACGTATGGTTAACTGCCTCCTATTTTTTTTCTCTTCCTTCAGTTATTAAGGTCAACTTTAAGTCGGGAATCTGTTTATATTTGCTATTTCAACTTATTTTATATTTAGTTTCAGTCTCTAAAACTTTGATTGCTCAACTTGTTGCAGTGTGTATATATGTTTACGTAATTGCACACAGCAGATACGGAATTTCTCTTTGACCCTCTTTGCGTAAGTCTTTTGTTAAGGATAAATTGATGATCTTGTGTAACCAAGATAGCTCAAGTCCTTATGTTTATGATGTTTCTGCATTTTAACCAGATGGCTTGGGAAGATTACTCTGGAAACGTACATATCTCAGTTCCACATTTGGCTAAGGTATTTTTTTTTTGACCTTTTCCTTTTCCTGCTGATATCATAACATTCGGCGTTATTATTTAGGTTCAGCTGAATTGTTTTCTTCTTTTTCTAAATTTTCCTTTAGTGTTCTTTTTTTTTTTCGAGGGAGAAGAGATGAAGAAAGTTGTTCATGGAATATAACCCCTGGGTCACACTATCTCTAAATACAAAACAGAATAATCAGAAAATGCCTATTGTCAGTAAACCATATAGGGTAGACTTGGTGATCATATGTTGTAAATATGTAAAGAGTCTAAAGACCACCCCTCTTAGAAAATTTCTGGTTTAAATTGGGCTGTTTGGAGAAATCTTCAAGCTAGGCACTTGATCCGAGCATTGCAAAAGAGAACCGAACGCGATAACGATCTGAAATGTTTGAATCGTTATCTGATTGTAGACCCGAGACATGATAATTGACCATAATTTCATAACCAATCATTATGTTGACAAATAAATTTATTTGAAGAAGTTAATTGGGTTATCAAACTTAAGCTGCCTATAGCTTGCTAATAATTATTGAAGTATTTCTTGTTGTTGCCAAGTACATTTATGTGGATTGACTTTGTAAAAACATACAATGCTATAGTATGGTAGTCGTACTAACTACTAACATGCGATGTAACGTGCAGAACAAACACGCCTAATGGACAACCCAAATGGCTTTTATGTCTAATTCCAGAGTATCCTATGTTGAACTTCATGCTCACAACTGCCATTTATGTCTTGGTAAACAAACGACTGTTTCTTTTGCATAGTCTTCATTTTGAAGCTACATATAAATATATGATCTATTAATCTTTCTTGCTTCTTGCAGCTTTCCCACCGGCTCTTTGAGCTGACAAATGTGCTCAAAACTGCATTCATCCCCACAAAGGATAACCGGCGTTTGCTGCATAATTTTATTGCTGGTGTTGCTATTTCCGTGTTTTTGTATTTCCTTGCTGTCGTCTTCCTCTTGCTACCCGGTTCTCCTGTAAGTGGCTTTTCTTTTAGCTTTATCTGCTGAGATTGTCAAATCTTGCATTTAAGTTCAGTCTCTGGCCTAACTTTGTAAGGAAAGTTCCCCTAAAAAAATAACTGTTTAAGAAAGGTTCAAAATCCCCGAAAAGTAGAGACCAAAAAAAAAAAGGAAAAAATTGTCACTTTTGTGTCCTAAAGTTTGAGTTGGTTCTATTTACCATCATGCTTTACAATTTCACTTGGTTCCCTGCGCTTTAGCGATTTTACTGGTGACATGTTATCCCAAACAAAATTCAATTTCGAATGACTAGTATAGATGACTTTTTTTTCCCTGGTGTTAAGTGTAAACTTAAGTTAAAAACCACTCATCTTATTTGATGTTAATACGCACACTTCATTATGCTTAAAAATATCATTAAGTTAGATAAATGGTAACTATCGTATTGTTTAGGTCACCGCAGTTGATCAATTTTCAGACCTGATGACCAAAGTTTGATATTGTTGAACCCCAACCTAAGGACACTAAAGTTGTCATTGGTACTGGGAAGTTTGGAATCTACCCAAAACGAACTTCAAGCTAGCATCGTCATTGATATTGGGAAGTTTTGAACAACGAGGTATAGCTGAGACTTGAGAATCAGGACATGCAATTAGTCTATTAGACCATACCTTGAACACAAATTGCACTATATTGCACAAAACATGTTAGAAAATGTGGTAAGTTTGCAGGATTGCACATAAAGTATTGATTAAGTGATCAATTTTCGTGTAGGCATGAATTGACTGTAGAAGAACCCTCTTATCATATAACCATTTTGGACAAAAATGAAAGATGGCCGGGATTGATCGAATAAGGGGACTTGGAATGTGGTCTCCTACAATTCTACAATTTGAAGTTTGTCTTCCAGAAGACCAAGAGATCGTAGCACGGTACAGCAGTTTAACAAGGAAGCTTAAACATAATTTTTTTTGCCCCCTCCTAGTGACACTCTCATTGTCATATATCGTTCTTTTCTCTTTCTTTCATCTTTTTTTTTTCTTTTGAACATCTTTTCATGAGTTGTGTGGGGGGCTATAGCAAAATATAGGTTCCTGTCGAATGTTCTGGTCTGTGGCACTACATGTAAGTTTTGTTCATTCGTAATGAGAATTTTTCCGTCTATACCGAATTCCGTATCTTCACCTCACACGAATATATTACGAAGCTTTTTTTGGTTGGTATACGGAAGTTTGTTGGTAATGTCATAGTGTGAATTGGTGTCAGTAGTTCTAGTATTTTAGAAGACACATTTGTGTTGCAATCCACAGTTACGACAAAGAAAGTGTTTGAACGTAGCTTTACTGGTAATACAAGGTTGGCTTTTACCGAGTGTGAGAGCAATCGTTACCCGAGAAGGTAAGCGCTTATCAATAGAAGACGTCAGCTAATAAAGTCATAAGGGGTGGTGTTTACTCATGATATGAGGAATCGGTTTTGTGACTCTGTCTGCTTTTAGAACACAAATAGCTTCCTTTTTCACTAAAACTGTTACGAGTACTTTTGGGGGTGTTTGGTTGGGGTTGTTGGAATGGAATGGAATGGATTAGAGCCATTCTAGTGTTTGGTTGGGGTGTTTTGGAATGGAGTTAGAATCCTGATGGATTCTAATTCCACCCCAACCCCTTGGAATTCCATACCCACCTTCCCCCTCTAGTTTCTAAATCCATTCCACCCCATATAATTCAAGAGTGAACCAAACAATAATTAGTAGGAATGGGGTTCTAAATCCAATCCACCATGGTATCTCAATCCATTCCAATCCATTCCGACCTTGTGAACCAAACGCCCCCTTAGTTCTTTCAAGAATCGATTAAATTTAGGAAATATAAGGAAATAAGTGAATTATTAATATATAACTAGAAGAGTTGTAACACCCATTAGGATTTCGTAACGGCGGTGAATATATCGTCATTAATTTTTCTGACGATGATTGTAGTAAATCATAAAGTTATACTGAGATTTCATACTCAGAAATTTGAATGCAAACTCAATATATATCTACTTTTGATATTAAGTCTGTGGTCACTGCAGTTGTACCTACACATATCACAACTGGCTGAATAACTGAACTCAGAGTATATCACTAATAACTTCTGAAAGCTCGGCATAACAACTAGTTTAGTTGGAAGGTATAAGATGTGGTACTCAACTACTCATGTCTTGGGTTCAAATTTCTTCTGTATAATAAATCGCCATTGTAACTCCCTTTAGAGCAAAAAAAAAGAAAGCACTATGATCTATGACAAATTCTCATTTATGACGGGAATTTTACATGATAAATTTGTGACCTCTCACAAGCTGGAAGTGGGAGAGCAAGTGAGCAAACAAGTGGTAGAGGGATATGATAGGTCACAAGTTTGTGACTGTGACAAACAAGACCTTTTGATGATATATTATATTGACACGTTTTTTCATCTACACCGCAACAATGGTGACAAGTGACAACAACCTTACAATAACTTTTTTTTTGACAGCTGTAAAAAATACATAACTACATATTATTTTGGCTTATTTAGCCATAGTTACATCTAAATTTATTTAACATAAACACAAATTGTATAACTAGTGAAACTAGAACTACTACATGACTAAATGATCGTCCGGTAACAAAACCACGTTGGAGGAGTAAGGTACAATGCAGTTGGTCCACTTCATCCACATTATCAGCAATACTAACAACTCCAATAGGTCAACGAGACGAACCAGATGCATTAACACCACTAAAGCGTAGAAATAAATGGATGAATGCGAGCCAAACAAGCTTACCCCCGAACAACCTTACAATAATCATTAGTCCCATTTAAGCCTAGAAAAGAAGCTAGCTTAGTCCGGTTTATGAAATTTGAACACAATTAAAATCCAAAATCTAAACCAACAAAAGAAAGCCAAATACGACATTCACTAGAAAGCCAAAATAGAGTTGGGACCAAAAATCGGATTGATGGGCAATGCAGTTGAAGAGCCACATTAAATACTTCGATTCTATTCAACTCAATTAATCCTATGGCCATTCTCCAATGTGACCCCGATTGCCTTGGTTCATTGTTTTTTTCCCTCATCGTTTCAACTAATAAAAAGGTTTTGAAAGTTATCACAGTCGAATTTAAAGTTGGTATATAGCACACGTACTCCATGAAATGCAACACACGGGGTTATATGGGACAACTGATTCCTATATCAACGGCTAGACTGAGATATAATACAATGATACCTTTATTTTTTTGTTGTTAAATGAGGCACAAGGTCAGTACAATATAAAGGGCGGGGCGATTCGAACCCATAACCTGTTGTCACAATACATCCGTCTTAACCACAATGATAAACCCTAAACGCCTAGTATTCCTTAGCATACTCAATGGCGAAAGTACATTGCCATTAGTAATGAAGTGTAGAAGCCATAACCCTTCATTCTAACCATAATTATTATGAAGTATTGGTACATCAAGGAGCTTTTATAACAAGTGAAGTTTTTTTTCTTTGGCCCCTTTGACACAGTGATTGAGCTTTAAATAATCGTAAACTATTGTCTTATGTGATTATTTAAAGCTCAATTACGATGTCAAGGGGGGCCGAATGACAATAATTGGCAAATTTCTTTAACTAATTGGATGAAAAACGTGGCAAATGAAGGAGCAAACATATCATTGCACAAATAATGATCACTGTATCCCCTACTATTGAAGTTGCCTAACCAAGTTGAGCAACAAGACAACAATTCTCGGCATTTGTCTGCATCATTTTCGAACAATCTATGTTACCTAAATTAAAGTTAATTAGGGCTACTTAGTGTGTATATAAAATTGCACCTTATTCATTTTATGTCCTAACTCTTACTCAAGAGTTTTCGAGATATTAATTATTTTCATAATGAAGACACTGCACCATAATGAAGACACTGCACCAAACAATTACGTAACAAAATTGAAGATTTGATGTTATAAATTTCCTCAATAAATAAAGAATGCTGAGACACCATTAAAATTGAACTGATTTAGAGAGGTGTGCCAGGCCCAAGCAGTAGTGCAACGCATGGGCGACGCGTAAACACTGTAAATATGTGACATGCGAGTGGATGCTATATTAAGTTACATTATGGATATTTCTAAAACATTATTTCAGTGTGAACACTTAGCTTACACTCAATCACTGCATCTATCATTGGGATGAATAATAACTTTATTACTGAAATAATGTAAATGAACTTAAAAGTCAGCAATTTCGAGCTCCTTCTCGACATAGTCACATAACACTATGGTCGTCCACTGTATGCTATTATATTAAATTATCCTGTGTTACATTATGGATATTCCTAACGTTTTTTTTCTGGTGGGGGCGTAGGAATGTATGCATGTTCCTAAAGTTTGGAAACAAAAGTGTGTGCTTCAATTGACCAACTTACATGCAAAACAACCACCAAACTTAATAAGATAGGAAGGAAGTAATTGATACCCAACTACTTGGATAATGATGCAATGATAACCCAGTAACACATACTCCGTATAGTAACACTATTCGACCCCTCGAGACAGTGATTCAGCTTTAAATAATCACATATATAAAATAATAGTTTAAATAAACCTCAGACCCTCTTATCGGACCCTTTTACATATATATCTGTCTACCTATCTAGCGAGTATCTTAGTTATGTCATAAGGGGTCCCGTCCCTGCTGATTTTTCGTATTTCAATGTAAAATTACCACTCAGCCCCCGTGACACAGTGATTGAGCTTTAAATAATCACATAAAACAGTAGTTTAAACCTCGGATCTTCTTACCGTTTAATCCAAGATCCACCACTGTACCGTACCTATCAAATATCTTTGGATGAACATGACATGCACACAGATTTGAGGTTATTATAGAGTCAAGTATTTCATTCTTTCTTCTTACACCTTTTTTTTTTCTCTTAACAATAATAACATAATTAATTTCACCTTGCCTTAGAAAACATTTGAGGGGATTAATTATTAAGGCTATCTAATCATGGGTGAAAAAGCTCAAGAACAAGAAGTACAGATCACTGGTAAGCAAATTTTCAGTCCACTTATCATCATGGTTTTAAAAACATATATCCATAGATAACCATATCGAAATGACTCATTAAATTATCTGCGAATATATGTTTTCGAGTTGTTTGAAAATTGTTTCCTTGTCTTTTTACTAAAATTATAAGATTGCGTACAACTAACCTCCGCTAACGTACCATGCTATTGCCACGAGCCTTTGCGACTCTTTAGCCGCGCGTAGAGGCGTAGACTAAACGCTATTGGTAAGCAAATTTTTAGTCCGCTTATCATCATTTGTATTTTTCCATTATAATTCGAAACCAAAGAACATTTAGTCTTTGGCTTCATTGGAAAACAGTTAAAACATTACCTAACCTAGAAATGAAAGCATACAAAATATTATTGACCTTTATATAAAACCTTGAAAGTGAAATCTCTCTTAGAAATATATAGACATCTATGTTTTACTCATCTAATGCATTCTTTTTGTACAAAATGATTTTGTTTCAGATTGGAATAAGAAAGAAACATCATCACCTCAACCAGCAACCATTATCAGCCGATCAAATACCTCAAATCTTCGACGATTTGAGTGGCGAATACTGATAACATTGTTCATACTCTTCATCCTTCTCGGCCAAGCAGCAGCTGTATTACTAGGAAGACTCTATTACAACAATGGTGGTAAAAGCAAATGGATGGCAACCCTAGTTCAAATTGTAGCTTTCCCTGTATTACTTCCACTCTACAAACTCGTACCTAAGAAAAAGACCGAAAATGATACACCAACGACTCAGTCATCCGTCTACAAAATAGCATCATTCTACATATTTATCGGCCTCTTTCTCGCAGGAATGTGTATGTTATACGCCATAGGACTTCAATACATGCCCGTCTCAACCTTTTCGCTTATTTGTTCATCCCAACTCGCTTTCAATGCCCTTTTTGCCTTTTTCATAAACTCGCAAAAATTCACACCTTACATAATCAATTCTGTAGTCCTCCTCACAATTTCATCAGCCCTTCTTTGCTTTCATTCCGATTCTTCCCTTCCCAAAGGCGTTTCCAAAAAACAATACGCAATTGGTTTCGTTTGTACCATTGTTTGTTCTGCAGGGTATGGACTATATTTTTCCTTAACACAATTTGCCTTTCAAAGAATAATAAAAAAAACCGACTTCAAAGCGACTGTGGACATGATTGTCTACCCTGCATTTGTCGCGAGTTTGGCAACAGTGGTTGGACTTTTGGTTAGCGGAGATTGGAAGATGATGAAAACAGAAATGCATGCATATGAACTTGGGAAAGTATCATATGTGATGACTTTAGTTTGGACAGCATTGACATGGCAACTTTACTCCATTGGTATAGTAGGATTGATCAATAAGGTGTCGTCTTTGTTTTCGAATGTTGTTGCTACATTAGGGTTACCAATTGTTCCGGTGTTAGCCGTTATATTCTTCCATGACAGCATGGATGGCGTTAAGGTGGTGGCCATGGTATTGGCCATATGGGGGTTTGTTTCATATGGCTATCAGCAGTACCTTGATTATTGTAAACCCGAAACTGAGAACAATGTTCCAACATTTGCTTCCGAAATTTGATGTGAAGGGAATGATTTGCGAGCTCTTAGATTTGTATGAATCTGCTTGATGTAATGTTTAAATAATACTGTTCTTCATAAGTTTTTGGATGAAGTGTACCTGGTTCGATTTTAAGTCTACACAGTACCACAACATGTCTTGTTTGGAAACTACATAAATCGCAATTTTTAGTTAAAAGTTTCGAATTTTTTTTGAGTTTATCTTATGACATTACCTGTTCGTCTCCACTTGAATTTTTTTGGCCCTTCTAACCGCAAATTCTAACTCCATCATTGCATAAATCCTTGTATGTCTTTCTAGCACGGGCGTGGGAACCGGGCTTCCAGTTTTGGTCACCGAAATTACAAGCTTTATTGATGAAAATCAATACAAACCTCGACACTTGTAGAGCTGATAAATGGGTCATTCGGGCCGAGTCATTTTCTTGTCAATAATTATTAGGTCACTTCAAGTCGGGTCATTTCGGTGCGGGCCTTTCTGCCCCTTTCTCCGAATCCGAATTGAACCCGGGTCAAGTTCGGCTCACGCTTTTCGGATCACTTTTGGATGTCGGGTCCGTCTAATCAGATCGGGTCAGCTTTACGTGGTTTATGCAAAGGGCCTCCATTTGTTTTAAGACCCCACAACTTTCTAGAAAAGTCTTTGAATTAATGGAACTTAAACGCTAAAAACATCCGAGCAAGAGTTTTGCTAAGGGAAAATACAGGCACATGGGTCATTGGGTGCCACTAGAGCTGGCAAAAGGTGACCCGACCCGAAGAACCGACCTGACTTATCCGATAACCGACCTGATAGAACCCGTAAATTTACCGACCTGAAACCGACCTGAACCGACCCGAGGGTTAACCGATAAACCGATAGAACCTGAAATGATATGACCTGAATCGACTTGTGACTCGATCCGACCCGACCCGAAACCCGATTCACCTACAAACCCGACCTGACCCAAACCGAACTGAACCGACATGTATGTAACTCGTTTTAACCCAATTAAACTCGACCTGACTCATAGCCAAATAATCTTTTTTAAGAATCTAAATTCCTTTATAGTTTGTTTTTTTTGTTAATAAACTTGATATAAAAAATTATCGCTCCTTTTATTTTTCAAAACAAAATGTAATCTTAAAATAAATAGTCAGTTGTAAATTTAGTACGCTATATTCCTAGTTAAACTTATTAATAATTATATTGCAAGTGATATATGTAGAAAATTTAAAATTAACGCTTTGTGAGAAAAAGAGTGTTTAGTTTTGGCTCCATTGAAAACAATAAAAGATCTTAAAATCCAAACCTCAAGTACACCATTCTAATAGAGCCTATTCAAAATTAAATACGTAGGATCACCGTCAAGATAATAAATAAAATCTATTTCATAGGTATTTCATTTAGTTCTTTGCCATACTTCATATGTCAAATGTTCAAAACTATGAACTACATAAACAACTGATTAATTTAGACCAAAACCATTATTTTTTGTCCATAATATAGGCGAATTCGACACTGGATAGGCACTCATGTCATATACTTATAACCGAGGTCGAACAACATAAGTGTTCATTGAAATTATACAATCATTAACTTTTATAGTGTTATACTCTTATATTTTACAAATATCTTTTGTATCGAGTTCCTCAAATCCAATATTATAATTCATAAGTTCAAAATTGATCTTTTAACATAACGACCCGACCATTGACCCGATTAATTTTCAAATTTAAGACGACAATATAAAATACTCGACCCATCAGTAACCCGAAACCAAACCGGTCTCGACCCGATCAAGCATATTGACCTGGTATATCCCGACTCATTGGCCAACCGATCTGAAACTGAACCGACCTGTTGTATTTATTGACCCGATTAACCTGACCCGTAAGTGACCCAACCCGAACCCGACTCGATCTGAATAAGCAACTTGACCCGACCAAACCCGAGCCCGACATGACCCGAACTGCCTGAACCCGACCCGTAACCGACCTGATTGACCCGATTGCCACCTCTAGGTGCCACATCCCAGTACGACCATGACCCATTTTAGCACGACACGGAATTGACACAGTCAAGCACACCATGAACCGTGGGTCATTCCTTGACCAAAGTTTGAGAAAGAAGGTTGTGCCTAGCCCTCGTAGGCAGTAGGTACTACGGAGTAGTAAGGAAAGGTAAACGTTATAATCCTAATCATTTTTACCGTGGCAAATGAAGGAGCAAACATATCATTGCACAAATAATGATCACTGTATTCCCTACTATTGAAGTTGCTAGTAAGAGTTATTTTGAGATATTAATCATTTGAGACAGTAAAATTATGTTACATTATGATTTATGAATAATTTTAGAACGTGGTTTTGGCATAAATACTTATACTCAACCACCGCATCATGGGGGTTGAATGATAACTTTTATCATTGAAATGTACATGAACTTAAAACGTCGGTCCCTTCTTGTGGATATATGAACTTTCTGTTAGTTAGGAATTAGTTAGTCAGTTGAAGTTGTTAAGAGTTAGTTAGTTTACTCAAGCAACTTGACTACTATATAAGGCTTGTATTGTTTACATAACAAACATAATTCTGAAATATACAAAGAAAAATTATCTTTCTAATTCTTCTCTCTAGCTAAATCACTTATCATTACTTCTTCCTTGTTATTCTACAATACTCCATTAATGGAGTTCAAGGTTTAATATGGTATCATTATTCGTCTGATAAAGATCCAAAATCGCTTCCGCTCAAACTAAAATCTTCTCTTTAAAACACATTATTAATCTTTCCTCTAATAAATCATGCCTGATCATAGTGATCAAGTTGATGCTACTCTGTATTCTCCTTTCGATGATCTGATCCTCTGTTTCTTTCTCCAACAGATCAACCTAATCTTACGCTGACATCTTTTCAGTTTGATGGTAATAATTTCCTTCACTAGTAGCGTGAGTTAATTCAATCATTGTTGGCCAAGAACAAGCTAGCACTACAAAAAAGTATTTCGTTAGCGACGGAATATTTGCGACGGACACAAATTCCGTAGCAAAAAAACTTTTGCGACGGATCCTGCGACGGAAATAAAACCCTGCGACGGAATTGCGACGGATATTCCGTCGCAGAGTTTCCAGCCATGGCGCCTAAAAAATTAACAAGGCGGGAACCTCTGCGACGGAAGTTCCGTCGCAAATTGTAAGCTTGCGACGGACTGTGTGACGGAAGTTCCATCGCAGATTCAAATATTTGCTGACATATCACAACTGGCAAAGCCAGGTGGCATTTTTTCCTGCGACGGAAATTCTATTTCTTCGACGGAAAAACCGTCGCAAATATTATTTAATAATAAATTTTGCGACGGACTTGCGACGGAAATTCCGTCGCAAGATTTTTTTGATATAACCAGCAACCAAGTCTTTCCCCGTATATCATTATACATAAATCAATTAAAAATCCGTCAACTCTACCCAAGACCCCACCGGCGCCACCCTAACCCAAGACCACCGGAGCCACCACAAACACCACCGGAACCACCACCTACACCACCGGAGCCTTCAATTGATACGCCCCTCTTTCTCTCTCTCCCCTCTTCTTAATTTGATTTTTCAGATCTACCACCCCCTCCCCTTGCCTGCCGCCGCCACCCCCTCCCTGCTGCCGCCACCCCCTCCCTGCCGCCGCCCCCACCCCACTGCCACCCTCCCTCCTTTGAATTGTTGTAATTATTAATATAGATAATTATTATTACTCCCTCCGTCCCGGTCATTTGTCTACCTTTACTTTTGTCACAATTATTAAGGAAATGTTGTTCATATATGATAGACTTAGTACCCGTTCAAGAATTACGCATTAGGTGTAATTCTTGAATAGTCCCCGTTTTGGGACTGTCTTTGAATCTTTAATGCCATTTAGGTGGTAAATACTAATCATTTTTTTAATTGTTATTTGACGATTAAGTTTGGTTGACAGTTCCTTTAATGTTCTCTGAATACATATGGAGAGTGACAAGTCATTCAACATTGTGTATTTGGAGAACTGTAGGGAATTGCTGCCGAATTTTCGTCTCATAACAATTAATTAAATGATTAGTATTTACTAATGGTATGAAAGATTCAAAGATGGGTTTAGGTTGGAGAGATAAGGACCCCATGAACTCGAATATTTTTTTTTTTTGCAGGTGGAAGTTGTTGTTGTTGTTGTTGTTGTTGGAGGTTGGAGGTTGGAGGTTGGAGGTTGGAGGTTGTTTGTTGTTGGTTGTTTGTTGTTTGTTTGTGTAATAGGATGTGTATTAGTAGTTATTGTTGTTATTGTTGCTATTAGTAAACTTTTAGTTCTTGTTGTTATTGTTTTGAATATTTATTTAAGTCGATAATAATAATTATAAACGTGTATGTAGATTTGAAATGAAAAGAGTACAACGAGCATGGATGTATGAAAGATTGGATTGTAATAAAAAATTAAGGCAGGAGTTTGTAATGGGCGTTAATGAATTCATTAATTATGTTAAGAAACAAGAAGATTACGGTAGATGTAAGGAAATTAGGTGCCCATGTGTAAAGTGTAGAAATCGCAAATTTTTAGCCGAACAAGAAGTAAGAAAACACCTAGGACTTTGGGGCTTTTGCGATGACTATTATGATTGGGTGTGCCATGGTGAAAATTATCCCGTTGAGGAGAGGTCAAACAATCCCTATAGGGATATGGTGGAGGATGCGTTGCGCGACAACATTAATGAAATTATAATGGAAAATGTTGACGCCGAAGTGGTTGATGAATCTCCAAATCCTAATGTACTAGCCTTTTTCAAAATGTTGGAACATGCCAATAAACCGGTGTATGAGGGGAGTCGTATCTCTCTGTTGCAGTCAGCTTCCCGGTTGGTAACTTTGAAATGTGAATACAATTTACCCCACAAATGTGTAGATGGTATCGCGTCATTTATAGGGGACATTATTCCTGAAAATCATGTTATGACGCGTAACTTCTATGAAACCAAAAATATTCTTAAAGCTCTTCAACTGCCTTATGAAAAGATAGATGCGTGTGAAATAGGATGTATGTTGTTTTGGGATGATGATAGTCTTCTCGATAAGTGTAGAAAATGTGGTAGAGATCGATATAAAAAACAAAAGAATGCAAATGGCAAAAGGGTTGGGATAAATATTTTAACTTATTTCCCAATAGGACCGCGTTTGCAACGACTTTATGCCACAAAACTAATTGCGGCAGAGATGCGGTGGCATCATGAAAATCCACGTGTCAGCGGGATAATGTCTCATCCAAGTGACGGCGAGGCTTGGAAACATTTTGATCGCATTCATCCTTCTTTTGCAAGTGAGCCTCGAAATGTTCGACTTGGTCTTTGTACTGATGGTTTCGCACCTTTCGGTCAATACGGAAAGTCGTACTCCTGCTGGCCGGTAATGCTCACTCCATACAATTTACCACCCTGGCTATGTATGAAAAGACAGTTTATGTTTCTATCATTACTTATACCCGGTCCGAACAGTCCCAAAAAACATCTTGACGTTTATTTACAACCGTTAATTCGCGAGTTGAAGCAGTTGTGGGAGACAGGGTTGTACACATACGACGTCTCTAGAAAGCAGAACTTTGATCTTAAAGCCGTACTATTATGGACTATCAATGACTTTCCTGCTTACGGCATGTTATCGGGTTGGTCAACTGCTGGTGAACATGCGTGTCCATATTGTATGGAGAAGGAGACTAAGTCGTTTTGGCTTTATAAAAGTAAAAAATGGAGTTGGTTTGATTGTCATAGACAGTTTTTACAACCTGATCATGTTTTCCGCAAAGATAAAGTTAATTTTCGAAAAGGACGAGTAGAGAAAGATTTTGCTGCTACGAGATTAACGGGTGAAGAAGTGTGGGATTGTGTGAAGCATTTTCCCAAAATTGTGGATGCAAGTAAAGCTCAATTGGACTCGTTAAAAGTTTCTCGAGTTGGGTGATGGAAACAAAACATTTTTTGGGAACTTCCATATTGGAGAACACTATTAATTCGTCATAACCTTGATGTAATGCATATCGAGAAAAACTTTTTCGAGCAACTGATTCACACGGTGATGAATGTGAAAAACAAGACAAAGTTTACCCCACAAGCACAAGAGGACATGTTGACCGTTTGTTCTAAACAGCGAAAAATGGATTCATTCATTTTGAATAAAGAACAAAAGAAGGTGTTGTGTGATTGGATATCCAATTTGAGATTTCCGGACGGTTATGCTTCAGATCTGAGTAGATGTGTTGATAAACACGAGTTGAAACTACATGGATTGAAAAGTCATGATTGTCACGTGTTTATGGAGCGTTTACTTCCAGTGGCTTTAAGGCACCTTCTTCCGAAGAATGAGTGGAATGCTATAACTGAGCTTAGCCAATTTTTCAGAGATTTGTGTACTTCATCGATACAAGTTGAAAAAATAACTACTCTCGAGAACAACATTGCCGAAATCATTTGCAAGTTAGAGAAGATATTTCCACCATCTTTTTTTAACTCAATGGAGCATTTACCAATTCATTTGCCGTATGAACTGAAAATGGGTGGTCCAGTGCAATATAGGTGGATGTATCCTTTTGAGAGGTAATTAATTCCACAATTATCCAATTTTAACTTTAACTATTTCATTCTATCTTATCCAAGTTTTTTATAGGTTCTTAAATCATTTGAAAAAAAAGATTGGAAATAAAGCGCGTGTTGAAGGTTCTATATGCAACGCGTATTTGCTTGAAGAAATTGCCAATTTCTGTTCCTTTTATTTTGAAGAGAACGTGGACACAAAAGCCAAGGATCTCGACGTACGCTTGAAAGAGCCTACGTATTCTACCTTACCCGAGATTTTTCAAGATCACGGGGGAATTAGTTCTGGAAAGTGTCGTGAAAGATTTTTAGAAGACAACGAATATGAGCGTGCACACTTATATGTTTTATCTAACTGTGATTTAGAAGAATTGAAGCATAACGAAGTGTAAGTAAAAAAATCGTCCTTTGAAACTTAAATTATTAATAATTAATTATAACACATGCATGTAAAAACTATTACTTAATTCGACATTTTTTATAATGAATATAGGATGTTTGAAAATTATATCAAAACAGAATATCCCCAATTTCTCACAGCCGAGGATATTTGGAACAAATTTGACACAAGATTTCCCCAATGGTTTAGAGGACAAGTAAGTACATACTACATACTAACACCAGATTACTCTTTTATTTCAATTTTTTTTTAATACCTGAAGGTATTATAATATGTTAATAATTTAACAATGATAGGTAAACAACTTAAAAGATCCAGTTCTCATAGCCTTAGCACAAGGTCCTTCGAAAAAGGTGCGAATATGGAAACGTTATTTCATTAACGGATACAAATTCCGCACTTTCAAAGATAGGTTAGATTTGGAAAAATCAACACTTAATAATGGAGTATGTGTAAGTTCGATTGAGGGAGCTGACTACTATGGAACACTCAACGAAGTTGTTGAATTGTCGTACACAGGCGAAAAAAGCACATATAATGTTATTTTATTCAAATGTGATTGGATGGATAGATAATTCTGAAAAAGGAATACAAATACATAAGGATTATAAACTTGTGGATGTTAATCGAAGCAGAAAATTTCCGAAATATGATCCATTTGTGTTGGCTTATCAAGTTGAACAAGTTTATTATACTTCATATCCAAATATCAAAAGAGATAAAGATAAGTGGTCAGCAGTATTCAAAACTAAAGCCAGATCGCATGTTGATGCACCTATTGTCGAATCTGCGTTTCAAGAAGATGTTATTAGTAGTGAGACACTACTATCAATAATTGAAGTGGCAGATGATAATGAAATTATAGAGGAGGAGGAAGAAGAAGCTCAAGTAGAGGACAATAATGAGGAGAAGGTAGAAGAGGAGGAGAAGGAGGATGAGCAGAAGCGGAAGGAAGACGGAGCAGAAGATAAAGAGGAAGATAAAGAGGAAGATAAAGAGGAAGAAGAAGATTTTATAGACTCCCTTTTTAAATACAACATTTCCGAAAACCAATATTTAAGTAGTGATGATGAATAAGATTATTTCTAATTCTTATATTAGTTGCAACTACTTTTTCTAAATGTGTGGGCGTTTGTAAAACAATTTTATTTGAGCTGTTGACAGTTGTTTTTATTATTCATTAATACCAATATATAGTTTCTTGTCATTTAATTGTACATACATGTTTGTTAATTCATCACAACTTTGAATAGTTTAGTTTTTCTCTATATGGCGGGCGGAGTACGAAGAAGAGGTAGTACGAGTAATGTAGGAAACAGAGCGCAGGAGGATGAGAATGAGCAAGTGAATGACAGGAACGTGCCACCGCCACAGGTGGATACTACTACTCGCAGAGTCCGCCTCGATCCGGATGAGGAAACAGGTGTATGGTAAGACTAGTTCACTTTTACTTTAATTGTTTAATTATAATTATGATTATTCAAAAATCATAATATTTATATATAATGTATTTAACTATGATCATTAATTTCAGGTTCAGTGACGCAGATGTGGTTAAACTGATCTCGGAGACCATAATCTGCGGGTACAAGGAGCATGCGCCAAATTGGAAAGAGGCGTCAAATACTTTGCGGTCGTCTTGGTGGAACTGGTTTGAGGTATAATTATTTAAAATATTATAATTATATCTATTTAAATTTGTTTTTCTAAAGTTATCTTTGTTATTGATTCTTTATTTTTTTATTTATTCACTTAATATTTTCCTAACTTTATGTTTTTAATCATGACAGCAAAGGGTTTCTTTCGATCCTCGCCATACAGATATGGTAAGGAAATCTGGGGAATACGCCATGAAGACCCGTTTACGTCATATGATCTACCGAGCCTCGCAGAAAGACGAGGAGCACAGGCCGAGTTGGATTCCTTTGGACTTGTTTAGAAAGCTTAAGAGTAGGCCTGTCGAAGATCCTGGTTTCGTTGCGAGATCTCAATCAGGCGCGGCTAATCGTAGGTCGGGTTGTGAAGAGAAGGGAAAGGCGTTGCCTACTCACATTATGGGTAGAAAAAACACCTTGAGAATCATGGACGAAATGGTAAATATAAATCTTCTTTCATTTTTTATTTATTTATCTAATTATAATTTAATACTTATATATATATATGTTATACTAACAAGTATTTAAATTGTAGGTCGATAAATCTTCAACTGGTATGCCAAATGCCGTGCAAGTCTTAGAGAAGACAAAGAAGCACCCGTTCCGTGGATGGTTATAAAAAAAACCAGCTGAACTCTATGTAAGTTATGCATTTTATTGTTAAGTGATTTATGTTTAATTTGTCATTTATATATTTAATTACATTAACTACTTAATTTAAATGACAATTACTAATTCTGAACTTGTTTGTGATGCAGAATAAGATCATGTCAAAGAAGTCTCAGCTTCAAACTCAAGGAGTCGAAAACATTGACGATAATGAGATCTATTATGACGAGACTGGATTTGACGAGAAAGGAAGATGCTACGGATTGGGACCAGCGGCGAATTATTTGTTTGACCATCATAGGCACTCTGTTGCTACCTCAAACCCGACTCAGGGCAACCCAAGTTTGGCTACTAAGCTGTCAAAGGAGAATGCTGCACTTAGACAAGAGCGCGACGAGCAGGCTCGAAGGATTGCAGCTATAGAAGAGTACTTGAGTCAGGTTGCAAGAAATTCTACTCAAAACTGCAGAACTGGAGGTCCTAACCAGGGTCGAGACGACTTTGATGATGATGGCGGCGATAATGCTAGGTCCAACCCATTCACCCCTTTCCCTCCTTCCCCTCCAATCACTCCACTGACTTGAGTGATTAGTTAACTATTTGGTACTTTGAACCTTTTATTTGTAAGACTTTAATTACTTTTATGATATAAAATCAAAACTTTGTTCGGTTTTGTGTTACATTAGTAACTTTGTTGAACGCGTAACTGCTGGAAAACTTCTGTAATTTGCAGGTTTTTTGTCGTTTTAACGCGTATAGAGGGGATGCAGGAAACAGCCAGGTCCTGGAAAATTTAGGCCTTGTTGCGATGGAATTTCCGTCGCAAACATTGACTGACTTACAGCCAAGTCAAACGTAAAGTCAATCTTTGCGACGGAAAGTTACGTTTTGCAACGGAAATTCCGTCGCAACAGTTGACTTAATGTTTGACTTGACTGCCACCTGTACAGTCAAGTCAAACATTCAGTCAACATTTGCGACGGAAAGTCACGTTTTGCGACGGAAATTCCGTCGCAGCTGTTGACTTTATGTTTGACTTGGCTGAACAGGTGGCAGTCAAGTCAAACTTTCAGTCAACAGTTGCGACGGAATTTCCGTCGCATAACGTGACTTTCCGTCGCAAAAATGTGCGAAGGATTAATCCGTCGCAATTACTGCTGTTTGCGACGAAAATAAGCGACGGACACTATCCGTCGCAAATCAGTCTTTAGCGACGGAAATTCCCTATTTAGCGACGGAATAATCCGTCGCAAACTGAACTTTATTTTGTAGTGTAGGCTTCATCACTGGTGAGTGTGTTACTCCTGCAAAAACTGATCGCAAGTATAATCAATGGAGTAGATGTGATCTTATGGTACTCAAATGGATACAGCATGCTTTACATCATAGTTTGCGTGAAAATTTCCAATATTGTGTTTCTTCAAAATCCCTTTGGTCTAAAATCTTTGAAAGATATGGTCAGCTCAACATTCTTGATCTCTATGAACAAAAGAAAGAACTCAACAATGTTAAACAAGACAATATGCCATTGATAGAATACTATAATCGTATGAAGAGGATTTGGGAAAATATTGATCAGATGGATCCTCTTCCTAGTTGTACTTGTGGGATTATGTCCAAATGCACTTGTCAACTGCTTAAACATATTCTTGACAGAGAAACTCATGCCAAATTTATTCAGTTGTTAATGGGGTTGAATTCTGGATATGAGCAAGTTCAAACTACGCTGTTATCAATGGATCCTCTACCTCCAATGAATAAAGCCCTTGGGATGCTTCAAAAGATTGAAAAACAGAAATCCATAAATGATTATGTTACTGAAGTTCTTGTTGAAACTGCTGCTTACTCCTCTAAACATCAAACTGTTTCTCACAATCTCAACAGCAGTGACAAGTTCTGCACTCATTGTACCAAATCTGGTCATACGATTGATGATTGTTATAGGCTGAAAACCTGTACTTTTTGCAATATTAAAGGTCACATTCTTGAAAGGTGTTATAAGTATCGTATGTTTAATGCTAAGAAAGGCAAGGGTAAAACTGGTTCTAATGCTTCTACTATTGCTCAAGCTAATTTCTGCTACTCTAATCAAGATGATGAATATAAATCCATTTCTCCACTTGATGTTTCTTCTCAAGCTGCTATGCATACTTCCCCTTATGCTGTTGCTGTTCCTGCAGATGTGGTTCAGGGAATTATCAATTCAGTAATGGAACAGGTCATGAAGGCTATGTCTAATAACAATAGTACTGCTGGAAACTCAGAAGATTCATTGCATAATTCTATTAATTTTGCAGGTATTACTAATATTTATCATGCTTATGATGTCAATACCTATTTTACTACCAATGATTGGATTGTTGATACAGGTGCTTCTGAGCATATGACGTCCAATATCACATTATTACAGGATGTTAAAAAGTTATCTAAACATGTTTATATTGCTCTACCTGATGGCACAGTTAAAACTGTTTACCAAACTGCTCATATTGCTTTAACTGAAAGGATTCATCTTTACAATGTTTTATATGTACCTGATTTCAAACAGAATTTAATGTCTGTTGCCAAGTTAATTTCATCCTCTGGGTTACATGTTTCCTTTATTAACTTTGCTTGTCTTTTTCAGGACCCTTCAAGTAATGCTACTGTTGCTGTTGCTCCTAGAATTAGAGATCTGTATAAATTTACTGTTGTTCCACAAAATACTGCTGTTAGCACTAAAGCATCTTCTTTTACAGTTTGTTCTGCTGATAACATTAGTCTTGTACATGCCAGGTTTGACCATAGTTCCTTAGAAAAACTTAAGCATGTACCTGGTTTATCCTTAAATGGAATAAATAAGTTCTTTTGTGAAACATGTGTATTTGCCAAGCATCATTTATTACCTTTTCCTAGAAGCTTTTCTTATGCTAATTCTTGGTTTGATTTAGTTCATCTTGATCTATGGGGTCCTTACAAAGAATCAACTTTAACTGGTGCTAAGTCTTTTTTAACTGTCTTAGATGATCACTCTAGAAATACTTGGATTTTCTTGATTCAAAACAAGTCTCAAGTGCCTGCATTAATCAAAGGTTTTGTTGCTTTTGTTAAAACCCATTTTCATAAAGTTATTAAAGTGTTTAGATCTGATAATGGGACTGAGTTTTTCCAGTCTCAATGCAAAGATTTCTTTACTGAAAATGGAATTGTTCATCAAAGAATTATTGTAGGTAGGCCACAACAGAATGGTCGTGTAGAAAGGAAACATAGGCATCTCTTAGAAACAGCTAGGGCTCTTAAATTTCAGTCTAATGTTCCAATTAAGTTTTGGGGTGAATGCTTGTTAACTGCTGCATACCTTATTAACAAAATGCCTGTCAGATTGCTTAATTGGAAAACTCCTTATGAGTTATTGTTTGGAATTATTCCTGTTTATGATGAATTAAAGACATTTGGTTGCTTATGCTATGTTACTATGCCTCCTACGGTTTCTGATAAGTTTCATAAAAGAGCCAGAAAGTGTATTATGGTTGGTTATCCTTTTAATGAAAAAGGGTACAAGTTATGTGATTTGGACAATCATGTAATGTTTACAAGTAGGGATGTTGTCTTTCAAGAAAACAATTTCCCATACAAAGAACAATCTTCAACTGATATTCCCATCAGACTATCTGATGATGTACCACCATTTTTTGAAACTTTGGATATCACCAAGAATGATAATCAACAGACTGCACCTGGAGTTACAACTGCTGCTTCACCAGATAATATTCCTGTGTCAGACTCTACTTCTATACATAATGAACCAGCTGTACCTCTAAGTGTATCAGATTCCCATGATTCTGGACAAGACAATGCTATCAGAAAATCTATTAGACCAAGGAAGCCATCTGTATTATTACAGCCATATCAAGTTTTATTACCAAAAAGAAAGGCACTTCATATCAACACAATCAAGAGCATGACTGAGTATGATGATCAGTTCTTGATGTCCTTCTGTAACATGGCACAAGAAACTTAGCCAGCTTATTATAAGCAAGCCTCAATGGATAACAGATGGGTAAAAGCAATGCAACAAGAAATACAGGCACTTGAACAGAATGATACTTGGGAATTAACAATTTTGCCTAAGGATAAAATAGCCATAGGTAGCAAGTGGGTTTATAGAATAAAGTACAAACCTGATGGTACTGTGGATAAATTTAAAGCAAGGCTAGTTGCCAAGGGTTACAATCAAATCAAAAACAAAGACTACAAGCATACTTTCAGCCCTGTTGCTAAGTTCACAACAGTAAGGTCTTTGATTGCTGTGGCTGCAATGAAACAGTGGCCTTTATATCAGTTAGATGTGAACAATGCCTTCCTCCATGGTTATTTAGATGAAGAAGTTTATATGAAACCTCCTCAGGGATATGATATGGCAAAAACAAATCAAGTATGTAGATTGAAAAGGTCTCTTTATGGGTTAAAGTAGGCATCTAGGCAATGGAACTTGGAGTTGAGTAAATTTTTATTGCAATTAGGTTTTACACAATCCAAATATGATTACAGTTTGTTTACCAAGACCTGTGCTTCAACAAAAATATTCATAGCAGTTCTAGTATATGTTGATGATATATTAGTTACTGGTGATAGTCTGGAAGATATTCAGCAACTAAAGAATGATTTGGATAATAAGTTCACCATCAAAGACTTAGGTGAACTAAGGTACTTATTAGGGTTGGAAATTGCAAGGAATAGTAATGGCATCTTATTAAACCAAAGAAAGTACATCTTAGATATTCTGAGTGATGCTGGGTTTGAAGATTGTACACCTGCTAATTTCCCAATGCAAAAAGGTTTGAAACTTTCTATTGATCAAGGAGAGTTATTACAAGATCCAGAGCTTTACAGAAGACTTGTTGGAAGATTGCTATATTTGAATCTAACAAGACCAGATATATCATACAGTGTGCAACACTTAAGTCAGTTCTTAAGTCAGCCAAGAGATACACATTACAAAGCAGCTCAACATGTCTTGAGATATCTGAAAGGATCTATCAATACTGGATTGTTTTATGCTTCTTGTCCTGATTATTCACTGCAGGCATACTCTGATGTTGATTGGGCTACTTGTGCCTATAGTTGTAGGTCTCTTAGTGGGTATTATTGCATCTTCCTGGGCAAGTCTTTAATCTCCTGGAAAACAAAAAAGCAGCCTACTGTCAGTAAGAGTACAGCAGAGGCAGAGTATAGGAGTATGTCTTACACATCTAGTGAGTTAGTATGGTTAGCAAATTTGTTGAGAGAACTGCAAGTATCTATTCCTCTACCAGTGACATTATACTGTGACAATACAGCTGCAGAACATATCAGTAATAAACCTGTGTTCCATGAAAGAACAAAACACCTAAATGTGGACTGCCACTATGTCAGGGATAGACAGCAGGAAGGGTTCTTGAAGACTACTCATGTAAGGAGTTCACTGCAGTTAGCAGATATCATGACAAAGCCATTAGGTGCACATGAACACCACACTCTTTCTGTCAAGCTTGGTCTGAAGCTTCAACTACACAGTCCAGCTTGGGGGGGGGGGGGATATATGAACTAACTAACAGTTTCTTCTGTTAGTTAGGAATTATTTCTTCTGTTAGTTAGGAATTAGTTAGTCAGTTGAAGTTGTTAAGAGTTAGTTAGTTTACTCAAGCAACTTGACTACTATATAAGGCTTGTATTGTTTACATAACAAACATAATTCTGAAATATACAAAGAAAAATTATCTTTCTAATTCTTCTCTCTAGCTAAATCACTTATCATTACTTCTTCCTTGTTATTCTACAATACTCCATTAATGGAGTTCAAGGTTTAATACTTCTCGACATAACGTAACTAAGGCTGTCCATTGTATGCTAAATTATCCCGATAGACGCGAGTTTTTAAAGTACTGAAATTGTGTTCCATTATGGATATTCCTAAAGTTTTTTCTTTTGGGTAGGACTTAGGAATGTATATTCCTAAAGTTTGGAAACAACAAGTGTGTGTTGCAAAATGATCAACTTCTCTGCAAAAATAGCAGCTAAAAACATAACAAAGTAGAAAGTACTCCGTAATTGATATCCAACTACTTAGAAAATGATGTTATGATAAGGAGACCGGATCCTCTGTTCTATTTTCATGTCTCATCTTGTGTTCTACTCCCTTTACACAATTATTTTTAATAATTAATACTTATGTGTCAAACAAAAAAGTGATGAAACACAAGATAATAAGACACGAAAATGAAACAGAGAATTCTGACTCAATGATAAGTCATGTACCCATATCCCTACATCCTACTCTATAACTTATAGATATTTTTGTATCTATATGGATTATATCAAATCTTTTGATGAACATGACATAAAGATGTGAGGTTGTTATAGAGTTAAAGATTTCATTCTTTCTTCTTTTACCTCTTTTTTTCCTTAACAAGAACATAATTAATTCCACTTTACCTTAGGAAAATATTTCAAGAAAAATAACGGAGGGGGTTAACTATTAAGGATATCTAATCATGAGTGAAGCTCAAGAAAAAGAAGTACAGATCACTGGTAAGCAAATTTTCAATTCCCGAATACCATCTCAAAATGATACTCATCTCGAAATGATTCACTAAATTATCCTTGAATTTATATTATTGAGTTCTTTGGAAACTGTTTTTGCGTTTCTAGTAAAAATTGTAAAATTGCGTACAATTGACCTTCACTTACTCAGTGGCGTACACCATAAGAACTTTACAAATGAAACTCAATTATATTTCATATAAAATAAGTATAAATAGATATTAGGACATGGCCGGACTCCAAACCTAGTGTTACTAAATAACTAGCGATTAATCAATGTTATTCTTATTCCTATCAAGAGTATTAACGCAGGACATTTAAACTGTGGAGGAGTAGACCTATTTCTTCCCATCATAATTCGGAACCAAATAATACGTCAAACCTCATCTAATCAAGCTGTCTCCATTGTGACGGATATATACGTCACAAGGTTGCAACGGGTCAAGTATCTTCCATATGAGTAGATAACACAAGCATAAAGAATCACTATAAGCTTATCTTTACCTACTGATCATGTGGGTAATATTTGACCCGTCACAAACTTGTGATGGATATGTCTGTCATAAACGAGAATTTGTGTCAAATTAAAGCATACAAATCAATGCTCTTTATGTAAAACCTTGAAAGTAAATGATCTCTTATGACTAGAAATCTGTGTTTTAGCTCATCTAATGCATTCTTTTGTTTCTTTTTATTTTCGTGTACAAAACTGATTTCATTCAGCTTGGGATAAGAAAGATACATCATCTCCTCAACCATCAACCACTATCAGCCCATCAAATTTCCGACGATTTGAGTGGCGAATACTGATAACATTGTTCATTCTCTTCATCCTTCTCGGCCAAACAGCGGCTGTACTGCTAGGAAGACTCTATTACAACAACGGCGGTAAAAGCAAATGGATGGCGACCCTAGTCCAAGTTGTAGGTTTTCCTGTATTACTTCCACTCTACAAACTCGTACCTAAAAAAAAGACCGAAGATGATACACCAACGACCCATATATCCGTCTTAAAAGTTGCATCATTCTACATATTTATCGGCCTCTTTGTCGCAGCAATGTGTATGTTATACTCCATAGGACTTCAATACATGCCCGTCTCAACCTTTTCTCTTATTTGTTCTTCCCAACTCGCTTTCAATGCCCTTTTCGCCTTTTTCATAAACTCGCAAAAATTCACACCTTACATAATCAATTCTGTAGTCCTCCTTACAATCTCATCAGCCCTTCTTTGTTTTCACTCCGATTCTTCCCTTCCCACAGGCGTTTCCAGAAAAGAATACGCCATTGGTTTCATTTGTACCATTGTTTGTTCAGCGGGGTACGGGTTATCACTTTCTCTTACACAATATGCCTTTCAGAGACTACTTTAGAAAACCAACTTCAAAGCAACAGTCGATATGCTTATTTATCCTGCATTTGTCGCGAGTGTGGCGACAGTGGTTGGACTTTTAGCTAGCGGAGAATGAAAGACACTGAAAACGGAAATGCATGAATATGAACTTGGAAAAATATCATATGTGATGACTTTAGTGTGGACAGCATTGACATGGCAACTTTACTCCATTGGTATAGTTGGGTTGATCAATAAGGTGTCGTCTTTGTTTTCAAATGTTGTTGCTACACTCGGGTTGCCAATTGTTCCGGTGTTAGCCGTAATATTCTTCCATGACAGCATGGATGGTGTTAAGGTGGTGGCCATGGTATTGGCCATATGGGGATTTGTTTCATATGGTTATCAGCAGTACCTTGATTATTGTAAACCCGAAACTGAGAACCATTTTCCAACATTTGTTTCCGAAGCTTGATGTGAAGAGGATGATTTTCGAGTTCTTCGATTTGTATTTATCTTGATGTAGTGTATAAGTAATACATTTCTTCATGGTTTTCTGGGGGAAGAAGTGTACCTAGTTCCATCTTTAAGGGTACACAGTACTACAACAAGTCCTTAAGTAGTTATCATCTTACTCGGTCCAACACATTTTATCTAGCAAGATTTTCGCTCAGGAAAATACGCCTAATATGTTTAGTTATTCTCAAATATTGGGTTTAACACTTTTGATTATTCTATATAACCAATGTATCACTTTTTTTTATTCAAATTGTAAAATTGCAAGACTTGTACAAGCTAACATAGCATTCATTCCCATAAATTACGGGGTATTATATTTAGTCCAATTAAGTAATGAGGGTACATTATAATGAAAGTTTCACTCCATCCAAACAAACACCATTAAAATGACCATTTAAGGCATACAAAGCTCATTTGAATAAGACATGCGAACAAGGCATATGATATTGACATAATGATAAACATGGATAGTTCATACATAAAATCGTCATCCGAGTGAGACTACCATTCAGCTATCGGCCCGACTCTCTAGAACCCGAGTCGCTCATTTGAACCCGCTAACGTTAGTTCGCTTTTTATTGCTTGTAATTTCATTATCTTTAGATTAGTCTTACTTCTTATTTCTTGAATTTATTTTATATTTCAGTTTAGATTATAAATCCAAACTTACCGTGACAACCCTTGCACTTCTAGAGTAGACTTTAGCATTTCGAATACCCCTTCCCTGAGGACCGATCTCGACTTATCTCTATGCTAAGATGAGTTATAAATCTGTTTGATGGGCTCGTAAACGATACTCATCAAAATGGCGTCGTTGCCGGGAACAGTACATTTTGTTTAATTTGCTTCTTGTTTATTCTAGTTTTGCTCTTCCAGCTTGTCTCACTTTAGGACAGGCACTATCCGTCACAAACTGAAGACGAATAATGTCTTTCTCACAATATGCAAGTGGGAGGGAAAGTGGGGGTATTTATTTGCCATCCACTTGCCCTCCCACTTGCATATTGTGAGAGGGGCACTATCCATTTTCATCTTGTAACGGATAATTCATGACTTCAATGAGAATTTGTGTTGCTCTTTATTCAGATGTACAAAAAATACAACTTGACATTTTACATTTTACATAAACAAACCTCTCTCTAGAGTTTTACTTTGATCATAGAATTGGTATCATCACAATTAAAGTCAAAGTCGTCCATTATATACTAGGGGTGTTCATGATTAACCGAACCGTAAAAACCGAACCGAAAAAACCGAAACCGTACATTTTTTTAGGTTCAAAAAACCGAACCGAAATAGTTTATCAATTCGGTGAACCGAACCGGTAAAAACCGGTTTAAAACGGTTCGGTTACGGTTCGGATTTTTAAAACCGCGGTTAACCGAAACCGAACCGATTAACTAAATTAAGAATAAAGCATAACCCAAATATTTAAAAGCCCGAATAGCCAAAAACTTAAACTGTCATATACACACACCTCTCGAAAAAACGTTTAACCTAATACCTAATTCACTAGCTAAATCCTCAGTCTCTCAGTGTCTTTTTCTCTATCTCGGTATCATCACATTAGTATTTCATTAATATTTTCATGATATAATCTCATCCTCACAATCTCTATAACATATCCCTAAATCATTTAATTTATTCCCCAAAGCATTTAATTTCCGGGGTATAATTTTTCCGGATCTATTTGCAAGTCCCTCAATCTACAACTTTTTGATGTATTTGTTTATATTTTCAATGTATTCAATCGATTTAAGGTTGGTTTTTGAATGTTTTGGTTTAGTTTTGTTGCATTTGATATTATCATCGATTGAAATCAATTGATTTAGTGTCCCTTTCATCGGAAGATGCATAGGTTAAGTGCTCTGTAACGTCAAAGCTATAATGGATTAACCAAAAAATCTAGTCTCAAAATTTGGTTTGACTCAATTTTTCTAACAATTCAGACACTTTTTTTTTCTTGAAGAAGACAAAGCAATATGTCTTGTCATTCTTGAATTTGTACGACGTCATTTGGCCAAAGTTGTGTCTCCAAGAAAGCGCCTTTGACTACGACAAACGAAAAAATTATATGAGAATTCGGTTTCGGTGAACCGGTCAAACCGAACCGTTCATCCGGTGAACCGAACCGAAAAAAACCGGTTTAAATCGGTTCGGTTACGGTTCAACAATTTGGAAAACCGATTGACCGGTTAACCGGTCAATTAAGCCGGTTCGGTTAACCGAACCGGTTTTGAACACCCCTATTATATACTAAATTATCCTGATAAACCTGAATTTTCAAGCACTAAGATTTTTTTCCAGCACTAAAATTATGTTTCACTATGGATAGTCCTGAATTTTTTTTTTATTGGTGGACTTAGGAATGTATGTTTCTAAGTTTGGAAACACACCCAACTACTTAAAAAAGGATTCAATGATAAGACAATATCATATTAGCACATATCATAACTTCCTAGAATTTATACAACTACAC
This sequence comes from Heliosperma pusillum, assembly GCA_022085475.1. NCBI lineage: Eukaryota > Viridiplantae > Streptophyta > Magnoliopsida > Caryophyllales > Caryophyllaceae > Heliosperma > Heliosperma pusillum. The sequence goes on from JAIUZE010000026.1 coordinate 413,938, forward strand.
AAAGTTTTAAGGTTATTATAAAGTCAAGTATTTCATTAAGTTTTTGTCATTCCACTTTGCCTTAAGAAAACAAATTATAAGAAAACTTAAAAGGGGTTAATTATTAAGGCTATCTAATCATGGGTGAAGTACAACAACAGGAAATCCAGATCACTGGTAAACAAATTTTTTCAGTGCAATTTTTATCATGATTTTGAAACATGCATCCACAGTTGATAACCATATCGAAATGACTCACGTACTAAATCTCTAAATTATCCGCGAAATTATATTTTTGAGTTGTTTAGAAACTATTTCTTTGTGTTTTTAGTAAAAATTGTAAGATTGCGTACAATTGACCTTTTTTTGAGCTGATACACTTAAACCTTAGATGCGTAGAGCTGATTAGTTAAGCATCAACCATTATCAACACATCAACTACCTCAAATCTGCGACGATTTGAGTTGCGAATACAGATAACATTGTTCATTGTTTTCATCCTTCTCGGCCAAGTAGCAGCTGTACTACTAGGAAGGCTGTATTACAACAATGGAGGTAAGAGCAAATGGATGGCAAGCTTAGTACAAGTTGTAGGTTTTCCGGTACTACTTCCACTCTACAAACTCGTACCTAAGAAAAAGACCGAAAATGATACACCAACGACAACAACCCATCTATCTCCCTTCAAAATTGCAGCAATCTACATTTTTGTCGGCTTATTTATGGCAGGAATGTGTATGTCATACGCCATAGGACTAAAATACATGCCGGTCTCTACCTTTTCACTTATTTCTTCATCCAACCTCGCTTTCACTGCCCTTTTCGCCTTTTTCATAAACTCGCAAAAATTCACACCTTACATAATCAATTCTGTAGTCCTTCTCACAATCTCATCAGCCCTTCTTTGTTTTCACTCTGATTCATTCCTTCCCGAAGGCGTTTCTAAAAAACAAAATGCCATTGGTTTCATTTGTACCATTGTTTGTTCAGCGGGGTACGGCCGTACGGGCTATCGCTTTCCTCAACACAATACTTCTTTTAGAGACTACTAAAGAAAACTATTGAGAAGATATTTCCGAAGTACATAATATATAATATAATATTGTGTAAGTTATTGATATTCATTAGGAGATATATTTCTATGCTGTATATAAGGCATTGCTCATGTATTCTGCAAGTCATTCAATTGAATACAAAATCTTCCTTACCTATCTCACGTTTCTTTATGGCATCAGAGAGTTTGGTTTCAATCCCAATCTTCAATTAAATCAATTCACCTGTTTTTTTTTCCAATAATAATCACATATCTAAGCAATGACAGGAACTCTCATTGAAAGCGATAAAAGTGGAGGCAGCAACACAAAATTCGAGATGATCTCGCCGTCCTCTCCGTTGTACCTCCATCCTTCAGATAGTCCTGCCTTGTCTTTAACACAAATTAAGTTTGATGGTGATAATTATGAACTTTGGGCCGACGCTATCCGCAATGGTCTTGACGCCAAAAACAAGTTAGCCTTTGTTGAGGGAACTGTTGCAAGACCAGAAACGAAATCAGGAAAAGAAGAGACCATTGAAGCCGTCGCGTGGCGTCAGTGTAACGCCATGGTAAAGGCATGGTTACGAAACGCCATTGAAATACGACTTCACTCTAGCATCACCTTTTCCAGTACTGTACCGGAGATATGGAAGGAATTAAAGGAAATGTTTTCTACTGGCAATGCACCAAGAGTTCATCAATTGAAGGCTGAACTTAACGAGTGCAAGCAAGGGAAAGAACAATCAGTCATTGATTATTATACCCGCCTCAAATCGCTATGGGATGAGTTGGGTAATTACACCAAAGTGCCAAATTGTACGTGTGGAGCAGCTACGTTCTTCAATAAGGAACGTGAAGAAGAAAAAGTCCACCAATTTCTGATGGGTCTTGACACGGCTAAATATGGACACATTCGATCTAACTTGCTCATGGAAGATGATGTGACTTCATTAAATAGAGCCTATGCTCTTATTCTGCGAGAAGAGAGACATAAGACCGTCACGAAGGGCAAGGAAGAAGTTATCGAAGCAGCCATGGCAGTCCAAACCACCATGGGAGACACCAGTGGCAAGCCAGAGGAAGCAAAGCCACCACGCTGCACATATTGTAAAAAGCCGTGGCACGCAGAGGATAAATGCTACAGCAAACACGGGTTTCCCTCTAGAGGCAGAGGTCGTGGAAGGAGAGGAGGCCGCGACGGTGGAAGAAGCAACGACTACCAGAGTGCTAATGCAGCGTCAACAAGCGATGGAGATGGACAACGCGTCGACTTGACATCCGATGAATTAAATCGAGTTCGCAAAATTTTAGCAGGAAAGACTGGAGGTAGTCAGAACCAGAAACCATCAGGTATAATTTTTGGTAATTGGATGGTAGATAGTGGGGCGTCCCACCATATGACAGGTCGACGAGAGCTACTCCAACAGCCCACCGTTGGAAGATCATCCACAGTTGGATTACCAAATGGATCGCACATAATAGCGAATGAATATGGGAGCGTAAAATTAAATGAAAATCTTATTTTATTCGATGTGCTATTTGTACCGTCTTTGACTTGCGATTTAATTTCTGTACAACAATTGATTAGGGAAAATAATTGTGTTGTGACATTTAACCCTGACTATTGTGTTATACAGGACCAGTCTACGAGGATGAAGATTAGGGAAAAGATTGGGTTTATTACTTAAAGAATGATCGGAAGGATATTATCGCAAGAACCAGTGCTAAAGGGGACATACGTCTTTGGCATTGACGACTCGGCCATCCTTCAAGCAGTATTTTAACTTCTTTTTCGTCTTTAGTTGGGTGCGATTTATTTTGGAACTCTAGTGATGTTTGTGATTCTTGCTGTCGGGCCAAACAAACTCGTTCGGTTTTTAAGTTGAATAATAAACGTAGTGATGACTTATTTTCTCTTATTCACTGTGATATTTGGGGTCCGTATCATGCTGAGAGTCTAACTAGAGCACATTATTTTTTAACCATTGTGGATGATCGAAGTAGAGGAGTGTGGGCTTACCTAATGAGAGATCGTGGTGAAGTAAGTGAATTAATGATCAATTTCTGCAAAATGGTTAAAACTCAGTTCGGGAAACAGGTTAAAATTGTTCAAAGTGATAATGGAACCGAATTTTTGTCAGGAACCATGAAAGAATACTATAATGGATGTGGCATAATTTTTCAGACCAGTAATACAGACACTCCACAACAGAACGGTAGAGTTGAGAGAAAACATAGACACATTTTGGAAAAATCTAGAGCTCTCCGTTTTGAAGCAAATTTACCAATTGAGTTTTGGGGGGATTGTGTATTGACTGCTGCGTACCTGATTAATCGAACTCCTTCTCGAGTCCTCAATGGCCTCACACCTTATGAAGTCTTACATGGACAGAAACCGAAACTTGATAACATACGGGTATTCGGTAGTTTATGTTATGCTCACAACAAAGACAAACCTCGAGACAAATTCAATGAAAGAGGCAAGCGATGTGTTTTCATTGGGTACCCATAAAATAAAAAGGGATGGAAAGTTTTTGATTTGAAACGTAAAGTATTCTTTGTGTCGAGAGATGTTATCTTTTATGAGCATGTATTCCCATATTTGGTCGGTAATCCCTCGGATACAAGAGAGTCGAATCCTCCTGCCATTTTCGACAATTTGCAGCACATGTATGATGATCCAATAATTGATACGCATTTCGCAAATGAGAATGCCTACGTCGAAGAAGGGCAGGGAATACACGGTGATGAGGAAAATAAAAATCTAGAAGAAGAAGTCAGTGGGAATAAGGAGATAACCCATGATGGTGATAGTTTGGGACAAGAAAGTATAGCTGTTGAGAAGCAGCTGGGTCGTGGTGCGAGACTGCGGTTCGAGCCTTATTGGAAGAGTGATTATATTTGCAAGTCGACCCGCATAATAAACCCCGTCCCAAGCGCTCAAGTGTCTCCCTCTTCATCATCAAAGACAGGTACGCGATATCTGATAGCTAGTTATGTCACTACAAATAATTTTTCTGAATCTTACAGGAATTACTTAGCACGTGTTGATGCGATTCGTGAACCGCACCATTACCGAGAGGCAGAAAAAATACCCGAATGGAGGCAAGCCATGGCAAATGAAATTAGAGCCTTGGAAACAAACGGTACTTGGAAAGTGGTGGATTTACCACCCGGCAAACTACCCATAGGATGCAAGTGGGTATATAAGGTAAAGTATAAAGCCGATGGAACGTTAGAGCGCTATAAAGCTAGGCTCGTCGCACAAGGGTACACTCAAGTACAAGGCGTGGATTATCATGAAACATTTGCGCCGGTTGCAAAAATGACAAGTGTGAGGTGCTTGCTAGCCGTGGCAGTGGCGAAAGGTTGGTCGATTGCACAATTAGATGTGAATAATGCGTTTCTCCATGGTGACTTAAATGAAGAAGTTTACATGAAAATACCATCCGGGTACAATGTGAAAGGCGAGCATAAGGTATGTAGATTGCTTAAGTCACTTTACGGCTTAAAACAGGCGTCTTGAAATTGGTTTGCTAAATTAACTACTTCACTTACCAAGTACGGATTCGTACAATCCTTGGCCGACTACTCGCTGTTTACTTATAATAAAGATGGTATTTTTATTGGTCTCCTGGTTTATGTGGACGATATGATTATCGTAAGCAATAACGATGACGCTAGCACACGACTCAGGCAATTCCTGGACCGTAGCTTTGGAGTGAAAGACCTCGGAAAGTTACGATACTTCTTGGGTATAGAAGTAGCACACGGGTCCAAAGGGCTTTTCCTTAGCCAGCAAAAATATGCATTGGAAATAGTTAACGAAGCGGGATTGGAAGGAGCGAAACCTATTAGCACTCCTATCCAACCAAACCACAAATTATCACTGGCAGATGGGTATATTTTGCGTGATCCGATGAAGTATCGTAGATTGGTAGGTCGATTAATTTATTTGACGATCACACGGCCAGACTTGGTTTATTCGGTCCATGTTTTATCCCAGTTTGTACACGCACCGAGAAAGGAGCATTTGGAGGCCGTTTTGCGTGTGATCCGTTATGTCAAGGAAAGCCCAGGAAAGGGAATCGTGATCGACAAATAGTGTGATTTCTCATTGCGAGGATACTCAGACTCAGATTATGCGAGCTGTCCACTGACACGTAGGTCGTTGACAGGATACTTTGTGGCCTTGGGAAGCACGCATGTGTCTTGGAGGGCGAAGAAGCAGACTACAGTTGCGAAGTCCACAACAGAGGCAGAGTATCGCGCCTTAGCCGGAGTCACGAGTGAACTTCTTTGGTTAAAATCGTTTTTAGCATCTCTTGGAGTAATTCATTCACAGCCCATGAGCATTTTCTGTGACAACCAAGCTGCACTACACATTGCGAATAATCCGGTTTTCCATGATCGAACGAAACATATTGAAGTCGATTGTCATTTCGTTCGTCATCATATTGTTCAAGGAACAATTTCCGCTTCACATGTGAGAAGTAAGGAGCAAATAGCAGACTTATTCACTAAGGCCTTAGGTGGAGAAGCCTTCGAATATCTTCAGTCCAAGTTGGGTGTTACGTTACCGAGTTTCCCAACTTGAGGGGGAGTATTGAGAAGATATTTCCGAAGTACATAATATATAATATAATATTGTGTAAGTTATTGATATTCATTAGGAGATATATTTCTATGCTGTATATAAGGCATTGCTCATGTATTCTGCAAGTCATTCAATTGAATACAAAATCTTCCTTACCTATCTCACGTTTCTTTAAAAACCAACTTCAAAACGATTGTCGATATGCTTGTTTACCCTGCATTTGTCGCGAGTGTGGTAACAGTGGTTGGACTTTTAGTTAGTGGAGAATGGAAGACGATAAAAATATAAATGCATGAATATAAACTTGAGAAACTATCAGATGTGATGACTTTACTGTGGACAACATTGACATGGCAATTTTTCACCATGGGTGTAGTTGGATTAATCAATAAGGTCTCGTCTTTGTTTTCGAATGTTGTTTCTACACTCGGGTTACCAATTGTTCCGGTGTTAGCCGTTATATTCTTCCATGACAGCATGGATGGTGTTAAGGTGGTGGCCATGGTACTGGCCATATGGGGGTTTGTTTCATATGGCTATCAGCAGTACCCTCTACCTTGATCATTATAAACCCGAAACTGAAAAAAACAATTTTCCAGCATTTGATTCCGAAGCTTGATCTCCAGAGAATGATTTACGAGCTTTTCGATTTGTATGTATTTTGATGCAATGCATAAATAATACTCACGTATAACATCTTCAAATAGATTGTCATTATGTTCGACATAAGTTATAAGAAAATTTTCTATTCAATGCATAATCATTGCTGACAAGAAAAATAAACATTATGTTACAAGTTTGTTATGAGAAACATGTAATGTTGGCTTACATTAACAATTACTCCCGTATATATAAACGACGCTTGCATCATTCTAAAGTTAATTTATCACATTAATAATATTTACAAAACTTTATTTTCCTCTTGAGTTGTTTTATTTGGTTTATCAACAATCATCAAATAAGGTTCATGTTGGGAAATCAGAATGTATTTTATACGGAAGCGTAATGAAAAATATTATGTGATAAAAGTAAGATGATAATAATAATATGGACTCTTACAAGAATTTTATTATCACTTAATGAAATTGGAAATATACCAATTACAAATAAAAAACTCACACTCGTAAACTCACTAAATGTTAGTCCTCTCAACTCACAAATATTACACCACTACAATTGCTTTTGTAATGTGCTAAGTTTGAGTGAATTTTTTCATACGAAATACTAGACTATTTATACTATGCAAAGTACTATTGCTATAGTGGCTTAACACTATACAACACAAGACTTTTGACACCTAAATCCTAGGGTAGCCTACAAAATGAGAAAATTTGGGCAGTAATGATTTACCCCTTATTTTTCATGAGTCGATTACATATATAGCTAAGCCATTAATTTTGACCATGAGTAAGAGCATTTAGGAATTCATGTGTGAATGGCCAGAGAGTAGTTGTTGGCTTTTAACACTCCCCCTCAACGACTACTCTCTCCTAGAGCTAGTCGGGAAATCATACCAAGTTGAGTTCGAAATTTATCAAACTTTGGACCACTCAGACCTTTGGCAAAGATATCGGCCACTTGATCATCGGTCTTGACATAGTCCAGATGAATCTCACCTCTTAAAACTTTCTCTCGTACAAAATGATAATGTACTTCAACATGTTTTGTCCTAGCATGAAAAACTGGATTTTATGCTAATCTCATAGCTGACATATTGTCACAGTAGACCTTCACTCCAGAATCAACTGGTTTAAATAAATCCTTCAAGAGCTGTGTTAGCCACACACACTCTTGTGCTGCCATGGCTGCTGCTCTATACTCTGCCTCCGTACTAGACAATGATACAGTAGGTTGCCTCTTACGACACCACGAAACAGCACCCGAACCAAGACTGAACATATATCCGGTAGTTGATCGACGTGTGTCATAATCACCGGCATAATCAGCATCACAATACCCGTGAATTTCTGACAATTCACCACTTGGGTACAATATTCCATAGTCAACGGTTCCCTTAATATACCTCAATATACGTTGTATTGCTTCCAAATGAGACTTCTTTGGATTTTGCATGAACTGACTAACCACGCTTACCGCGTAAGCGACATCAGGTCGAGTCAGTGTGAGATATATAAGACTTCCCACGAGTTGTCTATACATCGTCACATCCTCCATATCTTTTCCCGCGGTAGAACATAGCCTGACATTGATCTTTGTTGGAGTTGACACTGGTTTGTAATCAAGCATTCCGTACTTCTCCAAAATATCCTGGGCATATTTCTGTTGACAAAGAAATATCCCACCTTTAGTACTTCTATCTACCTCTAGACCAAGAAAATGCTTTAGCTCTCCAAGCACTTTCATATGAAACCTTATTGAAATATTTGATCTTATTTGATGAATCTCTCTTTCATCGTCTCCAATGATGATAAGATCATCCACATAAACGAGAACCACTGATAAATTTCCATGTTGAGCTTTCACGAACAAGCTCAAATCTGCAGGAGCAACTGAATAACCACTTTGCAATAAGAATTTAGCTATCTTACCATACCATGCTCGTGGCGCCTGCTTCAATCCATAAAGAGCTTTCTTCAACTTACATACGTAATGTTGATCAGAACTCTCAAACCTTCTTAGTTGATCCATGTATATATATTTCTCTATCAAGCTCGCCATGAACAAATGCATTCTTCACGTCCATCTGCCACAATTTCCATTGGTTACTAGCTGCAAGTGCTAGTAGAACACGTACCGTGGTAATCTTCGCAGCTGGACTAAATGCCTCATCATAATCTAGCCCATATTGCTGAGAGAATCCTCGAGCTACGAGTCGTGCCTTGTACCTTTCAATAGAACCATCTGGCTTGGTCTTAACTTTATACACCCACTTACATGAAATGGGTTTAACATCACTTGGCTTTGGCACTAACTCCCAAGTTTCATTTTGATGGAGTGCTTGGATTTCCTCTTCGATAGCCTTCATCCAATCTTTTCTACGAGCGGTCTCATCGTAACTACTTGGCTCTTTCACGGTATCCTCCACCATTGCTGCATTTGCATACTTAGGATTTGCTTTATGTGGTCGGCTAGTTCTCCTCAACTGTTGTTGAATTTCCTTATCCTGGATAAGGACATCTTCAACCTGACTCGGTCTACCTTCTTCAGGAGTTCTGTGGTGTACTCCTGTTCTCCCGAGACTTTTCTCTTTTACTAGTGAAGGTTGAGATTCTTCACTATCAGATTCACCATCACTTTGACTAGACTGATCATGTTGATCATCCATCTTATTCTTGAGTTTTTCCTCAATCTCTTTTGAGTCTGGCAGTAACATAGTGGTGACCACCACGATGATGCTTCATCAAACACCACATTTCTTGACACATGATACTTATCAGTAGTTGGATCACAACATTTCCAACTTTTCATTTGATCATCGTACCCAAGAAAGATACAACGGATCGCCTTCTTGTCAAACTTGGTACGAAGATGATCCGGAACAAAGACATAACATACACACCCGAAAACTTGGAAGTGACTTATAGCAGGTTTTAGCTTCCACAACTTCTCAAATGGAGAGACGTATTCTAGTCTCGCTTGTGGTAGCCTATTTGTCACATAGGGCTGAGCAAATTCTGGTCCGGACCGAAAAAATGGACCGGACCGGACCATTTGGTCTGGACCAAACCCGGACCGATTTATTTAGGTCCGATCCTCGGTCCAAACTTTTTGAAGTTTCGGTTTTCGGTCCGGTCCGGTCCAAGACCGGTTAATTTTGGTCCGGACCGAATGAACCAAAATAGAGGTATTTTACGACTATTTGTCATAATTTTATAAAGTAATCAAGTTTTTTATCGTCAAAACCAACTTTCTACACTAAATATGGTGGTTTTTTATGTTAAAGATGCTTTGATCAAGTAGTTTATTTAACTTATAAAATAAATATAAATTATTATATACTTAAAATAAAAAAAACTATTAATTTCGGTCCATTTAGGTCCAGGACCGGACCGGACCGAAAATTACGGGTTTGGTCCGGTCCAAGACCGAATTGTTTAGGTCCGGTCTTTGGTCCACCAAAATATTTTTTTCGGTCTTTGGTCCGGTCCGGTTTTGGACCGATGCTCACCCCTATTGTCACATGTGTAGTTGTCTTCATGCATTCAGGCAAGTAACGTGGAGGTACATTCTTAGCATGTACCATACTTATGCATATCTTGGCAAGATGTCAATTCTTCCTCTCTGCTACTCCATTCTATGGTGTAGTGTTTGGACACGTCAACTGACGTTTGATCTTGCAATCTTGTAGATATCGTGTGAATATTGTGGATGTGAACTCTCTCCCATTGTCTGTACGTTGACACTGAATCTTGCTACCAATTTCTTTTTCCATTTTTTCTTTGAAATTTTTGAACTTGTCAAAAGCTTCTGATTTTTTCTTTAAAAAATCAACCCACACATATCTTGAGAAATCATCAATGAAAGTGATCATGTAGCAATAACCACTAACTGATGCTTGCTTCACCGGACCAAATAGGTCTGAGTGAATAAGCTCCAAAGGTGCCTTCACCTTGAACTTTGACTCCCCATATCGCAGCTGATGTGCTTTGCCAAATTGACACCCGGCACAAACTACATCTTCCTTCACATCTAGTTGAGGAAGACCATTGAGCAATGATTTACTCATCATGACTTTAAGCTTTGTGTAGCTTACATACCCCAAGCGTGGATGCCATAAATCAACCGTCTCATTTTTTCTAGCTTTGTCTACATATGTCGTTTGAGCAGACATTACATAAACTGATTCCAAACGTCGCCCTTCCATGATTGGAGATGATTTTTTCTCAAAACTTGGATATACTTTCACATCATTAGGCCCAAACACAACATGGTTTCCCGAAGCGGCTAGTTGTGACACCAATATTAAATTTTTCGTCATACCCGATACATGATAGACATTATCAAGATGAATTTGTTTGTTACTATATCTTGGGATAACCATGGCCTTTTCACTATGAGTGATTGACAACTCCGAGTTGTTTGCAGTCACAACTACTCGTCCACGCTTGTACTCAGACATGTTTAGAAACTTCTCTTTGTCTCTCGTCATGTGATTTGAGCAGCCTGAATCAATTATCCAATCATCTTTATAATTGATTAGCTTGTCACTTTCCGCGACTAGTGCCATTGATTTTTGCACCGTCGAATACTTGCTTGAACCTTTTTGTTCAGCTGCATATGAAGTTTGAACATCCCATTCAACTTCATTATTCTTGTGCTCTTTTGATGTTGCGACATTTCCTTCTGCAGGTTTTGACCAACAATCTCGAGCATAATGTCCCTTTTTCCCACAATTATAGCAAACATCATCTTGTCGCCCTTGACCTGTTTGTTGGTCTGATTGTGGATTTTGACGAGCTCCCCCTCGTTGGAAGCCTTCTCTTCCTTGGTCTCTTTTGAATCCTCCTGGCTTTCTGTTTGAACTACCTTGAGAACTCGATCCAAAATTTCTCTTGTCACCTCCTTGGTATGACTTTTTATTACCAAAGAGAGCCTTTTCCTCATCCTTGATGGATGCTCCAGACAGTTGCTTATCTAGAGCTTCTTGGTTGGCTAACATATTTTCAAACTCAATTAGAGTTGGTTGTGTAGCCCAACCTCGAATTGCTGCAACAAGAGTACTGAATCCCGGCCTTAAACCGAAGATAATAATTCTTCGCATCTTGGTATCCGTGATTGGATTTTCAGGATCCAACTTTGTGATTTGCTCACACAAAGTTTTGACTTTGGTAAACCATTGGTTTACCGACATGGTATTTTGTCAAACCGACATTAGCTCATTCTCGAGCAACTGGAGTTGAGAATCATTCTTCTTTGAGAATAACTCTTTCAAAGTATCTCATGCCTCCTTTGGTGTTTCCGCATCCTTGATGCGATACAGCGTATCGTCATCGACGGTTGCTGTTAACACGTATATAACCTTCCCGGCTTTGACCTTCCACTTCTTCAGGTCTTGTCCTCGAGCTGGTTTGACGGTTTCACCACCGCCAACGATGCTCCAAAGATCTTGTCCCAACAGATAGAATTGCATACGTGTGCTCCACGTACTGTAATTTCCACTATTTAACTTCTCAATACTACTAGTTGAAAAGTTGATATCTCCCATGGTGACTTGACGACGCCCGGCTCAATCAAGTAAGCTTGATCCCTGACCAATTTGCTTCACAATCCCGGACTGTGCACTCTAAAATAATATTGATCCCGGATCAATATTTGGACAAGATATATAACACTCCGCCTTACTGGCTCTGATGCCAAATGTTGGGAAATCAGAGTGTACGGAAGCGTAATGAAAAATATTATGTGATAAAAGTAAGATGATAATAATAATATGGACTCTTACAAGAATTTTATTATCACTTAATGAAATTGGAAATATACCAATTACAAATAAAAAACTCACACTCTTAAACTCACTAAATATTAATCCTCTCGACTTACAACTATTTCACCACTACAATTGCTTTTGTAATGTGCTAAGTTTGAGTGAATTTTTTCATACGAAATACTAGACTATTTATACTATGCAAAGTACTATTGCTATAATGGCTTAACACTATACAACACAAGACTTTTGACACCTAAATCCTAGGGTAGCCTACAAAATGAGAAAATTTGGGAGCTAAACTTAATTTAAATAGGTGAGTTTAAGTCCAAAAGAAGAAGACGAAGTTAATGTTGATAAATTAGTAAGGGTTGCGCAAGGAAAAAGGTAATAAAAATGTTTTGGGAGAGAGATAATAAATAAAAAAGGGAATATATATTTAGTAGGGACAGCTCATCCGGTTCAATTATTATCATCTGCATCCTCTTACCAAACATCACTCTTCAATTATTATCCTCTTTCATCTTTCATTTTTCATCTTGAATAATCAATAATCAATAATAATACAGTAAAAGTAAGAGTATTATCAATGGAGGAAAGTAGAAGAAACCCTAATGTAGAGGACCTTAGTTATCTAAAGAACAAAAACCTCGTAACAGAATCGAGTGAATTGACCAGAAGTTACTGTAGTGCAAGGCAGCGAGAGCGCATGAGTCGGTTTGGATCCACCGGTACAAGTGGTTTTTTAGTTCGTATCAATACTTTGCCATTTTCCACATGGTTTGGATCCACCCGTAACGAAATGACGTTTGAATGAATTAGCTTAAATAGCAAATCAAGTATACGGCTCTGCATAATCAATATGTGAAAATATCTGGTTGTAAAAAAAATAATAATATTTTAATTATACTAATTTATTCGGAAAATTCACGTGGTGCCCCATAACTTTGTCATTTTGTACATGTTACCCTGTATTTTAAGTTTGTGCACATGTCACCTTCATGTTTTATTTTTATGCTCAACGTGTCCTTTTCGTCGCCTTAAAAAACTTTAATTGAGCATAATTCTTGCACCGGAATTCGGATTTGGTCAATTCTTTGTCCTAAAAACATTTTCTTGTCATAATCTACGATTTGAGAAAAAAAAATTGTTGACTAACATTTTCTAAGGTTTTTTTCTCACGAAACCTAAAGTCGTCCATTATTTCGATCTTAAATTTTCGAATGACCATTTTTTGTTTAATCAAATTATAGATCTCGAATAGTTAATCAATTTAAAATTTTGTTTTGACAAATTCTGATATCTAGTTTACGATTTATTCTCATTTAAATACTTTAATAACGATAAAAAGAGCATGTCATACTTAAAAATCAAATCTCAAGGTTATTAAGTGCACACAATTAAAAAAATGTATACCACGTGCAAAATGACAAAGTTTAGGGATACCGCGTGAATTTTCCGTAATTTATTTTATATATATCTCGTTTTGCCACGGGAATTATTTTTGGATACGGGAATAAATTTTTAGCCACAAAAGTTATTAGCCACGGAGGAAGCCGTGGCTAAAATTTTAATTTTGCCACGATATTTTTTTTCCCGTGGCTATCAGTTAGCCACGGCCACTTGGGCCACGAATAGTATTTCCGTGGCAATATGTTTTAGACACGGAAATTTAGCACTTGCGTCATGAATTTTATCGTGGCTCAAGTGTTAAATTGTAGTAGTGCAAGTCTTCGATGAAGTTCCCTTCCGGTGGTAGTTACGTCAGTTACATGGTTCTCGATCGTGTTTCTCCCTTTGTTCGCTACGACACTATTGTTCGCTACGGCGTACTGGTTCTATTTTTCCAAAATTGTAAGGGTTCACTTCACATTCTTCGTCACCTTTACCACAATGGTCCTCATGTAACTGTACATGTACCTGTTGTAGTAGCAGGCGGACCTACCTCTAAGACATATATTAATGAGGTACAATTTTCTTTTCATTTTTACTGCTGGTAAGGTTTAATGTTTTCGGTCCGACCGGATAATGCAACTCTTGTTTTGTGTATTAATTACTGCTAATATTGCAGCTCAATCTTGTGCTCGATATGCTTGAAATAATTAATTACCCACTTGTGCAATATCAGCAACGAAATCAAGGGGTAAGGGAAGTCGGAAGCCGTGTATTCCGCGGTTGACAAGAAAACGGGTAATCCGTTAGCCATCAAGACATTCTACTCAATAAGGGTCGTATCGACAAAGAAATGGTCCGAGAAATGTTAATCTTCCTCGAAATTGACCACCCGAATATCGTGAGGTATAAATCTTGTCGCAGTTTATCAACTTACATGCTTCGACGCTGGTTATGTGGAAAAATCAGCCATGATGTGATAATATACTATTGTAAATTGTTGATCGGAGACACATCTCGTATTCTTGAATTGGAAAATATCACAATAATACCGGGTCATATCTGTCCGGAGTTTAACTTAACTTTTCAAACCACGACCTAAAATATGCGGTTTACTAACCAACTGCTCCCTCCATCTCAATCAAGTCTTACTTTTTTGGTCTCTCTAAGGTTATTTTAGTCAAAGGTAATCAAGTGATCGAGACAAAGAGAGTTCATGAATTGAAATACCATGTTAGTTAAAGTCCACAATATAATTGTTTATCTTCTCATTACGTAGTTCATTAGCTATTGTCGAAACAAAATTCATTAGCTAAAAAATGGTACATTTTGCCCTTGTACAAAATTCGTTGATATTATTTGTTCCAAGCTTGTTCATTAACTTTAAAGTTTATACTACAACAGAATTCCAAGATCCTAGTAAAATAAACTTAAAACTGATACTACAGAGTGGAGGGGAAGATGTGCAGTGAGGATTTGAAAAGAACGGGAGGTTGTGAGCGACAAAAGGAATGGAAAGGGTTACATTTTAAAAAGTAAGAAATCATTGTGGGGAGGGAATTGTTTGTGGCAGTACTACATCTAAAATCTAAATGTAATAGGTTGTTTAGTTAAATTTGTAGGTAGATCCAGGGCCGGCCCATGGGGCTTGTCTAGGTGGGCAAATGACAAGGGCCCATTATTAAGAGAGGCCTAATTAAAAAAAAAAAAAAAAAAAAGTAACGGCTGATCAGCCAAGTAAGAGGAAAAAGTCAAAAAAACACTTTTTGGAAATATAAGGAATTAAGGATAAAGAATCTTCTTAATTAATTCCTAATTTGACTCTTGCTATTTTGTTCATACTCCTTTTCATTATTTCTACCCAAATTCCAAAAAACTAAAAATCAATTTTCCATATAAATTGTTTAGGGTGCTTTATTCGGTTATTCCTTTGATTCATCATTTAAATTTAAAATTTTGAATGGAGTGAAGTTTACGTGTCTTAAGTGGTTATTGCTTATTTTCTTGTTATTCCTCATCTCGTCGATCCATTCATCCACCTTCGTTGTCTCAGTAATCCGTAATCAGGGTGTTCTAATCCCTATTCTTTTTTTTTTATTTCATTATATAATTATATTAATTATTTTGTTGTTTTGTTATTTTTTGTGGTAATTATTGACTTGTTGCTAGTGTTTTTTGTGTTGACGGTAATTTTTTTTTTATTGTTGACTTGTTGTTGGTGTTTTTTAGTTTTGAAGTTGATTTTTTTTTTGCGGTTTAGCGGTTATCGTCTTTGTTTGTGAATTGTGATTCATAATTTTTTTGTGTCATATTCTTATTTTGTTAATTATTGTCTTTGTTTGTGAAGTGTTATTGTGTTAAATCAATTATTGAATACGGTTTACAATGTTACCTAAAAATCATTTATCTGGATGCGAGAAAAGAAAAAAAAACTTGCCGAAGAGTTAATAAAGTCACAACAAGGTGCTATCAACAAGTTTATTGTTAGAAATGTTATTAATGAAAGTTCAACTCAATCAAATGAAAGTTTACACGATTCTATCAATGAAAGTAATGAAAGAAACGGCCACAATGATTTTAATGACAATAGTGATAGAAATGAGTCTAATGTGCCAATTATTAATCATGTAGATGATGTTGAAAATGAGTCTACTTTGCCAAATGATGTGCCAATTGATGTTGATGAAGATAATGTTGGAAATGAGTCTAATTTGCCAAATGATGTGCCAATTGTTGTTGATGAAGATAATGTTGAAAATGAGTCTAATTTGCCAAATGATGTGCCAAATATATCCAATACTTTTATTGATATTTATGATCCTATGAATTGAAAAAGGACCTATACGAGAAATGAATATTGACTTTCCTCTTGATGACAATAGTAGACATTTTAAATATGCTTATTTTTCTAAAAAGATGAACAATGGTGAGATTAGTGATAGAAAATGGTTGATTTATTCTAAACTCATTGACAAAGTATTCTGTTTTTGTTGCAAGTTGTTTAAATCTATCACTAATAAAAGTTTGTTGGCAAACGATGGATTACGTGATTGAAAACGTATAATTGACAGATTAAAAGACCATGAAAATAGTACCGAGCATATGAATAACATGTCTACTTGGAATGAAGTGGGATTAAG
Source organism: Heliosperma pusillum (assembly GCA_022085475.1). Taxonomy (NCBI): domain Eukaryota; kingdom Viridiplantae; phylum Streptophyta; class Magnoliopsida; order Caryophyllales; family Caryophyllaceae; genus Heliosperma; species Heliosperma pusillum. The sequence continues at coordinate 430,467 of JAIUZE010000026.1, forward strand.
GCTAGATAAGTGTGAAACAATTGATAAAAATTTGCAGGAAACGATTAGGAATGAGAAAAATCAATGGAGGTAAGTGTTACTTAGAATTTTTTCAACTGTGAAATGTCTTGCTACTCATAACTTGGCATTTAGAGGATCTAATGAAAAATTATATCAAGATAATAATGGTAATTTCTTAGGATTAATTGAAATGATTGCTGAATTTGATGTGGTAATGCAAGATCATGTTAGAAGGATTCAAAACCGTGATATTCATCATCATTATCTTGGACATAAAATTCAAAATGAATTGATCTCCCCTTTGGCTTATAATGTGAAATGTTCTATAATCAAAACTATCAAAGAGGCAAAATATTGCTCTATAATTCTTGATTGTACTCCTGATATTGCTCACCAAAAACAAATGACTTTGATAATACAATGTGTGAATATGTCAAATGAAAAAATTAAAATTGAAGAGTATTTTTTAGAATTTTTGGAGGTGACTGATACAATAGGTTTAGGACTTTTTCTTGAACTAAAAAAGGTTTTAAAGTCTCTTGATCTTAATATTGATGATGTAAGAGGTCAAGGTTATGATAACGGCTCCAACATGAAAGGAAAGCACCAAGGTGTACAAAAACGTTTACTTTAAGTTAACCCGAGTGCATTATATATGCCTTGTGCTTGTCATAGTTTGAATCTTGCTCTTAGCGATATGGCACATTCTTGTACAAGAGTCGTTTCATTTTTTGGTATTGTTCAACGCATATATGCATTGTTTTCTGGTTCCTAAAAAAGATGGAAGATTTTGGTTGATAATGTTCCCGAATTTACTTTGAAATTTTTATCTAATACTCGTTGGGAGAGTTGAATTAAAAGTGTGAAAGCTATTAGATTTCAAGCACCTCAATTAAGATTGGCTTTGTTGGTTTTATATGAATCTTGTGATAGTGATGCAAAGTCAAATAGTGAAACTGAAAGTTTGTATAATGCACTTGGGAGCTTTGACTTTTTGCTTGGAATGATTATTTGGTATGAAATTTTATTTGTCATAAATAAGGTTAGTAAGAAATTACAATCTAAGTCCATGTGTATTGATACAATTATAGTTCTAGTTGAAGGTATAATGTCATATTTTGAGAAGTTTAGAGTTGATGGCTTTCTTTCTTGTATGAATATTGCTAAAGATATTGCACTTGATATGGATGTAGAGCCTATTCTTCCGACAAAGCGTCGCATTATTAGAAAACGACATTTTGATGAAACTAATGAAGAAGATGAACAAAACAAATCGCATGAAGAAGTATTTAGACTTGAATATTTTTTGGTGGTTGTTGATATGGCAAGTGCTTCTTTGAAAATTAGATTTGAGCAACTAAAAACTTTTGAAAGTATTTTTGGATTTTTATTTGATTCAAAAATGTTAAAGTCTTTAGTTGAAAATGAATTGAGAGAATGTTGTGAAACTTTCAAGATTACATATACATCTGATGTTGATTTAAATGACATTTACTTAGAATTGAAAGTGTTACAATCTACTTTGCCAAATACATTACTCTCAGCTACTGAAATTCTTGAGTTCGTCAAATGTGCATATTGTGCTTCAATCGCATATAGAATTTTTTTAACAGTTCCGGTAACCGTGGCGTCAGCTAAAAGAAGTTTTTCGAAGTTGAATTTGATCAAAACCTACTTGAGGTCGTCAATGTCGGAAGAACGCTTGAATGGTCTTGCAATGTTATCAATCGAGAAAGAACTTTTGAAAAACATCGATGTTGATGTTATTATTAATTACTTTGAATCTCAAAATGCTCATAGATCGTGCTTTTTGTGATTTCTTTATACATATATAACTTGTATTAGACAATTATACTTTATTTTAATTGAATTGAATTTTTTAAAAAGGCCTCATTTTAGCTTTTTGCCTAGGGCCTCAAATTGTTTAGGACCGACCCTGTGTAGATCTATAATCTTGTTGTTTAGTTGGTGTGTCTTATGTGCCTTAGCTTGTGACATAAACTGTTAAGCCAAACATTCAGCCTTTTAATGAATCATTTTTATTAATCAAATGAATCATCCATCTTTACATACGCACTGCTAAGTTAACTTGTTTACCAAATTTGTTAGGTTACCAGTTTCCTCTACCGAGCACCGGAGGTTTTGCTCGGCTCACGTACTTACACAACCGCAGTTGACGTGTGATCTGTACTTATCTTAAACATAAAAGTTTTTATTAATATTAATATTAATATTATTTATTATCATTATTTTATTACTATTATTACTATTATTATTATTGTTATTATTAATTAATTAAATAATACTCCATTCATCTCATATTTATCCCTCGTTATAACTTTGACCATAAATAAGTGTTAAAATATAAAAATTAAGACGTTATAACAAAAAACATTTACATTCATCATAAAAACTATATTTTGGAAACATATTTTTTAAATGAAAAAGAAAATTGAATATAAATGAAGAGAAATCGAGTCAAAGTGTCGTCTCGAAAACTCTGCAATACAAACTACGAAAATTATTATGAAATGGGGGAAATATTCTATTAATAGCAATTACTATCAATATTATTAATATTCATATTATTTATTATTATTATTATTATTATTATAATTACTATTATTATTATTATTATTATTATTATTATTATTATTATTATTATTATTATTATTATTATTATTATTATTATTATTATTATTATTATTATTATTATTATTATTATTATTATTATTATTATTATTATTATAGTAATAGTAATAATAAAAATATAATAGTAATAGTAATAATTATTATTATTTTTATTTTTATTTTAATTTATAAAAAAAGGCAAATTTTATTAAGCTCAAACCACAATTTACAAGAATTTAGTGGTCAACCGAGAAACTATCAGGGGAACCACTCCTACTACTACTACTAGTACTATTGCTATTACTATTAAACTATTATTATTATCACTAATTACTATTGTTATTATAATGAATGTTATGACTTATGAGTTATGACTATCAAAATCAATCATATTAATATTAATATTATTATTTATATTTACTAATATTATTATTAAGACTAATGATAACAACTAATAATATTTATCATTATCATTGCCATTATGATTATAATAATAATAATAATAATAATAATAATAATAATAATAATAATAATAATAATAATAATAATAATAATAATAATAATAATAATAATAATAATAATAATAATAATAATAATAATAATAATAATAATCAATGTTGTCAGGATCGGGATTCTACTTTGAATCGTTATAGTCCCGTTAGATCGGATCGTGGGATCGAATCGTGGGATCGTACGATCCTACGATTCTCGCTAGTTTATGTATGATTGATGGAAGGGATCTCACTAATGTGTAAATTAAGTATAAAATAGCATAAATAAAGTACTAATTATATAATTATAAAAGCCACGATAATGTTTTTGAACAAAAGAAGTAATAATTCAACCGTTAATGTCACCATTACTAGTTTACAGCATCTAAGGAGCAAAATGTTGAACAAATAGTGACATGGACAATTGAAATCTCGGATAACATACTAATATCAACACTAGTCATCAAAGCTTATTTAGGGTTCATGGGTGATGAGTAATGATAGCAGATTGATGAATGTTAAATTGGGACTTAGGGTTCATGGGTTTTCGACAAAAGAAAGGGAATTAGGAAGTTGAGTTTACTTGTTTATGTAGTTGTTTGCTTATTTTTACGGCTTTTTTTACTTTATTTGCCTTATGGGTCAATGAAATAAAGGGATTTAAGAGTGTTATCGGCCTTACAAAGTTGTAAGGATATGTGGCCCACTTGCCCACTAAATTTAAAGGCCTTTATTAAAGGCAAAACAAAGAATCGTACGATTCTACGCCGATTCTGAACGATTCTACGATTCTACACGATTCTACACGATTCTGAACGATTCCACGGCGATTCTACTCCATGCCGATTCTACGAACGATTTGGATCGTTTACCTATTTTTGGATCGTAGGATCGTACGATCCGGATCGCGATTTTAACAACATTGATCATAATCATAATTATTATTGTTGTTGTTGTTATTATTATATTAATTATTATTATTTTTTCAGCTCCAATAAGCTTATTTCACTTCAGCTTTATTCAGTTTAATTCAGTTCAGCTCCATTCAGTTCAGTTCAGTTCAGCTCTATTAAGTTCAGTTCAGTTCAGTTCAGCTCTCAAAAGTCAGAAAGAACAGGGCCTTAGATCAACACTTCTAATTGAGTCCAAATACATTGCTCTTGGACTCTAAGCGTTAGCTTATCCCAGTTTTTTAGAGGTTGGGGCACGGCATCGAGGCTAGATTGTTTGCTTTACTGTGATTTGATTTGGACTACTTATTATTAGGCCATCCCTAGTAATAACGAGTTTGTCTTCAGATATACGGTTTAATGTGACCATAGACCGACATCAGACATATTTTCCCAATGTTAGGGAATACGCACCCTACTGCAATCAAAATGGCCCATTTAAAATGAATAATTTCAAGTTCACGGCTCTTAGCGAACATTTTGATCAGCGGATAACCCGACTGTGTTTGCGGACTTTTGTTAGTGTATCGCCCCTTGTACAACTGTTTTCGAAAAAAGGGCAAATTCAGAACATTGACAAATATTTTAACGAATACCAAAGCAAGGTCTCTAAATTTATTGTGTGTGCGAATGTAAACTGAAGTCGACAATGAACAAAAATACAGCACATGCGTAGTTATATCGAGTAAACACTGAATACGTATGTGTTAAAGAGTTGGATTAAAAGTCGTTTCGAAACACCAAATGCGTTAAAATTTCAAAAATAACTAGTGGTATATAATTCATAATATTTTTTTGAGACAAATTCTCATCTAATACGGATGTATCAGTCTTAAACTTATGAAAAAAGTTTGTGTACAGATTTACGGTTTAAAACATTGCATTGCTCGAAAATATGACTTTAAACAATACAAAGATGTTACCAAGATGATAGGAACCAACATAACATAAAACTTGGACATACTCAGAATAACGTTTAATATCCATTCCGAGTTCAAATAACCGTTAGCTTTAGCATCAATTAAACTTTCCGATTTACCAATTGTGCAGTGGCTTCTACGTCTTGCAATTTCCCGTCTCCAATGTCTCCAAGAATGACACATTCTTCATTAATCATGATTCGCTTAAGAGCTACAGCATTTTTAACCAAATATCGAGCTAGTTCCATCTCATCTCCGGTTTTCCTAAACCCGTCAAGCTTAACTTCCTTCAAGTGATAATGTGGGAGGTCTGGGCATTTTCTTTTTCGATTCTGTATAGTGTAATGCCACCTGTACAACTGTTTGAGAACAAATACAAATTCGAAACATTAATTGTTGTATTTGTCAATAGAGGTTCGATACTGTACTAGTTGTAATTAAACTATGGATAAACGAGAATGAAGCCTTCCAAAATACTACTGCGGAAGTTAAACTAGTGACTAACCTTTAGATGTAATACCTCAAGGAACGGACAAGCATTTAAGAAATGAGTTGTGGTGACCACGACATGAAGAATCGGGACCTTAGCCTCCACGTCCAGCCGCTTTAAACGAGAAATCAAATTACTTGCAGGGAGTGGGCTTATTTCCTACAGAAAAACAAGAAACATTGTCGTAACTGGTAAGTATGCTGGACATGACATTATCACAAAAGTTATACAAAAAGAACTATATCATGAGATCTTGACTACTCACATATGTCATCAACAAAAGAGACAATGCTTGAAGCTTTGGAGCACGGTTTGCGAGGGCGCGAAAGGGTAATGAGCAGCCATCATGATCAAATATCAACCCAAGATTAACTTCTCTCAGAAGAGGCACATGTGAAAATTTGAAACACAGTACATAACTTGTACATTCAAGTATCTCAAGATTCGGACAATTGAGTACCATTTCATCGACGTGTTCATGAAAGACTAGTTTCTTTAAAACGGGTAGTTTAATGTTTACCGTTATAGGTGATAACCCGAGGCAGCGAACTAACCTAAGTGACATGAGACGTAAACCATGTCAAAGACAAAAGTCAACTAGATCAATTATCAAGATTGCCACCCTTCAATCAAGGAATGTCTAATTTGTAAACATATAATCACATATAATACTTAGCTATAATTACTTATTTGTTACCCTCTTTAGCTCCACTAATTGTGGAATATGTCTTTGTAACTTTGTATATAATCATATCATTGTAATCATTCTAATTAAGCAATACAAAACAATCATTGTTATATTATTTACATGGTATCCGGAATCACATCGATCCTTGTACTACTCACCATTTCCGCTGCTCTAACAACCAACGATATACCCATGGCAATCACCAGCACCCAAATAACCAACACGGCCGAACCCAACAAACCACTACTCTCCGTCTCCTTCCCGACTTGCACAAAACTAACTCCAACCAATTACCGAGCATGGCACTACCAAATCAGTCGCCTATTCTTTGGCTTCGCCCTCTTCTCCTACCTTGATGGTACCACCAAGCCACCACCTACAACCACAAAACCAGCCGCTACTACGGCCAATCCAAACCCTGAACCCATACCCAATCCTGCCCATGAAACATGGTTCCGTCAAGACCAACTCATTCTCGGAGCCCTAGCAGGCACCCTCGACGATGCCGTAGCACCCGTCCTCCTCGATGCAACCACGTCCCACGAGGCATGGACAACACTAGCCACCACCTATGCCAACCCCTCCCGAGGACATATCCTACAATTAAAGGATCGTCTTCGTACCATTTCTCACACCGGCAAAACCATTTCCGAATACATGCTAGCCATCAAAGAATGCACCACCCAATTAGCACAATTAGGCAAGCCAATCGATGCCGAAGATATTACCTCCCACATCATAAATGGTCTCGACTACAATCTTTATAAACCCGTCATCGACGCAATCCGCGCTCGTGACTCACCCATTTCCTTTGAACTATTTCATGAAAAACTGATTCAACATGAACTCACCATCAAAAATCACCCACCCACTCAGACCAACACCAACTTCAACCCCTCGGCTCACGCAGCCTACACCCGACCATACCACCACAACAACAACACCTACTCACGCCACAACAACAACCAGCAACGACCTACCCAGCACCAACCCACTACCTACCAAAACAGTAACCAAAACCGTAACCAATCCAGCCACAACTCGACTCCCAACCCGTCAAGGAACAAATCATGTCACCACACTAGCTTATCACACCCCATATGATGGACCGGATGATCTCGTAATTGGTGGCGGCTCGTCTTTGTCTATCTCACATCTTGGTTCTTTCTCTATCCCTACAACTACTCATGCTTTAAAATTTACCAACGTTCTTTTCGTTCCTAGTATTTCTAGACCATTAATTTCCGTCTCACAATTTTGTACCGATAACCATGCTTATGCCTTATTTTCTTCTACCTCTTTTTGTTTTAAGGAACTCAAGACGGGGGAAACTCTACTTGAAGGACCATTCCTCGATGGCTCATATCAATGGAAACCAACCACCAAGCCGCCTCAAGCCCTAGTCGCAAATAAATCCTCGAGTGCTTTGTGGCATACTCGATTAGGACACCCCTCCACCTCCACCTTAAGACTCTTAAACTCTAGTTTTAATTTCAATATTTCCGATTCGTCGCACTGTAATTCTTGCTTAATAAACAAAAGCCACAAATTACCGTTTTCGACTTCAACTCTCACATCACACGCACCATTTGATTTAATTTATTGCGACGTATGGACGTCACCAATTACCTCCACCGACTCATACAAATATTATGTTATATTCGTTGATCATTACACTCATTATATTTGGCTATATCCGTTAAAAAATAAATCCGACACCGCTACAACATTTCACCGCTTCAAGGCTATTATAGAAAAATACTTCAACCGCCCTATCCGACAATTTTACTCGGACAATGGTGGTGAATACATTAAATTCACTCCCAACCTACTCGACAATGGCATAACCCACCTTACATCACCACCACACACACCCGAACACAATGGGTTCGCGGAGCGTCGTCACCGCCACATTGTCGAAACCGGACTAGCCCTACTCACTCACGCTCATATGCCAACCAAATATTGACCCTTTGCTTTCTCCACAGCCACCTATCTAATCAACCGTCTACCATCCCAAACACTCACCAATCAATCTCCTTACAAACTCCTCTTTGGGAACCACCCTAACTATCACAAATTACGACCTTTTGGTTGCCTTTGTTATCCATGGTTAAAACCTTACACTAGTCATAAACTCGAACCCGAATCCGCTCCTTGTGTTTTTGTTGGTTACTCCAACACCCAAAGTGCTTACCTTTGTCTCAACCCCACAACCCATCGCCTCTACACATCGAGACATGTTCGTTTTATCGAGACGGAATTCCCTTACCCAACGCTCTCCAACTCCCCACTCCCGACTTTATACACCCCTCCCCAATGGTGCACCCTAACCGTACCCTTTCTCCCACCACCAGACCCACCATCCCGTGCCACTGACACTCCTCCCCATAACCCACCAAACCCTCCATCCCCTGCCTCCACACCCCCTGCCTCGCCACTCTCTCCCAAAACATCCCCATCCCCTGCCTCCACCCCTGCCTCCACACCCCCTGCCTCGCCACTTTCTGCTTCACCATCTCCAACGCCACCACCTCCTCCCCCTCCACCACCCATCCATCGAACCCGGCTCTCCAACAACATCATCGTGCCCAATCCCAAATACTTTAAAACCCCACACCAAGCCCATACAGCCATTCTCAACCTTACCCACACCACACCCAATACAACCAAACAAGCACTCCTACACTCACAATGGCGTCAAGCCATGACGGAAGAGTTTGAAGCCCTAACCCGAAACAATACCTGGACCCTTATACCCTCTCACCATGCCCCGAATGTTGTTGGTTGCAAATGGGTATATCGCATCAAATACAACCCCGACGGTAGTCTCAAACAACACAAGGCTCGCCTTGTTGCAAAAGGTTTTCATCAACGCCCCGGGATTGACTATTCGGAAACGTTTATTCCTGTTATCAAACCAACTACGATCCGATTAATACTCACCCTTGCTGTCACGAATAAGTGGCACCTACACCAAATTGATATTAACGTTGCTTTCTTGCAGGGACAACTCACGGAATCGGTCTTTATGAGCCAACCGGCAGGCTTCGTGGATACTACCAATCCCACCTATGTATGTCAACTCAACAAGGCTATTTATGTAACAACCCGGATTTTTAAAACAAAAGAAATAACTTAATAATAAATAATCCATCAGAGTACAAAGATGAATAGGGTCAAGGTGGCGGAAACACCTGACCAATCCGGATCGATACTCAAATCCAAAACTAAACTAATACATTATTAATTTTCATAAACTAGATTAACTTCTAAACAATTTATTTGTCTCGCCACGAGTCTCTCCAGCCCAAGCATCCAGACACAAGCAGCAATCACTTCAACCTGAGAATGGGGGTCGACAATCAGTCGGGAGTAACTAGATGCTCTCCCAGTCAAGTTTACAACAGGCTGAATTAATAACAATCTATAACAACAGACAGTAATCATAACAGACATGTGAAGCAATTTATACAATATGACGTGCAACATAACTTACTATGACATCATCATTACCAGACGAATGCAACTACACAAACCCCTAGACCATGAACACTAACTCGACCGAAAGTGACACATGATCCATAGCAATAAAGTCACCAATTCAATCAACAAGACATAGCGAATAGAATGAACGCCGTTAGAGCGATTAACGAACTGCCTCTAACCACTAGAGCGTATAACGAACTGCCTCTAGCTAATGGAGCGTATAACGAACTGCCTCCATCGGTGTGGACCGTATAACGAACTGCATCCACTATGGACCGTATAACGAACTGCATCCACGGTACTATGTATAGCGTATAACCACTGCCTATATGTCTAAGACCTGGCCAGACCCTCGATGCATTAACTGTACATCGAACGACACTCGGGGACGAGAGCGTATAACGAACTGCCTCTGATACCCCCCGAACATAGACCATAAAACCGAATCCCCAAAGGGTAGCGTTAGTTCATTCCGATAGTATATAACATATACTATTGTCATCTATTCAACCAATAACAAACGAATGCACAGTATAACTGACTGTACTAACCAATGTGTGAACAACGTCACGACCCAACACAGAAACAGTATAACTGACTGTCCAACAATGCGTGAACAACGTCACGACTAAACTCAAGAACAGTATAACCGACTGTCCAACAATATAGGAATAAGGATAACCAATACGATATGCAAACATAGCGTTATAGTCCAACTAACCATAACACCACACATAAGCAAGCACATATCACCAAAGGTTATAGTATCTTGACCTATAACATTACACCTCAAAGGTCATGTTATAGTTCGAGTTACCATAACAGCAGACACAGAAGCATATAACAACTCAATGTTATAATACCACTAACTATAACCTTCACTTAACCTTAGTGAAGTTATAGTAACTTCAGCTATAACCTTCACTCAGCCTTAGTGAAGTTATAGTAACATCAGCTATAACTTTGGTTAATCTTGTCAGGTTATAGTATCATCAACTATAACCCTCACTTAACTTCAGCAAAGTTATAGTACACCACCTATAACTTTGGTTAAGCTTATCAGGTTATAGTATCATCAACCATAACCTTCACTTAACTTCATCAAAGTTATAGTACCTTCAGCTATAACTTTCACTCAACTTTAGTGAAGTTATAGCACTTCAAGCTATAACTTTATACGTGCGAGGTTATAGTATCATCAACTATAACTCTCTTCCGTCACGGGTTAGTCCTCTGTAACACCATCATCGAGGGGTCGACTCCAAGGTACAAACCGCCATGTCACCACAACGAGTCTTGTTATAGTACACCGCATCATAACGTCACTTTCAAAGTTATAACTCAAATAAGTATAATTAGGGTAACTTACATGCAAAGTTATAGCAACTTCAGCTATAACCTTAATGATGTAAACCAAAACCATAATTTCTCAACATAAGCAAACCCTAGCCTCTCCCACAAGGAGAAGCCAAAACCCTAGGCCACGGCCAACCCTAGGGGCCGCGCCTCCAAAACGACGCTAGGGTTCGCAATTTGAACCCTAGTTCGCACACCAAATGAATAATTGAAAATATAATAACAACATGAATATTAAATGCAATTAAACATGTGAATCATAAGCATAAATAACCACACAAAACACAAACAATTAATCATACAATCAATCATTATATCATGTTAATAATTCACTTTCTATAAACATAATTAAAGGAAAACACCTAGTTACCTTTATTACGCAATAAAGACCACAAAGTAATATTTATCTTCATAAAGACGCCATTAATATTAGGCTATAGAAATCCTCCTCCAAAAACGCCCAAAAGAAATACATCTTCTTCTTTTTCTTCTTATTTACCCATCAAATATATAAACCCTAAAGGTAGGTCTAAACCCCATACAATCGAGTCCCTTAAAAATATTATGAATAAAATATATTATAGAGGTAAGAGCCAGGATTGTAAATATATAATTTATATTCGATTTGGATGAAGATAGTTGCATAACAATGGAGTCAAAGAGAGAAAAATAAGAATAGAGGAAGAAGGGAGGTGCTCCGGCCGAATAACGCACATGCACGAAAGAATTGAATGAGCAACCTAGCTACTAGGTTAATCTTTTATATTTATAATAGAATTTAAGTGGGCTTTTGACCCATTAACTCACAAGATGGATAATCCAATTACAAATTAGGTTTAAAGTAATTAAAACGCTCAAAGAGTTTATATTAGAAAAGTAGTAATTAAATTAAAATAATAAAATCGTGCGCGGACATTTTAACCCATCCAAATTAGGTAAAAACGGAAAATAACATAAAAGAAATCGCAAGCGTTAAATACGCATTAAATAATTAAACTCGTAAAATAATTATTTTAATAAATAAATTTCCGGATAAAATTTATTATAAAAACACAGGGTGTTACAATTTACGGCCTCAAACAACAACCATTCACATAACCTTATTCGTTTTAATTTATGTTGACGATATAATCGTCACTGGACCAAACCAACTTACGATAACCAATTTTATTAATCAAATTTCACAAAAAATTTCCCTCAAAGACTTAGGACCGCTATCATATTTTCTCGGAATCGAAGTCACCCCAACAAAAAACGGATTGCACTTGAATCAAACCAAATATTTGTCCGACCTTCTTGTCAAATTTCACATGGACAACTCGAAACCCGCCTCCACCCCTATGCTCCCCCACCCTCCTCTAGTTAAAGACACCACGGCTCAAGTCGAAAATGAGTCTGACTATCGCTCCATAGTCGGTAGCCTACAATACCTATCCCTCACCCGACCCGACATTGCTTTCTCGGTTAATAAATTAGCTCAATTTTTAACCCATCCAACCGTGACTCATTGGGCCGCTTTAAAGCGACTCCTTCGATACCTCAATGGCACACTACATCTTGGCATCCAGTTAACCACCTCATCACCCCTATGCCTTCACGCGTTCTGCGACGCAGACTGGGGAGGTGATCCCTATGACTATCTTTCTACCACCGGTTATATCATCTACCTAGGTAGCAACCCTATTTCATGGTCCGCCAAGAAACAAAAGGCGGTGTCATGCTCCTCCACCGAAGCTGAGTTTAGAGCTGTTGCAAGCACCTCTGCCGAGCTCATTTGGCTCCAAAACCTTCTGCTCGAACTCAGTATCTCAACAAGAAACCCGTCGATGATATACTGTGATAATCTAAGCACTACTACCTACTCGGCCAACCCGGTTTTCCACTCAAGGATGAAGCACGTTGCCCTTGCTTTCCACTTCGTCAAGGAACAAATACGTAATGGCTGTATTCGGGTTCAACACATTAATGGCTCTGATCAACTCGCGGACACACTTACTAAGCCGCTCCACAAGCCCCGGTTCCTATCACTTTCATCCAAGATTGGCCTTCGCTATCGCCCGTCCATCTTGAGCGGGAATGTCAAAGACAAAAGTCAACTAGATCAATTATCAAGATTGCCACCCTTCAATCAAGGAACAAATCATGTCTAATTTGTAAACATATAATCACATATAATACTTAGCTATAATTACTTATCGAAAAATTCACGTGGTACCTCCGAGATTTGACATTTTGCACGAAATACCCAAAATTTTGATTTAGAAAACTTTCAGAGGTCATAACTTGTGTTTACGAGATCATAAAATGACGATTTGTTTTTTCAAATCGATCATCTTTCCGAGAACTACGATTTGAAAAAAAAAATTATTGTATTTGGATCCCGTAGCTAGGAGTTATTGCATGTCAAAGTTTTTTTGACCGAACAAAGTTTGAGCGAGCATATCTCTTGGTTACGAATTTCGAATTCGACAATTTTTCTTTTTCAAATCGTAGTACTTGGAAAAACGATCGATTTGAAAAAAAAAAATCGTCACTTTCTGATCTCGTAAACACGAGTTATGACCTCTTAAAGTTTTCCAGATCAAAATTTTGGTTATTTCGTGCAAAATGGCAAACCTCGAGGGTACCATGTGAATTTTCCGATTACTTATTTGTTACCCTCTTTAGCTCCACCAATTGTGGAATATGTCTTTGTAACTTTGTATATAATCATATCATTGTAATCATTCTAATTAAGCAATACAAAACAATCATTGTTATATTATTTACAAACCATTGGACAAAATACACTCAGTCTCCTCCTCAGATTCTTAATGTAGGTCTTTCGGATTACATAAAGAAGCAAATACACAAGTTAGAACTGATATTTAGTAAAAAATCTTAACTGAATCAAATTAAACATTATAAAAGTGAACTCATGTAGCTGTAAGATTTAGGCAATGGCGACCTCAGGCACGTCTTTTGGTCGCGCTTGAATATTCTTGTGTTTTCGTCTGAATGGCCGGAAAATATTCTAACAATTGATGTTCATACCAACCTCCGACATTTTTTCCCAGTGTTTTTGAGTTTATTATTTGGTGATTTGAGTTGTTCTGTAGTATAGGAGTCCTAGGAGTCCTGGGATGTATGGATAGCTATTTGACGATTTGTTGTTGGATACTCCCGCCTCGACGTAATTTTGGGTCGGGTTCATAGCTTGCGTTTAGCCCAAATTTCGGACCGACGTAAATCACACTTAGATCACCACAATTATAATTACGTCCAACATCACAAATATAAAAACATATTGAAATTTCAAGAATAACACATAAAATAACATCACATTCAATTAGATAGATAACACATTAACACATAATTAATTTACATTGAAGCTCAACATTCTCAAAATAATAACAAGAACTCGAACCATCCCAAACCCGTCATCCTAATAAATTCCTAAAATACTCCTCACTTGCCGGGTACAAAGTTAGTAGCGAAAGCCCACGCATTGTTGTTAACCGGGTCAGCAAGGTGATCCGCCAAGTTCTCCAATGGACCCTTACCCGTAACAATAGCTTGAACAAAGAACCCGAACATAGAAAACATAGCCAATCGACCATTCTTAATCTCCTTAACCTTCAATTCCGCGAAAGCTTCAGGATCCTCAGCCAATCCCAGCTGGTCAAAGCTCCCACCGGGGTAAAGCGGGTCGACCACTTCCCCAAGTGGCCCACCCGCAACCCGGTAACCCTCAACCGCACCCATCAAAATAACTTGACAAGCCCAAATGGCTAAAATACTTTGTGCATGGACTAAACTAGGGTTACCCAAGTAGTCCAACCCACCCTCGCTAAATATTTGTGAACCGGCCTTGAACCAGACCGCCTCACCGAACTTAACCCCGTTACGAGCTAACAACTCAGGGAAAACACATCCTAATGCACCCAACATGGCCCACCTACAATGAATAACTTCAAGCTCACGGTTCTTAGCAAAGGTTTCAGGGTCAGCTGAAAGACCAGCAGTGTCCCAACCGTAGTCACCAGGGAACTCCCCACTTAAGTAACTCGGGGCTTCCCCGGAAAATGGACCCAAGTACTTAACCCGGTCGGGTCCGTACCATGGACTCCCGGATGAAACGGGTTTGGGCTTACCCGCAGTTTTTCTCATGGTGATTCTTCCTTCACCTAGGATTTCCGAGGAATTCGGACCGAGGTTTACGGCTTTTCCCGCTAAAGATGGAGATGAGAGTGCCATTGTTGTAGAAGCCATAGTTTTGCTAAGAGAAGTTATGAGATATTATTGGATTGTAAGAAAGTTTTTGTTAGTTGATGAGTTTATGTTACGTATTTTAATTTGTAGATATGTGTTTTTATAAGGAGGGTTTTGGATGTTGTTATCGTAATGAGGATCTAAATGTGAGTTGTTATTTGTTGTTGAGATTTTGGAAGTGGCTTAGTTGGGAAGATGCTACACATACACAATGTGTATGGAAAATTCCATACACAACGAATAGGAGGGCGACACGTGGCAACCTAGAGTTAACCTATGGTAGTTAGGTTAAGGGTAGGTTAGTCATTTAACATCTATGGTTAACTTAATCACTACCTCTAGTCAACTCTAATTATGGTAGAATTTTATTCAAATCCCAATCTTATATATTTCCAAATCCAATATTTTTTTATTTGGACGTTTTGTATTATTGGACGTTTTGTATTTTATTTATTTTATTTATTCACACATATTTCGGTTTTTGGCATTACTTTTATTAATTTTATTTCTTTTATTCATTAAAGTTTAGACTAAAATCGTTTAACCTTAAATTAATTAAATTCTTTTATTCATTTAACATCCTTTAACCCCCCTAATTTATTTCATCAAACTTACTCGTTTAACCCTAAATTAATTAAATTCTTTTATTCATTTAACAGCTTTTTATTAATCAAACTTAGATAATTATACGATTATATTAATCAAATTGATGAACACTCATAACCTAATTCGATTATTTTAATCAAATCGAGTGACGCTAATTAATTCGATAAATTTAACCGTAATACAAATATCAAAATTGTGATTATTCCTTTTTAAATAATTATACGATATAGTATAATTATGTTATTACTTTCGTTCTTTAAAATAAAATAGTTTTACACCGAAATTAATGTTAACAATTATATTAGAATTTTTTTTCAAAGTAGGGTTATTGGGACAATTAAATCTCGCTTTAGGGTTGTTTTGAAACTATTTCTCGCCAATGGGTCCACGTCATCACTTTTTATTTTTTTTTCCAGATTTGAGGTAAATCGCTATGCCCCATAGCGATTTTACTGATTTTAGGTAAAATCGCTATGGTGTATAGCGATTTTGCTAATTTTTTCATAACACCCACACAGCAGAAAGTACGCGTCAAGAAGGAAAGAAATATTTGAGTAAATCGCTATGCTGCAAAGCGATTTAGGTCGTTATATAAAAAAAAACCCGGCTCACTCTCTCTCCTATAACTCGTCAATTTGTTCCAAACAAAAAATCCCCAAATTTAAAACCCTAGAAAATCCGAAACCTACCAAAACTTCTCAAATCATAACCCTTTTCTACATAAATTTACACAAGTTAACAAGTAAGAAGCCCTCTTCTTCCTATTTAAACGAATAGGTAAGATTTATTGTTGTTTTGGCAATTGTTAATGTTGAATTAGTTACTAATTACAATAGATTGTTTGTTTTTAGTAATTATTGCTAGAAATTAGTTAATTAGTAGCTTAAGTGTTGTTAATCTTTTGATTTTAGTTGTGTGATCATAGTAATGGAGGTAAATAATTATCCTTTAACATGTTGGTGGAGTGGTGATGTTGTTGAAGAAGGGGAAAGTGTTACTTATAAAGGGGGTTGTGAAACCTTTATTATTGTCAATAGTAGCTTAAATTTTAGTGATCTTAAGAGTGAAATTTATGATGCATTAGAAATTGATCCTACAAAATTTGAGTTAAGTATTAGGATGAAATTTCCAAGTGTAAGAGGTTATAAGTTGTGTTGTTTGAATAATGATAGAAGTTTAAGAGCGTTGTGGGCTAGTGTGTGTCAATCGAAAGCGGCGTCTATGGATTTGTACTTAGATTTGGTACCTATTGCTCCCTCTAATGAAATTGTCCAACCTCCTCCTTTTTCATTTACAAATATGATTAGTCAAGTCGAGAATCCTAATTGGTCAAGTGTGTCCTTGGGTAATAATAATGTTGATGAAGGTGATATAGATTGTAATATTGAAGGGGATGAGGTTGAGGGAGATGTCGAGGAAGAGGATGCTATGTTGTTAATTGTTGATGATGATGATATTGATACAGACCTTGTTTCTCTTGGTGTTCCCAATAGTGAATTTACTAAGCTTCATCAATTTGACGAAGATTATGTAAATAGTTGGTACAAATCAAAGGATGTCTCTTTTGTAAATGGTGGTGAGTTTATGGTGGGACAAGAGTTTGCAAACAGAAAAGTGTTGCGTGAAGTTGTAATAGCATATAATGTGAAAAGAAACCAAATTTCTAAAACGGTTGAGTCAAGATCTAACACTATTAGTTACAAATGTGGAAGAAAACTAAACCCTTGTTTAAGTGGCAACCCTATACTCCCAATATCCTTGCTCTTCTTCCTCCTATATGTACCGAGGATACCGAGACTTGGATTGTGAAAACACCTTTAATTTGCTTTGAAGTTGTTGAGTGGCATTATCCGGAAAGAGTAGTTCGACAATTTGGTTATCATCCGGAAGTGCCACAGGGGCGTGACACGGATACCGATTTGCATGATATGGACCGTAGAATGAAAAAGAAGAACTATGAACACTTGCACCGTCGCCGCATTGAGTGGTGGATGAACCGCAAGCGTCA
Source organism: Heliosperma pusillum (assembly GCA_022085475.1). NCBI lineage: Eukaryota > Viridiplantae > Streptophyta > Magnoliopsida > Caryophyllales > Caryophyllaceae > Heliosperma > Heliosperma pusillum. The sequence continues at coordinate 448,347 of JAIUZE010000026.1, forward strand.
TATGTTGCCACCCGGAAACCCTTATAGTGGTCATATAAGTTATAATGACCCTTATATGGAGTGGTATCGTGATCACACCCGTCTCATCATTAGCCCACTTAGTTCGACAACAGAGAGGATCTATGAAGCCAACCATGATTACTACCCCACCGCGGCGGATTATTCATTACTCGTAAGTTATATAACTCTTATCTTTTTTTATCTTCATATTTCAATTATTTGGTTAGTGTATTAATTTATTAGCTCATTTTACAATACAGACCCAAGGACATGTGTTCAACTACAACCACTCTTCCAACATGCTTGCCCAAATACCCGATGATGTGCCACTGACTCATATAAAGATGTTGCAAGCTATGCAAGCAATGTCACTTCAATCGCTCCAAGGCACAAGGCAAGCTCATCTAATCCAACAACATGAAGAAGAAGTTTTTACACAAGACATGGAAGAAGAAAATGAGGAGGATGAGGTAGCTCCACGATATAATCTTCGTCATACGGGGGGGAGAGTTAACCAAGAGCAAGAGGATGAGCCTGAAGGATCTAATTCACAAAGGAAGGCAAAAAGAACCCGGTCCCGTAGAGTTTAGTAGAGTTTAGTTGTGTGTTTGTATGAACTATCTACCCTTTTTAATGTATTTCAAAGACTTGTTTATGTCGTGATTTGAATTTGGTGGTTTGTATGAACTATTTACTCTTTTTAATGTATTTCAAAGACTTGTTTGTGTGTGAATTGAATTTGGTGCTTATATTGCGTGTTTTATATGCAGGTTTTAATAATGGAACAAGTATGAGAAAAAAGTATAATGAATGTTTGTTACTTTTTTTTTTCACAAAGAAGAGCAAAGTCGTGGTGGGGAAAAGCAATTTAGGTTAAATCGCTACTGGGAATAGCGATTTAGCCCCAAATCTTACGTTCCAAATTTGGCAGAACCTTCTGCTTTGTCTGAGTCTGGCATAATTAGCAAATTCGCTATGCCCCATAGCGACTTTACTAAAAAATCAGTAAAGTCGCTATGCCCCATAGCGATTTACCCGATTCTTACATTCCAACTTTGGCAGAACCTTCTGCTTTGTTCATGTCTGACATAATTAGCAAAGTCGCTATTCCCCATAGCGATTTTACTAAAAATCAGTAAAATCGCTTTGCCCCATAGCGATTTACATAATTCTTGCGTTCCAAATTTGGCAGAACTTTCTGCTGTGTGGGTGTTATGAAAAATTAGCAAAATCGCTATACACCATAGCGATTTTACCTAAAATCAGTAAAATCGCTATGGGGCATAGCGATTTACCTCAAATCTGGAAAAAAAAATAAAAAGTGATGACGTGGACCCATTGGCGAGAAATAGTTTCAAAACAACCCTAAAGCGAGATTTAATTGTCCCAATAACCCTACTTTGAAAAAAAATTCATTATATTAATTAATTAATATTGTGTTTGAAATGTTCATATTGATAAATGATTGATTTACTAACCGTGTTTAAAAAAAATCTTTACAAAAATTGTTACCTTGTTTATAGAAAAAGTTGTTTAATAGATTGCCTTATTTAAAATGATGTGTTTTCAAATTATTTTCTTGCCCTTTTAAAAGATTTTTTCTGATTTTTTTTAAATTTTAGTAGTTGTTTAATAGATTGCCTTAAATATTTAGTCATACACATTGATCATTAAAAAATTACACTAAATTTTAATAAATAATTATAGTTGAAAAAACAATGGACTTTGATCTTAATGTGATGCCTTGGGAAGAAGAAGATGATGACCTATTTGAAGACGTTATCCCTGATAATAATGTCAACGATGATGTTGTTAACAATGATGTTGTGAACGAAGATGTTGTTAACAATGATGTTGTGAACGAAGATGTTGTAAACGATGATGCGGTGAACGATGATGCCAACCATGATGATGCCGACCACGATGATAATGTTGAAGACGACGCTCCTCCGGTTGTCGAAGGAGGATTTGTGCAGAAGGTAGCTAATGTATTAAACAGTGGCGGCAACATGGACTCTTTAGAAGTTAACCCCCCCACTCAGGGGATGTCTTTTGTGAATGGGGATGAATTTGCTGCATTTTGTTACTTATATGCATATAAGTGTGGATTTCAACTTTTCATTAGGGCTAACGAAATATTGAAAAAGTACAGCGATAGAGGTGTAAAGCGTAATGGTACAGGGAAAGGCGAACCTCGTTTCTACATGATGAGACGAATAAGGTTATGTTGTACAATGGGTGCAAACCCGAGCAAAAAGAATGGATTTAAAGAAATTGAGGGATTTAAGAAATGCGAATTAGTCATTGAAGCATCGTTACAGAACGATTTCATTGTCATCAATCAGGCTAGGTTGGAGCACAATCATGTCCCAAATCCTGAAAATAGCCGTCACATGGTAAATTACAGGTTATTTGATGAATATTTTAAAAGACGAGCATTGATGAACGACGCCGCCGGTATTTCAATCTCTAAAAATTTCGAAACTTTGGTTAGAGAAGTAGGCGGCCATGATAATTTACCCATCAATCAGCGTGATTTACGGAACATGATTAATCTTGAACGACGACGTAGTAGAATTAATGGTGATGCAGCGGCTTTGGAAGCACGATTTATTAAGCTTAAAGAAGTCGATCCAGATTTTTACTACGCAATCGAGACTGATTATGAAGGTAAGCTATTGAACGTGTTTTGGGCCGATGGACGTTGTAGAGGAATGGCCAAGTCATTTGGTGATGCCGTTTCATATGATGCCACGTTTTGCGTTAATAGGTAACATAATTATTTCAATCTACTTATTATTATACGAATGAAATTATGTCAGCCGTATTATTTGTTTAATTACTCTTTTATGTATTACTTTTTATATAGCTTCATATTAGTATGTAATATTCATTGATTTATTTGTTTTTCTTTTTGTGAAATTGTGTTTCACATTAGTCATTCAATTAGTAATTGTTCAATATTTAAAATACGATTTAGGTGAATCTTAATCACATAACATATCACAAGCATATTATATGATCTCTTAATTATAGCTTGATTGTAGAAGAAGAATTATTAAAAGTATTTTGAAATTAAGAACGGAAAAATTATTGTAGTATTTCGAAATCTTAATCACATAACATTATCACAAGTATTTCGAAATTATTAGATGTAAAATTATTGTAGAAGTAAAAATTATTAAAAGTAATTTATTAAGTAAATAAAAATAGAATATAACTTTTCGAAAAACAATAAGATTGGAATAATAGGTAACAGAATCAATTTTATTAGGAATATATGTTACCAAATTGTTATAATGGCAAAGATATCCTTTAAAAATCTTGGCTAAAATCAAGGTAACAATAATTTAAAAAAGTAAAAGGAACTTCCAAAATTCTAACTAATAGTCGATATAATAAAAATCTGAAATAAAAAAAGCAGTATGTGAAATAAAATTTTTGTACTGGATAAGTTAACAATTTTTTTTTCAAAAAAGAAAAGTGATAAAAAAACTACACCGTGTATAAAAGGGATACATTAATGAATTTTAAAAATTATTTTAACTAATAATAGTATTACATATTTATATCGTGAAAAAAATTTATTGAAAGCCGCGTGATTAAAAACAAAATAAAACAAACTAATAATACTAGATATTTAAATTTGTTTGTTTTATTTTTCAGTAATATTTACGTGTTTTTTAAACTAATGACTTGTTTTTTTTTATTTGAATCGAGTCATTTATGTTTTATAGGTACAAAATGCCATTTACTCCATTTGTTGGCGTAAATCATCACGGTAGTACTGTCGTACTTGCCTCCGCTTTGATTTCACACGAAAATGCAGTAAGCTTTACTTGGGTGTTCAGGCAATGGTTATTGTGTATGGGTAAAGCTCCTTCGGTTATAATCACGGATCAGTGCAAAGGGATTGGGAAAGCCGTGAAGGACGTATTTACTAATACCCCTCACCGTTTGTGTATTTGGCATATGTTGTGTAACGCCACCAAAAATTTGGGATCGTATACCAGGTATCAGGAAATTTATGTTGACCTTAGGAAAGTCGTTTTTGACAGTGCGGATAACGCTGACTTTGAGGAGTCGTGGCAATTTTTTATCGATAAATTTCAGATTGGAGGCAATAGTTGGATCAAAGAATCATATGAAAAACGCAAGTCTTGGGTCCCATTATATTGGAGGGACTATTTTTGTGCAGGTATGTCATCCACACAAAGAAGTGAACAGACGAACAGGTTCTTCAAGATTTACGTCAATGCTGAAACTACTTTGTTCAAGTTCCTTGAGAGTTACGAAAATGCTCTAAAAAGCAAGGTCGAGGAGGAATTAAAGTCGAACTTTGCTTGTCTTGATAAACCTTGTCGTTATGATAAGAACATTCTAGTTGAGGAAGTATTCCAAAAGGCCTACACTAATGATATTTTCGCGGATGTGAAGGAAGAGGTGTACGGTCTAATTCACACAAATGCCGAGTCTGATCGTAACTTTGGGAGTTTCTCTACTTTTAATGTTACGGATGAGGTGACAACACCTTTTTGGAACCGACGGGATAAAAAGTATGTTGTTACTAGTGACACGGCAATTGGTGAGTTTACTTGTACTTGTAAACTTTTCGAATTTAAAGGAATATTGTGCAGGCATATTATTCGTGTTCTACAAATGAAGAAAGTTCAATTTATCCCCGATAAATACATTTTGAGTCGATGGCGAAAGGATGTGGTTCGGGGTTACGAGCACCTAAAAGTTGGGTATTACACACCTGGTGAGTCTGACCGACTGAAGAGATCGCTTGCGGTAACAATAAAGAACGACTACATGTATAGATTGGCATTACATTCTGATGATGCTTATTCCATATATGACGAAGAAACAACGAAGGTGGTGAAGCTATTAGAGGCATTTGTGGGCATTGAAACTCTAAACAACATGGGAGTAGGAACCAATGTTACAAGGGTGTGGGGTCGTAGGCGATTACAAAGGAAGGAGAACAACCAACGTCATATGGTTAGGAACGCGACTCCAGCTAGAGAAGGCACCTTGAAAGATCCTGTTGATAAAAGAGGCAATGGTAGAGCTCCTAGGCCTAGGCAAAGGACAGTTAGGAGGGCAATAAATATGGATGATGCAGGTACTTCGCAGCCAACACCGCGACGAAGAAGAGTCATTCCTAATACACCTCCAAACACTCAGTAGGATTTATTTCATGTCATGTAGTTTTAAATTTTAAACTTTCTAGGTTTTGCCATTATTTAGAACAGTCATATCTTCCTGTTTGTTTCTTTTTTATAAATATGGATTCTCATTTCTTCCTATTTGTTTATTTATTATAAATCTAGTCGATAATATCTTAATTATTTTTCGAAATACTACGTGAAATACTCGTATATATATATTATACGTAAAATACTCGTATAATATATACTACGTGAAATACTCGTATAATATATACTACGTGAAATACTCGTATAATATATACTACTTTTTTTTTGTTACGTGGAATACTACGTTTTTTTTTGTTATTGCACTACGTGAAATACTCGTATATATACTACGTTTTTTTTGTTACGTGAAATACGATTATTTGTTATGTCAAGTAATTTTATTATCAAATTACTATTAAATTTTTTATAATGCGTCCTAATTTATTTGACATACGGTCACCTAATTTTTTTTTTTTAAATTAAGTAATGTCATTTTTTTCAATTCTATTAAAATTCCCTAAATGTAATAGTTTTGTTATCAAATTAAACGTGTAAATGGTAGAAAGTAATATTTTCTAGAAAAAAAAAAATTGACTGCCAAACTTGACTTGACAATTTACCCAATTTGACTAAAATTGCCTAACTTGAAAAGATCATCATTGCCTAACTTGAAAAGATCATCATTGCCTATTCAATTATATAGTTAATATTTATGAAATTCAATAATATCCTTCTTTACGTCTCAATTATGTCTCAATTCCGTCTTAAATAAACATCTAATTAGAAAATTCTATTGCTAGTTTACGTCTAAATTCCGATTACAGAACCCTAAAATTGAGTTTTTCTACAAAATCATTATGTCAACAAATCTTTAAACTATCATTATATTTGATCTTGCATGTGACTGTTACTTGACTCATGAATTGAAATATGCAATATTAAAACTGATTTACACATGCAATTATAGACGAGTAAGAAAACGAATTTTTCTAATATACATATGCAAGACTATAATCATTGTATTTGATCTTGCATGTGACTCTTACTTGACTAATGAATTGAATAAATATGCAGCAATTCACATAAATTAACGTAATCTATAGATTGATATTAATACCGATTAAAATAGAATAACACCGATTGAACATCATAGGTAACAGATTGAACATGCAATATTAGATTAACAAAATACATTATATTATCAAGTAAGTCGATTAAAAAAATACACAAAAACCGACTACATACTTGACCTAGCCCATAACCGTACATAACCCTTTACCTAATACAGAATGTTGCCATAACCATGTTCCTTTTCCTTTTCATTGACAACATTCTTGCACTTGTACCAACCATAGCCCCATGCTTTGCACACACAAGTGAGCTTTTCCTTCTGCCACCCTCCGGATCTAGGGAATATGTAGAACGACATTATGTCGTTGAATGCAGCCACCTTAAAAGCGGATGAGTTTTCATCCGTCCCTTTAATCGTTGGAGGCTCTTTCATGTCGGTAAAAGTACGAGGGATGCGGTAAACAACAGGGGGAGGAGCGAATTTAGACCAATCAAGGCCTCCATCTTCAAGTTGAGACATGGTGTGACTCGTGTGAGAAGAAAAGAAAGAAGATTTAGGGTTTTTGAAAGTTTTGAAAAGAAAGGGAGTGGAAAGGTTTTTGGGAGTGGAAAGGTTTTTGAAAGTTTTGGAAGTTATGAACAATGAAACCGCCTAACTGCACTATATAGGCGTCATTTTTAATTTTTTTTTTCACAATTAATGTTTAATGGATACTTGTGAAACTCTTTGACCATAAATAAAATAAAAACAAATAATTATTTACTATTATACGTATAAAATATAAAATATAAAAAAATGCTAAACCATAAATATTTACTATGATATAAAATAATTTAATTCCCTAGAAATATAAAATGTAGGTCACGATCGGTTTAAGTAGGAACTAATTTAAGTGAAATATATTTAACGTAGGTCACGATCGGGTTTAAGCTTAAAGTAGGAACTAATAAGTCGGGTTTAAGCTATGATCGGATATAACTAAGTATCCATTTAGATAATAAGTCGGGTTTAAGCTATGATCGGATATAACTATGTAACCATTTAGATAATAAGTCGGGTTTAAGCTATGATCGGATATAACTAAGTATCCATTTAGATAATAAGTCGGGTTTAAGCTATGATCGGATATAACTATGTAACCATTTAGATAATAAGCCGGGTTTAATCGGATATAACTATGTAACCATTTAGATAATAAGTCGGGTTTAAGCTATGATCGGAGATAACTAAGTATCCATTTAGATAATAAGTCGGGTTTAAGCTATGATCGGATATAACTAAGTATCCATTTAGATAATAAGTCGGGTTTAAGCTATGATCGGATATAACTATGTAACCATTTAGATAATAAGTCGGGTTTAAGCAATGATCGGATATAACTATGTAACCATTTAGATAATAAGTCGGGTTTAAGCTATGATCGGATATAACTAAGTAACCATTTAGATAATAAGTCGGGTTTAAGCTATGATCGGATATAACTAAGTATCCATTTAGATAATAAGTCGGGTTTAAGCTATGATCGGATATAACTATGTATCCATTTAGATAATAAGTCGGGTTTAAGCTATGATCGGATATAACTATGTAACCATTTAGATAATAAGTCGGGTTTAAGCTATGATCGGATATAACTATGTAACCATTTAGATAATAAGCCGGGTTTAAGCTATGATCGGATATAACTATGTATCTATTTAGATAATAAGCCGGGTTTAAGCTATGATCGGATATAACTATGTAACCATTTAGATAATAAGCCGGGTTTAATCTTTGATCGGAGATAACTAAGTATCCATTTAGATAATAAGCCGGGTTTAAGCTATGATCGGATATAACTATGTATCCATTTAGATAATAAGCCGGGTTTAAGCTATGATCGGATATAACTATGTAACCATTTAGATAATAAGCCGGGTTTAATCTTTGATCGGATATAACTATGTATCCATTTACCACTTAACCTAAACCCTAAACCCTAAACCCCAAACCCTAAACCCCAAACCCCAAACCCTAAACCTTAAATACTAAACCCTTAATAAACTAACCCCCGATATCTAAACCTATATTGAAACCCTAAACCCCGAATCAAGGGTTGACGCCAATGGTTATATTCAAAATATATAGTTTGGCGATAATGGTGTAATTCTCAAACGACAAAGCACATATGTTAAATATAATTCGAATAAAATCAAGTTTCAATACCTCAAATCATCAATGTTATGATTTTAAGTTTCAATTTCACTTCAATAACTAATGGAACAGTTTTTAAAAATTTGAATTAATTCAAATTAAGTTAAAGTTAATATTTTCAAATTATGAGTAATTTTATCAATTTTTACGTCAACCTTAAATTTAAAATTCAAATGACACACCACTCCATTAAGGAAACAAATAGTGCCTCCTATTAAGGCTATAATTTAGGAAGCATCATGGATTTCGTTTTATTTTTGTATAGTATATAGTATATTCATATTTTCGGAATATAATAGTTGATAATTATCTTTTCATTTTTGTTAACAAGTCACTACTCCTATTAAATCATGATTCAATTACGTTTTATTTTTTGTATAATATTTTTTTATTTGTGTGTAAATTGCTAATAAATAAAATACAATGATAAAAAAATTAAATCAAACCAAGACAATAACTTATTTATTCATGTAAAATAAAAGGAATACACTGCTAAATTGGAAACTAAAAAAAAAAACATTAAACAGACGAAAAATGACTCTTACGAAACAGCCTAAAATTAAAAACTAATGATAGGAATTATTATTAAAAAAATTTAGACTAATAATTAGACTAATTATTGCCAAATTGTAGACGTCGAACAGTATGTCCTTGTAGTGCATATCGTCCCCTAGTCCTCCATAGAGCATGCGTAGGAGGAGGAGTTCTAGGAATGTCAAGATTATCACCATCTTCAACACGAACAATTCCTGGATTGCGCATAGGCATCGAAAGGTATTCATTGTCCCCCACTTGTCGCCACTTCAATTTCTCATCCGGTAGTGATGCCGAAAACTTTGCGTTGAATTCCTCCTCATAAATATACCGAACGTTTGTTAGATTCACTGGAGAATTCCAAATAGCTTCATCTATTATTTTCGGATCATCTATCGCATCTAACATAGCACGAATAAAAAAACGAGTTTCCATATTATCATTAATGTGAAGTTTTCGTGCAATGGCAAGCTCCCTATTTAAGTGAGCAATTTGATTATTTGCTTGATTGTCCATGAGAATTGGAAGAAGAAAAAAAAGTAAGACTGGTTTGTGGAAAGATTTTTAGGTGAAGATTAGAGGGTTGTGTGTGAGTTAACTCTAAAATGAAGTTACTATTTATTAGCAAAGCATACACCATGATCAACGTTTCCCTCCAATTTTTCCCTCCACTTTTTCCCTCCAAAACCAGTTACTAAATTATAGGAAGATAAAATAAAAACAGAATTAATTTTTATAATGGATATCCTTTAAAAATCTTTCCTAAGATCAAGCAATTATTGATTCCTTAAATATATCAATTACTGAATTTGGATTATACTCCTATGAAAAAACGTATGATTCTAAATAAAAACAATATTATTTGATTAATTTAAACGAATTAACATAGACTTAATCAAATTTTATAAACTTAATTAGGATTCATCAAATTAGGTTTTGATTTATCGAATTAAATTAGTGTTACTCGATTTGATTAATATAATCGAACTAGGTTTTGAATCAAATTAGCTTTTGACTAATCGCATTAAATTAGTGTTACTTGATTTTATTAATATAATTGAATTAGGTTTTCAATTAATCGAATTAAAAATAGGGTTGAACGCTTTTAGTCTAAGTTTGATGAGTAAACGAAATATAAATAATAATAATAATAATAATAATAATAAATATAATTCCTTAACCGAAATGCATGTATGAAGAAATAAAAAAAATAAGTATATAACAAATAAAAAAATATGTATATAACCCGAAATGATATTTTTTAAATGGAAACTAGATTAAAGTTCTAATATATAAACAACTAAAATAATGAAGATATGAAGATAAAATAAAAACAGAATCAATTTTTATAATCAGAAAATATATCCTGTAAAATTCTTTCCTAAGATGAAGGTAACAATAATTTATATACAAACATATAATTATTTACTTAATTATATCAATTACTCGAAGGATTTGATTACTATAATCGAATTAGGTTTTTAGGGTTCATCGATTTTGATTAATATAATTGAACTATGTTTTGGATTAATCGAAACAAATTAGGGTTAAACGATTTAAATGAAAGTTTGATTAATAATAATAATAGTAACAATACCAAAAACCGAAATTACATAAAACGAAATTGTTAAAAAAAAAGTATGAACAAATACAAACAATTAAACTTTGATTATATTTCGAGATATGAAAAACATGAAATTTAATAAACGAAATTTAAAAATAGTTATCAGAATTATTTGTTTGACAATATAATACAATAAACGAAATGAAAAAAAAAATAGGGTTAAAGGATGTTAAATGAATAAAAGAATTTAATTAATTTTAGGATAAACGGTTTTAGTCTAAACTTTAATGAAGAAAAGAAATAAAATAAATAATAGTAATGCCAAAAACCGAAATATGTGTGAAGAAATAAAAAAAAAAAAATACAAAACGTCCAAAAATACAAAAATAAAAAAAATTGGATTTGGAAATATATAAGATTGGGATTTGAATAGAATTCTACCATAATTAGAGTTGACTAGAGGTAGTGATTAAGTTAATCATAGATGTTAAATGACTAACCTACCCCTAAATTAACTAACATAGGTTAACTCTAGTTTGCCACGTGGCGCTCTCCTATTCGTTGTGTATGGGTTTCCCATACACATTGTGTATGGGTAGCCTTTTTGGGCTTAGTTGGCATTGTATGAGCCATGGAAGTTGATATTTGTTATGTGTTGTTTAGGTGGTGTCGTGGTCATGAAGATGTGGTTTAAGTGGAGTGTTGGGATTGCGTTGATCAAATGGAAATCTTGAGCTTTGGATTCTAACCCATGGATATATTGAAGATACTACATCCAACGAAAGTCAACCATAATCCCATGATTCTAGCAAGTATATCACGGCTAGAATATTGCACATATTACTCTCTTATTTGTTTACTACTATAGTTTATTCCTTCCCTTATTTGTACTACTATAGTTTATTCCTTCACATTTACTTACTACTATAGTTTATTCCTTCCTTGTATACCTCCTAGATTATAGGACTATGTTCCCTTTGTAACTATATAAATATGTTGTACATTGCTTCTAAATAAATAAACAAAAAACACATTACTTACATGGTATCAGCACCAACATCGATCCTAACCTTGCTTCTTCTTCTTGTACTCGTCATTCATATACCCATGGCAAACCAATCCAACGCCCTAATTCCGAATGCCGATGAACCAACCAAACCCCTCCTATCCATCTTCTTCCCTACCTGCACAAAATTAACCCACACCACATACCGTTCGTGGCGGTTTCAAATCACCCAACTCCTCCAAGGCCTTGGTCTCTTCTGTTTTCTCGACGGCTCATCCTCTCCACCTCCGAAAACGACAACACCAACACCCACGACAGCCACACCCAACCCCGACCCCGTCACAAATCCAGCCTTCAATACATGGTTCAAGCAAGACCAACTCATATTAGGTGCACTTGCCGGAACACTTGATGCCTCGGTATCACCCATAATCCTCGACGCAACCACCTCTCATGAAGCCTGGACCCTCCTTGAAACAACTTATGCCAACCCCTCACGTGGCCACATACTCCAATTAAAAACCCGTCTCCGTAATATAACCCTTGGTGACAAAACTATCTCGGACTACATGCTCGAGATCAAAACTTGCGCTGCCAACCTAGCCCAATTAGGCAAACCCGTCGACAATGAAGACATTACCTCTCAAATTCTTGATGGCCTTTATCAAAAACTCTATAAATCTGTCATCGATGCCGTTCGAGCACGAGACGTACCAATCACCTTCGAAGCCCTCCACGAAAAGCTCATCAACCATGAACTCGTGGTTCAAAAACAGAACCCTACCACTCCCTTCAACCCCTCGGCTCATGCTGCCACTACCCGTCCTTACACCTACTCTGCCCCACGTTATTCCCAACAACCAACTCAACACCGTCACTCGCATCAAACCAATCACCAACCTCGTTATACACAACCCCACCAAACCAACAACCAAGTCCCGAAACAATTTCTGGGTCGCTGCCAATATTGCCGAAACAAAGGTCATGTCATCTGTGACTGCTCCGATTTCAAACGCGACTATCCTAACGTCACTTTTCCTCCACCACCTACTAAGCAAAACCGTCCTTATGCTCATACCGCTTCTGCCTCCTCCGACCCGTCTTCTGCCTCATACCTTATTGACAGTGGCGCTTCGCACCACATTGTCAACGACCTCCAAAATCTATCTCTCCACACTCCGTATGATGGACCCGATGACCTAATTATTGGAGATGGCTCCTCGCTCCAAATCACCCATTATGGTTCTTTTTCTCACCAATCTCTTCTTTTCAATAATGTTTTAGTCGTTCCAACCATATCTCGTAAATTGCTTTCCGTTTCTCAATTCTGCAAAGACAATAATGCCATTGCTCAATTCTCATCTAATTCTTTCTGTTTTAAGGCCAAACAGACGGGGGAAATGCTCCTTTAAGGTCACTTCCGTGAAGGCTGCTATGAATGGAATCCGCTGTCACCACCACACGCCTACTCCGCAACCTCCAGTTCTTGGCATCACCGTCTTGGCCACCCATCAAATGCCACTCTAAAATTATTAAACACCAATTTTAATTTACGTATTTCAAATTTTTCTCATTGTACCGCTTGCTTAATGAATAAAAGTCACAAATTACCGTTCTCCGTTTCAACACTCACCTCGCAGGCTCCTCTCGATCTCTTTTATTCAGACGTGTGGACTGCACCCCTTCTCTCCCATGACAATTTTAAATATTACATTATTTTTGTTGACCATTTTAGTCACTACTTTTGGCTATATCCTATCAAAAATAAATCCGACACATTAGTCACTTTTCATCGTTTTAAAACTATTGTCGAAAAATATTTTAATACACCAATCCGACAATTTTATTCCGATAATGGTGGTGAATACAAAAAGTTAAATCACGACCTCCTTGACAATGGCATCACTCACCTTACCTCACCACCACATACACCCGAGCATAATGGATTCGCCGAACGACGTCATCGACATATCGTCGAAACCGGGCTCGCACTCCTAACCCAAGCTAATCTGCCAACAACCTTTTGGCCATATGCTTTTTCAACGGCCATCTATCTCATTAACCGATTACCCACCTCAACCCTTCAAAATAAATCACCGTATGAAACACTCCATCACCAACCACCGAACTATCACAAACTTCGTCCTTTCGGCTGTCTATCATTCCCTTGGCTCCGTCCGTACACCACACATAAGCTTGAAAACCGATCCACACCATGTATATTTGTTGGTTATTCCACCACACAAAGCGCATACCTTTGTTATGACCCATCATCTCGAAAATTATATACTTCCCGTCATGTTCGCTTCATCGAAAACGAATACCCATATCCCACGTTATCCAAAACCGCGCCAGCCATCGTCCCCACCACTGATCGATGGTGTACTCTCACTCTCCCTCTTCTTGATCTTAACATTCCTCACACCACAACCCTCCACCTGACCCGCAACCACCCACCAACGTCCCTGGACCGATACCTACACCACCACAACAATCCCCTGCCTCCCCTAGAACCCATGTTCACTCCCCGGACCCAAACCTTCCCCCTGCCACATCTCCCTCATCCCCCACCCCACCACCACCGCCTCCACCACCACCTCATCCCCACAACACCCGTCTATCTAATAACATCGTGTGCCCTAACCCTCGATATGCTAAGCTTGCCATCTCACCCATCACTCATACCACACCTACAACAACCAAACAAGCCCTCATCGATCCAAGGTGGCGCGCAGCCATGATTGATGAATACCAAGCCCTTCTTCATAACCAAACTTGGACCCTTGTACCCCGAACCCAAGCCCACAACCTCATTGGATGCAAATGGGTATATCGAATCAAGTACAATCCCGATGGAAGCCTAAAACAACACAAAGCTCGATTAGTTGCTAAAGGATTTCATCAAAGACCGGGTATTGATTACTCGGAAACTTTCAGTCCCGTCATCAAACCCACAACAATCCGTCTTGTTCTTACCATCGCTGCTACTCAACATTGGCATCTCCACCAACTTGATGTCAATAATGCTTTCCTTCAAGGTAATCTCACCGACACTGTATTCATGATCCAACCCCCGGGCTTTATTGACACGGACAAACCCGATCATGTTTGCAAACTCAACAAAGCTCTTTATGGGCTCAAGCAAGCCCCGAGAGCATGGTACACCGAACTCAAAAACTACTTACTCACAACCGGCTTCACAAACTCGATCTCAGACCCGTCTCTCTTCATCCTTACCACGGCCCAAATTACCCTTCTCGTCCTCGTCTACGTTGACGATATAATTGTCACCGGACCCAATTCACAACACATTACCAATTTTATCACCAAAATTTCCACCAAATTCTCCTTAAAAGACCTAGGTCCCTTATCATACTTCCTTGGTATTGAAGTCACTCCTACTAAAAACGGTCTCCACCTCAACCAAACCAAATACCTCTCCGACCTATTACACAAATTCAACTACCAAGATTGCAACCCTTCATCCACACCCATGCTCACACATCCCCCCTTAACTGCCGAATCAACCCAACCCAAAGACAATGAAACGGATTACCGTGCCATCATTGGCAGCCTCCAATACTTAGCTCTCACAAGACCCGACATTGCCTACTCCGTCAACAAACTCGCTCAATTCCTCAACCATCCCACTACCCTTCACTGGACAGCTCTAAAGCGACTACTTCGCTATCTTCGTGGAACCCTACACCTTGGCATTCAAATCCAACAAACATCCCCTCTTCGTCTTCACGCCTACTGCGATGCGGACCATGGGGGCGATACAAATGACTACGTCTCAACCTCTGGCATGATCGTCTACCTTGGCTCTAACCCGATTAGCTGGTCATCCCGTAAACAACGGGCTGTATCCCGGTCATCTACTGAAGCAGAGTTCCGGGCTGTTGCTGACACAACTGCAGAACTCCTTTGGCTACTTTCTCTCCTTCAAGAACTCGGCATAAATGTTCCCCGACCCCCTGTCATCTACTGCGACAATCTCTCCGCCACTCACTATTCCGCAAACCCGGTTTTCCATTCAAGAATGAAGCACCTTGCCCTCTCTTTTCACTTCGTCAAAGAACAAGTCCAACTCGGACATATTCGCGTTCAACACATCAACGGCACTGATCAACTAGCAGACACTCTTACAAAACCCCTGCACAAATCACGCTTCACTGAGTTATCATCCAAGATAGGACTTCGCCAACGCCCGTCCATCTTGAGTGGGAATATTGAAGATACTACATCCAACGAAAGTCAACCATAATCCCATGATTCTAGCAAGTATATCACGGCTAGAATATTGCACATATTACTCTCTTATTTGTTTACTACTATAGTTTATTCCTTCCCTTATTTGTACTACTATAGTTTATTCCTTCACATTTACTTACTACTATAGTTTATTCCTTCCTTGTATACCTCCTAGATTATATGACTATGTTCCCTTTGTAACTATATAAATATGTTGTACATTGCTTCTAAATAAATAAACAAAAAACACATTACTTACAGGATACTCATTCTTTCTTTTAAAATAAAAAAAGTTACGATTCGGAGCTAAGATTTCTAGTATGGGATAGTGAAAAAATTGTGTTTCTTCTATGATTAAATGTTTGTTATTTTCTTTTTGCTTCTCACGGTGCACTTTTGGCGTTAAATTTTTAAAATATTAATGCGGAAAATTATATAATCCACGGTTCGTAATCATAATTGTATATATTTTCTTTAAAGTATACATTAGCAAGTGAGGGACAAGTGGCGTGTCCTCCCACTTACTCTTTGTGAATGGCTAAAATTCATTTAATTACACATTTGGGGTAGAGGCGAATTAGAGGGTAGATACGTGAGGGCAACTGTTTACCCCCAAGTTTCGAAGCTTGGAAGCCAGTAGTAGCCACAAAAGGTAGTCTCATTTTAGGTCGATTTCAAGCAATTTTTATTCATTCTAGTATTTTACAAGTAAGATCACTAGGCAATAGATATTAATTCTATAACATTTAGTTCTTATCGAATTTATAAATAGAATGTATGGACAAAATTTTAAAATAGACAAGCTCTGAAGTCATATCATGATTACCACAATAGCGGACATCTACAATTTACATCCTTTGTCAAAACATGTTGGTAAGCGTCTAATTGGTATATTCATTGCTTACCTACTTATTTCGACACAGTTATTCAATAGAGCTTTTTTCTTGTTTTTATATTCACATTTAACACAAACTTATTTTTTAACCTATTAACCTCAATTGGGTTACATGTAAAGTTTTACGGGTCTTACCTCTGAACAAGACTACTCGAGTCGGGTCGAATTTGCGGGTCGTTTAAATCGTAGCAGGTCTAACCCCAACGCTTAAAAAATCATATTGTGGCCCAAATTTACATGGCCCAACCCAGATCCTCCAAACTCCCAAAACATGCATGCAATGGAGCTAAGATACGAAGAGTCCACTCATACGCGTATTATGAACTCTAGAACTCCCATAACTCCGGCCATAAGATCCGACTTGTCCCCAATCAACACCCAAATCTAACTGCAAATGCATACTGATCATTATCTCTAAATAATTGACTTTGCGATGGCAGCATTTTGGAAATTGGGGTGTAACAAATTTTTCTTGCTTTTATCCACTTCGATTTCCCCATTTACCTTTTTTACGGACTTGGAAATCATACATTAGACCTGGCAAAACTGACCCGATTCAAAACGACCCGATCCAAATCTGACCCAACACCCGAACTCAAGACCCGAATTTGACCCAAAACCTAAATTAACCTGGACCACTATAACACGATCCGATTGACCCGTTTGTCAGGTCTACGTTTGACCAAGCCCTCTCGGACACAGAAAACGACTACACCCATTTAATCCATTTGTCGTCACAACATAACAATTACCCTCGATTGACCCATTTGGGGTTCTAACATTTTATGACCACTGCGAAATCTGACATTTGACATTGGTAAGTTTAGTCACCAATGCTTTTCCTCATTTCATCTCTTACGATTACGATTTATTTTTTGAATTGGTTACCTATCATCATCTAATACTTATGAGTTATGATTAGGCCAAACAACCAGATTGGTAAAAAACTATGATATCAATGACAAATTGGTAAAAAAACTTACAAAAGCGACAAATAGGTAAAAAAAACTTGACATTTTCGACAAATACACCAAAAAACACAGTGCGTGTGTATAGAGGCTTATTGTATGTAGACCTGGCAAAACTGACCCGACCCGAATAACTTGACCCGATAAGGCTGACCCGAGACCCGAAAGCGACCCGGAATTGCCTGACCCGAGGATGACCCGAAACCCGAATTAACCCGACCCGAACCTTGACTGACCCGAAATAGACCCGACCCAAAATAGACCCGACCCAAAACCACCCTACCCAAAACCACCGACCCGATTTGAAATTATCTTAAATGACCCAATTGATTGTGATTAGGGGTGATAAACTATTAATGAGACGAGACAACCCACGTGCAGCTCAAGCTCGGCTTGGTTAAAGTCGATCCGTGCGAGTTTGGCTCGACGCCAGGCTTGACTTGAAAACTACCTTGATCATTTTGACCTGAAAATCCCTAAATAAATCGGATATGAATCTAAAATAACCTGACCCAAAATGACCCATACCCGAAATGGCCCAAACCCGAACTGACCCAAACCAAAATTGACCCAAACACGGACCGACCCGACCCAACCCGACCCAAAAGGTTGAGCAAACCCGATATGACCCAACCCAAACTGACCCGACACAAACCCAACTCGTTTGACCCATTTGCCGGTTTAATTGTATGCCTATTTCACCTTTTCTTTTATCATTTTCCTCTTCTACCTCCTCTCACCTTTTCTTTTGTGACTTTCTCAAAAACCCAGTAACTCATTTCACTACATACAACCTATGATAAGCAAATTTTGTAATTTACAAAGGTAAGATACTTGTCCTTGTCTACAATTTGATAAAAAATGAAATTTGATTGTTTTATACTCCTGTTTATGTCGAATTCGTGTTTAATTGATGACGTTTTGATTACAAGATAGATTGAACCTGATTAGTGATTACATTATTAATTGATGAAATATTATTAGGGTTTATAATTACAATTGGGTTTATGGTTATCATATGTTAAAAGTATCATCATCTTATGTTGTATGCTTTCATTGAATTTGTGCACCAATATGCTACTCAATTGTTCCTGTATACGAGAGATGTTAAGAGAGCACAAGGAAGAGGCAGACATTGTCATTAATAGAGGCCCCAATGTTCTCGACAAATGATCGCGCCTATCTAGTTGACTCGCGGTGCTGCTACCTTTACTTACGACCATATTAATAACTTTTGTGTTGATCAATATTATTTTTTTGGTCTTGAAAATTGAAATATTCATCACATTTGTGCACTCATCAAATATTACATTTTGTACTGATCAACTGGTATATCTGAGAGTGATTAGATCGATCTCTCTCAGGTGGAAAGTCGAGTAGTAGCAGTAGTCGAGCACTTCTGCAGTGTCAATTGTGATCTATCTAGTTGTTTCCCAATGCTTTTGGACTTTTGGTACATAGGTCCCATTTTTTTACTCAAACATTCGGTTAACTTCGGATATTTTAAGGTCCGTTTTTATTCTAATTTTTTACGTTAAGTGTCCTATGTGAGCTCTGACTTCCTCTTGACTTTTTTTTTAACTAAGCATTTTCACCAATCACCCTTAACCCTCATTTCGCCACCCATCACTACCAACCCTTAACCGAACCACCAGCTATCACCTCCTCATGCCTTATTTTGGTTGTTACACGTCACAACTACCACCTTCTCTACAACCACCGCCACCACCACCACCAACAACCCTTTTCCTCAACTCACCACGCCAAAAGCATCACCTTCTTTACTTGCACCCTCCCCTAACCACCCCCCACGCCCGACCTTAAAAAACCATTTTCCCTCTTCATAAAACCAATATCTAGTGTTTTTGGGAGAGTGAGATGAGATGATATGGGTGGTTGTAGCGGAGGTTGTGATTGTGGTGGTAATAAAAAAAGAGCACAAATTCTCATTTTGACGGGAAATTCATCGCAAGTTCAAGACGGGTCAATCCCCCCTCAGAAAGAGCAACATGGCCAAGTGTGAGACTCCATTTACCTCCTAATTGCCCCCCACTTGCTCTTTATGAGGGGGGCTTGACCCGTATTAAGCTTGTGTCAGGTTGCCCCGTTACAAGTGAGACTTTTTGTTAGATTTGCTAATTTTTATATTTGTTACGAAAATATTTTTCATAAAATTATAACTTTGGTAAGAAATTCTATTTATAAAAGATGAAAAACGTGGTCAAAAGTCTCAAAACGTCATCTCATAAACTAGTAGACCACTCAATAGCAAATAAATATATGATATTGAATAGCAAGTAATATTATAATTGGTAATGTATGAGTTAGACAAATTTAACTAATTTTATTAATTTTGTTTTTATACAAATAATATATACTCGTAGATGTTAAATAACGATAATCTAAGCGGGGTCGGACAAGAAAACTGGTACACGATATGTAAAAGCAAAACAGATAAAATCAAAGGGTTAAAAACTGAAGAATTTAACTTCTCCCTTTTTTACGTCTCCTATTTTCCCCTAATTCTTTTTTTTCTAGGGTTTCTTAATTTGTGATCCGCCTGAAATATTCCCATTGTTTTCTTCCTCTAATAAATTTCCGCTTTAATTCCACTTTTGTTCAATATTCGTCGAACAATTATTTCGTCCCGTATATATACATATTTGTCATTTTTTATTTCAGTTAGGGTTTTTGATTTTTTCTCGAAGATCAAAATAATTAAACAAGCTGTCATTTTATAGAGAGAAGCATCCACATCGAAATAACAAATCAAGGTGATTGATTTTCATAATTAGTTAATTCACTGATGATTTTCATAATTAGAGAGAAGCAATTGAAATGGGTGTTTGAGATCCCAAAGTGCTACTCTCTGGGAGCGACCAGTCGCCCAGTCGCAAGCTTAAGACGGGTCAAACCCGCCTCACAAAGAGCAAGTGGGAGGCTCCATTTGCCTCTCACTTGCTCTTTATGAAGGAGGGTTGACCCGTCTTAAGCTTGCGACGGGTTGCCCCGTCACAAACTCACAAATGAGAATTTGTGAAAGACTAATTAGTATAGGTTGATATAATTATGGTTTTCTTAATTTTGTTTTTAAAAATTTGTTGGTTGATTGATATATATATATATATATATATGGGTCATCAAGAAATAACCACTGAAATGCAGTAATGCTAATGGGGTCAGGTTGCTTATATCCGACCCTAATCTTGTCATACATAGGCGGGATTGATATCGTTGCCAACACTCTGAACTAGGAGAATGTATGACCCTTTCAATTGATTGCGCTATCGTTATAGTCTTGTACTCTTGTGTCCTGGTTCGTTTGAATATTCAGTCGATTGGTCTTGCTGATACTTGAAACGTAATTTGTCCTTGTGCGAATTCTGATGAATTAACCAACTTTGTGTTGTATTTTCTTTACCCTTCCCCACGTGAGATTACAGGTGGTTGATAGTTTTTATTTTATGTTTCAGGAACTCTCAGATTGCTGACCGCTAGGCTATGAAGTCGTAGATGTGTACTTCAATAAATTGAAAAAAAAATGATACTAAGAAGTTTCCAGCAAAGGCGAACCTTTGCAAAAGAAGCTTCAACTCTACCAATTACATTATTCAAAGTTTTTTGCGGCATCTATGTCACTCGCAATCACATTTGCGACATTGCTTATGTATACTTTCTCTTTTCCCTCTTGGCGCAACGTATTTCTTATATAATTTCTAAAAATGTTGATTTGATGTTTTATTTTATCGTTGCATCTCTTGATTGTCTTAAGGCTCCAGGTCCAAGCATGCTTCCAACAATGGGTGTCTCCGGTGATATTGTTTTTGTTGACCTTATATCGCCAAGGTTTGGGAAAACTGTTCCCGGAGATATCGTCATTGTTCGGTCACCGGAATGTCCGAGGAAAGTTATTACAAAGCGATTGATTGCTCATGCGGGTGATAGTGTTACATTTCTTGTTGATCCTAAGAACAGTGAGCAATCCAAGACTGTTGTGGTATATGACGGTTTCTCTTTTATGCTTATTATTCCCAATTAGTTAAACACGGGGTGATCATATTCTTACTAAAAGTTTGAATAGCCTTTTTTATTGGTAAACGTCATCACCTTGAACTTTGAATTTATTACATGATCTACTCTATATGACTATATGAGTAGTTATATTGGTCTAGTTTTTTTTTTTACTTCATCGAATGGTGTTGAATCAATGGTATTGTGCTTATATTCATATTATAATATTCTGATCTTTATAGTCATGGGCTTGTAGTAACTGAAAAATGGCAGCCGAAGCTAGGTATGGGTTTTTGTATGACATATTATATACAATGAAATTTATTAATGGGTTAGAAAGTTATGTATGTCAAGAATGACTTAACTGCTACCTCTCGACTAGGGGTGCTAACGAGCCGAGCCGAGCCCGAGCTTGGCCTTGCTCGGCTTGTGCTCGAAAACTAAAACTCGAGCTCGAGCCGATCTCGAGCTTACCCGAGCTTGAGAAAAATGTGCTCGTTAAAAAGCTTGCGAGCTTTAACGCGAGCTCGAGCCAAACTCGAGCTCAAATCGAGCCTATATATTTGTTGATTTTCTGATTTTTTTTTCTTCTTCCGATACTTTCAATAACAATGCGCAAAGTTTATATGTAAAAATATTTGGCAAAAAAATGAGACATTTGATATATGTAATACAGAGGTATAACCGTGATAAAATATTTTTATAAAATAAGAGCAATATCTTATATAATTACACATGTTCGAGCTGCTCGCGAGCTTTTCGAGCCGAGCCAGTGTTTGCTCGGCTTGACTCGTTAAGCTCTCGAGCCGAGTTCGAGCCCGAGCCGAGCCCGCACGAGCCGAGCTTTGACCGAGCTTTGACCGAGCCGATCTCGAGCTGTCTCGTCTCATTATCACCCATACTCTCGACTTTTTTTGGGAATCTTGCTGTTATTGTAAGTGGACATCAGTGGTCTTCTATAATGTCTTCAGAGTTCTTTAGATTTATAGCCAAAAGCCTATTTAATGCAATCGTTATGTGGGCCTATTATGTCGTATAAAACCTTAGAGAAAAGAATGCCGGAACTAGCTTGCTGCTTTGCGTATTTAGTGTTGACTGTTGAATGCCCTGGTATTTAGATGGCTGAGACTATTCATGTGTAATTTGTATGTTTAAAGAATGTAGATGATATGTTTTCAGTTTTCGAGTTTAGGAACTGTTAGAAACTTAGAACCCTCTAGTCTGTCTGAAAAGAGGCAAATGGTTAGTTCAAAATGTTCAGTTGTATTATTAAAACTTGATTTTTTGGATCTCTTTATAAAACCAAGGTTTTTTTTTCACTGTAATGTTGTATGTCAATATGTAGTGTGCGTTTCATTAGTCTTTCCTCAGTTTGATATTCTACATGTACCATTTTTTCTATAGGTGCCAAAGGGCCATGTATGGGTTCAAGGAGATAATATATATGACTCCAGAGATTCAAGAGCTTTTGGACCCGTTCCTTATGGTCTACTCTATGGGAAAGTGTTTTGGAGGGTGAGTGAGAAAAATGATTTCCCGTCACCATTATAGTTCCTTTGCTACGTCATTGTTCAGTCACATGAGAAAATACTCTTTCCCCTGTCTAATGTTTAAAAAACCATGCTACAGTAGCTTATTGATATTTGTACCGCTGTATGAGGCCCGATGGCTTGTCTCAATTTGATGACCTGGATCATTTGATAAACTTTGTGGCCTGTTAGTGTTATTCCCAACCTGTGGCATTGGTTTATTCTAAACATATGATCGAGTATATACTGGTCATTGATCTTAGAACACTTGACTTCATGCTGCATAGTTTCATTCAATTTAGCATGTAACATGATGAAATTTCGTGTGGTTAGATTGTTACAATGGTTAGCTTTTATGGTTTTTCCAATGCTGTTGTTTCAGTTTTTTCGTTTAAATGTTATGCATTATTTATACTCTTTTAATCTGTCGAAAAGCTTATGTTTTGAATTTTGACTTTTGCAGGTGTGGCCGATTAAAAATTTTGGACGATTGTGATTTGCTTTCACAGCGGAGAAGTTTTTTGTTTCAGTTTTTTTTTTTTTTTGAAATGTCACCAGGGAAGATTGTCAAACTATACAAACATAATCGTTCAGTTCAACACTTCTGCAAAGTTGTGTACGTGTACAAGCAGTTTTTGTATGACTAGTTTTTGTATGACTGGCCAAAGTGTTTGGCTTGTGTTTCCGCCATTCAACTTTAACGATTTCAAATTTCAAAGTCCTCGCTTCGGTGACCAATTTTGCTTCTATGAATTTACTACATATGTCATTATGAAGCATTAAATTATGACAATTTCTGTAGTTGTCACTTGGCAGTGGCACTTTGCAGCATATTCTCAGACACACATTCTATACGAGATGGTTATACACTTATACCACATTTCACTTATCAAAGTGAAAAGCGTCGGAAAAAGTATAAATACATTCCGATACTCCACATTGCAACAATCTATACATTTCACTGGAAGTATATGCTAAAATTATGCACTTCGATATCAAAAGAAGGGAGATTATATTCAGGCCAAAAATGGACGAAAAAGATACGTAACATCAATATTCCACAACAGTGAGCACACATTTCATCGGAGCCATACCAAAATTAACTATTATTGATATCAAAGAAAGGAAAAGGGTCAAGTGCCCGGTGCTTTCTTGTTCGACGGGGCAGGTTGGTTTGCTATATACAACGCGTATGATTGCGAAGCGGAGTTCTCAAAGGGTTTGCAAATCAGCTTCTACCATAACTCCGTTCCCAAACTGACAGGTTGGTCTTGCAAAGCACAATACAGTTCTCCATCACGCGTTCACGACTGCTTAAGACATGATTTGTGTTAAATGGGGCTTGCCTTTGAACCCTATGCAGTAAAGAGTAGAGTCATTTTCGTTTCAGAAATTAAATAAAAAAGTGAAATGTTATAAAGGGCAAACCTGATTCTGTACACTCGTTACAGCAGTCCAATGCTGACGATTATGTATGCTTGTGGACCCATCGCTGATAAAGGTCACTATTCTTGATTCCTCAAGTCGATTAGCTAACCTTGAAGGCGGTAGAGCCCTCATGACCCATAATACAAAGGCTGATGGTACAGAAAAACCTGAAAGTTGAAGAGGTCAATTGTTAGCATGCGTCTTCTTGCATGACTCATCCTGTATGCACAACAGTTTCGAGACCAAAAGAATCTCAAAAGGTCTTGTATGGTAAAGCTAAGAAAAAGAAGACCTTAGTCTCAAGACGATTTTTTTGTTAGTAGTCGCAAAATTTACGTTGTCCTTTTTTGGCATGTTCAACTAGTAGTTTATGTTTTCCATTTTCAGCATGATTAAACATGTATTAAATGCCTCACCCCTTTGCACATGGCCTCAATAGGAGGGAGTAATCATCATCGGTAAACTCAATCAGTGTATAATTTACAAGTACCTATAAAGTAGTATAGGATCACTAAGAGAGAGGTACGGACACCACTTATTTGCTCATGGTGCCAACGATATAGAACCTGCAACAATATCATAGCAAACGTTTTCAGCAATACACATCATGACATCAACATCGAAAAAGACATTGGTATGTAAATTGGCTAGGCTAATAAAGGTGGATAACCAGAGAATTCAGCACGATTAGAACCAAGGAAAATCTAGACATACCGGGATATCACTGAGAAGAGCTATCAAAGCACTAGTGGTGAAACATACGAGAGATACAACGGCAAGACCTGTGACCTGAGTATTAAGAAGTTACAAGATTAAATACACACTTTATATTGGATAGATTTGCTAAGTCGAACCGTAATAATCTACTTAATTAACGCAAAAAAAAAGCCCTTACGGCAAAGCAGGTTTTAATAGTCATAATGGAAATCCTGAAAAGTGCACTATGAATGCAATTGAACCATAATGTATCCATTCCGTTGTCGGTACGAAGAACTCATCCCTTTACTTCTCCACTTAAAAGTTCTAAACTATGATGGCTGACCTTAGTTTTAGAAACCTCAAGCACGATAAGGCACCAGCAAAAATGGCACAAGACATAACTAGACAGGTGCACTTCAAGTCTTCAAGCGTACTATAGTGTGATATATCCATAGTTTTCTTCTAGTTCTTATTGTTCCCTTTCTTTGCCCATTTACCCATACCTTTCATTTCTTTAAAATATGTTTGCCCTATATTTCTTTGCCCGGAGTACGAACTGGTGTGCCTTGTGTGCATTAGGCACGTGCTCTAACCTCGCAGAGCATGTACCCTCATTGCCTCGAAGAGCCTTACGCCTTCTAAAACTGATGTGCCTCATGTGTCCTTTTTTTATGGATCGCCTTCCATATTCCGTATCATAGTCTCCTATATATTCCATTTCAACTTTGCTTTCCCTTCGGAAGAAATTAAGAAGCCCAAAACTAGACATACCTTCCACATCTCTGACAAAGCTCCTTCAGACCTTACTTTGCTCATCTTCACGTACAATAGTAGTCCTGATCATGAAATTCATTGTTTAGAACAAACCAAAATGCTTATAAATTTCAAGAAGAGAGACAGGGAGTCCGGTAAATAAATGCAATGGATTCTGAACCAGTTTAAACATGGAATTGTCGATATTCAACAAGACACTCCGTATCATATAATCTCATCACTAAAAAAATTTAGTAAAATTATGCTATCTATCTTTTTTTACAGTAAACTACATGTTTGTATCTATACTATTCATTTCACGAAGGCATGTTTACACAATTAAATTATCTTCATTTAGAAGACAAACATAAAAAACAATTTCACAACAAAACCTTCAATCATAACAAAATAGTAAATGCTCACCGTAACAAGCTAATGCTCCTCCTAACACAAGAATTCCAATTGCAAATATATCCACATAGACCTGCAGCATTTTGCTAAAGTCGTTCTCACATCATTGGTAATAGAAGTTCACCAACAAAAAAAAGTTCTAAAAGCAATTCTATTGATGTATGAAATCTAGAATTGTAGGCCAAAACAGAACAAGTGTTCCAACAGCTAAAACCATTCCCTTGAGAATCCTTATTTTCTTAAAATCCAAGTAAATTTACAGCAATGGGTATAAGTGTGTAACTAGGAACTTTCAGGAGGTCCATGAAATTCGATAATAAAAGTAAACTTAACAACTTCGCCTAGATACACGTAATAGGGCTACTTGACAGAAAACTACAGATAATCTATCCTACGGGATTATTGATGATTTGTCAAGCAATAAAAACCCATTGCATCTGAAAAACAGTAATGGTATCTTGAAATTCAAGATATCTCGCCTATGTTTGTTAATTGTTACTTCCTTTGTCGGAAGAAGAATGCAGTATCAAGGCATTGTCACCTTTTTAAACTGAACCACTCAATCGTAAAGATTTTCTTCAACCGTCAGTCCATCACTACCGCGCCCCCCTTTCACCATTGCTCCAAAAAACGCATGTGATAAACCAGTCGTCTTATTTTCGTATGTTTTCTAACCGCACCTTTCCTAATGCTCTGCGCGGGAACCGCAATGGAAGAAACAAGAATCAGATAACCATGCCAGAGTGTGTTCCAAAGTGCTCAAAAAAAATTTAGGTATTAGCAGCTTCTCTCAAGTACACCTCTTTTCAAGAAGTTGATCCGTTTAAGGAACATAATCTTTAATTTGAAGTGCATGGGAAGCAACCCTAGCAAAGAATAAAGTCGACTTTTGCCTTCTTTCCATTAAGGGCAAGAAGTGAGGACCGGTTAAAAAATGGGGAAAAGAAGAATGAGTTAAGATGGCTTCTTTTTGAAGAAAGGAAAATAAATGAGCAAGGGAACTTTTAAGATATAGTAAAATTGGTTCAGTGAAGGAGTAACGACAGCTAGAAGTTGTCTGAAAGTAAGAGGGCTCACAATCAGCCCTGCTATTCGCATATTAGTTTGCAAAGCTAAATTGTCTATGGTAAACCCCATGAATTATAGAAATTCAATCACAGAAATGAGAGTGGTAAAAAGTAAAAGAAGGGGAAGCACAACGGATAAAAAGAAAAGGAAATAGGTGATGAAGCAAGAGCAAAGCTTAGCTTGCATAAGTAAAACATTAAACACAAATGTAGACAAGTTGAGCCTGAAGTCAATTAAAATATGTATACTTTCACTTCACTTGATTCTTTGTATTCGATTTTAAGACGTTGCACTTGATTCTTCTTGCTTCCTGTGATGGTAAGTTAATTAAGTTACGAATTACGATTACGTATTTATGCCCTTTTCCCCCAACCTTGTACTCCCTCACCCCACCAGAATCAGCCACCTACATAGCCACACTACCAATCACCAACAAATTCCCAGACTTCCACCTGAAAAGTGGGCCCGTCCTACCACACATAACCAATGCTATCGACCTATCGTCACCTTATCTCATCTCATTCAACATAAATCCCACCTCAGTCGTCTTCTTCCTCCCAACTCCAGATTCAATCAGCGACGAGGGTTAAATGGGCATTTATGGTTTTCAAATTGGGAGTTTGTTGATGGATGATTTGATAAAAAGGAGAAAAAAAGATGAGTGTGGCGAATACAGAGAGAGAGAAGTCGAACCTAACTGCAAAGTTGAGATGCTAAATTCAAATTATTGTTCTAGTTCATCACGAACACAAATATACCGATAAGGCATATAAAAGCGAGTTCGGTGAAGAATAGTTAGAAGCTCATACCCGAGCAACTGTTGAAGAATCGACCGGGTTCTTTCCCATTCCAATCCATATTAGCACAGCAGATGCAATCATTGTCACAAAAACGATAGTCGTAACCTTAGCAAGAAAAAATTAATCAATCAAAGTTAATTCAATCAACAAAAAGTAATCAGGTACTACAGCAAGCTCAACTGAAGACAGTTAGCAATATACCAAAATAACCACTCTTTGCCGACCACCAACATTAATCGAGGGAATAGGAAGACATTTCTGATCACTGTCGATATCTGATGAGGCTGCCTTACTTGTAGCTTTATCCAACAAAGTGGTAGAAGTACTTTCATCATCCTCATCATCATCAACCTGGTGGCAGAGATCCACCCTGTAACATAATAAACAAGCCATATAAAAAAATATAAAAAATAAAAAAGACGGCGTCTAATAACAATGGAGTTGATAATATAAAGAAAAAATAAAACAATCAAAAAGTATACGATAAATAATTTTAACAAAATAATAGAAAAGGAAAAAGATACTGATAAATATGGATTGAAGGAGGTTTGATTCACTAGCTCAAAAAGTCAAAATGGATGTATTATATTCAAGAAAAATACATTAATTGCAAGTCTTTTTTAACCGCTTCAAATGAACAAAAAACATGCACCCTAGATCATGGTTTTAAATCTCAGTTTCAGACTTGATTTCTGAATTCGTAGTCACGGGACTCGCGGTTAATCTTGGTCGTTGCTTAATAAATACGACTGGTACCCGGTAACTATCTAAGTATCAAACACTTAATAACTTGGTTGCAATATGGTGCAAATTTAATACCATTCCCTAGATTCCCCCTACCCCCGCTCAAGATTATGTACTACTCGCCTTAATAAGAAAGGTCTGTTACAAGTAGCAACATAGAAATGCTAATTTATATACGCAGAAAATTACCAAAAATACGCTTGTGCAAGTACAATTACTAGCGGAGGCAACTGTCAAACATAAATGAGACTAGCGAGCAGCAATCACCAAAGAATAAAAGGTATGACTACCGACAACTTTAGGCAATATAGTTACTCCAAAACTAGAACAAATAACATACCAGTATGATAGGAGAAGAAGAAACGCAGCAAAGAACAGGATCTTAGGGAAGGCTGCAGAGGAAAAACGAATGTCAATTAAAATATTATATATTGTTGGGAGTAAGCCCAGCATGTCCCAGTTGAGTTCAATTCTTACCCATGACCATAAAGCCGTAAGAGCTAGACCACCATGACCATCCCTCACATGTGGCAATGAGTGTCAATACAAAATAACCGACATATCCTGCCAAAGAGACAATTCTTTCGAATTTTGCAAATCAAATAAAGACAAACAAAATCTCACAAAAATAAGCAATAAACTCCCACAGCCCCGCACAGAACATGGACTAATCACATATATCCTCATGAATGCCAAAATGTAAGCCATAAAAAGTAGCTAAATCGCAACCACTACAGCAAATGATCCAAACACTTGGACGCGACGTTAAAAATTACAATTTGCAATGGTGTCTCACTGTCTCAGTACCAGTAACATGGACACATGGTTTAAGCCAAAAGGACACACTCAAGGGTTTTCATATCATACAAGTATATCGTAGTTCAATGCACATACGTTCTAAAATGGAAAGGCAGATACGTTATACTCCGTATTAATCATGGATACACCAAATAAAAGATAATTAAAACATTAAACACGCATATTTCGTAACAGATGAGAAACGTGAAATGACTAAAGCAGAAAGTTAATTAATTTTTCACGAACATTGAAGAATATAAACCCCGTTCATGTCTGATGACTTATTTTATAGGCCTCGGGATATAATAGACTAAATCAAAATGGCTTGTAAAACCCTTTACCCTTCTTCCATCAAATAGCAAATGGTCGTCCCGTTTTCAGTTAAACGACGGTTGGAAACAATCTTTTTGTTATTACAAATGAAATTCTGCATACATCTTACCCCCAGCCAGCTTTGAGCAAAAGTCTCTTTATAGACATCAAGGTACGGATAATGAACGGTAAAAGAAGATAAGTAATGAATCACTCATACACACACGCACACAAACACAGAAAATGATCCTTATCTTACCCAGGTTAGAGAGACCAATCATGAGGTGAAAGACCTGCATTGACATTCGACAAAATTGATCAATCTACCACTCACTCCAATTGCACAAACACAGCTAGTTTAGAAAGCTTAAACAACTAAGGGGAAACCGCAAGTCTCCTTCATCCCCGGATGTTTATCAATAAGAAGCATCTAACATAAATAGAGACGATAAGTAATTTAAAATTTGAGAGTTCAAAGATTATAAATGCCGAAGCTGTTTTGTAATTAATGGCAAAGCGCCGGAGGAAAAGTGGTACATAAATAGTATGCAGTAATCACGTCAACTAAGTCTATAGTGTTTGCCTCAGCAGATAGATTATACGAAGTGTAAACTAAAGCGCGTAATCATTGGCTTACTTTTTCCCGGGTCCATCCAAGGTGTGCGCTTCTCGAGTGAATCCTCACCAACTGGATAGCGAAAAACGAACATAATCACACACCCACAAACCAATACTATAAGCTCATTTTGTATCCTAAAATCAGATTATCTACCACAATCAAGAGCGGACAGATGATCAGAACCCATAACCAACAAGAAAAAATAACATTTACACAAAAAAATTTACTCGGTAGGGCCATTTTGAATCTATAGTTTTTAAATGGCCACGCCACCCTTGAAATTGGTGCTCATGATGTTACATATTCATGCAGAGCAAAATACAAGCAGCCAAAAAGATAAGTTGCAAGTAAAAAGTCAATTAAGTTACACTATCAAAGAAATGAAGCATTGATTACAGGTATACACTAATCTCTTATCGACAAAGTTAAAGAAAACTATGAAAGCTTCTATGACCTAGCATATCCGATGGAAGACATCTGCAACTATGCCATTTTACAATGCTCACGGCAGTTCTTTCGTTACTTTCAGGCTTAGTTCTCCAGAAATTAGTGACAACTTCTAGGGCATGCAGAGCGTAGTATCAGTGAGCTGACATACAAACCAGCTAAAGCTATGTGATAACGTCATACCAGACAGCGGGATATAAGTATGGTCAAAGTCTTAAACCTAAAGGGAATCCACAGTGGTATGAGCTTCTTATCAACGTCTACCATTGTAACATCATCCCGTAGAATCAATTCAAATCCATCCTTTCTTTAAAAACTACACCCATCAATGGAAAAACTTAAAACAGTTAAACTGACCCCATGTTTTCTCTACTTCTAATCTCAAAACACGCACAACGAAAAAAAATGCCCCGAGAATTAATACTAGTACACTATACACAAACACTAACCACTATTCCTAGCATCATGAGCTACCTCAATAAGCACATTCAATCGTGTTAAAAATCATCACATATCCGGATGCTTCCTAGCTACTAACCTACTCCAAAACCAACTGCTTCTTTACTTTCTTGAAACTCTATCCAACAGCAAGACGATATATTCGAAAGGGGAAACCCAAAGCATGCCACTAGACAAGTGAAACAAGCCTTCCATCAGCTCTATCTTTAACTTTCAGCATTAATCTCCTATTCTATTAATCCTCAGTTCTGATACTGCAACTCCATAATGTAGTAATCAAATATCAGGTTGATTCATACATCAAAATTCACAAAGGGCCAATCTCATTAATCAAAATATACAGTAACAAAGTTGAAACCCCTTAATCCGAAACCGGCCCACATTACATTACACACCAAATTTCCCAAATTAATGCAAGAAACACTCACATTTCACTTAAAGATTATAATATCATATAACAAACACCCAATTAATTGAGAATTATACCCCAAAATGAACCAAATTTATACCTGCCAGAATGCAAGAACAGCAATAGTTGCATCAACAAAAGCCAAAGCAACATAAACACTAATAATCTCAGAAGGGAAACAACTACTAACTCTTAATTCCAACATCTTTAAATCTTTATCTTTTCTCACCCAAAAAAACCCAGAAAACCAAAAAGTTCCAAACTTTCAGCAGATAACAAAAAACCCAACAATTAAAAAGAAACCCTTTTTAAAATTTCTCCTTATTTATGTAAAATAAGAAAAGAAAACAAACAAAAAAGGGTCACAATGTATTGCTGTTTATGCTGTAAAACAAGAGATGTATGTGCAGAAATGCAGAATTTGAAAAGGATGTGTTTTGACAGTATCTTTCATGACAGATCCACTGCCTTATTTTCTCAATTCAATTTAATTATTATTATTACTATTATTACTAACCCTTATTATTACGAGTATTATGTAATTGGGATTTATTTATGTTTTTCTTAAAATGGAAAAATTATTTGAGGACGGAAAAAATGGGGAATTTCTTGAATTTTGTGGCAGGAAATGTGATTTTTTTGGCTTTTTTTTATTAAGTGTGTAATATAATATAATGATGATAATATTGATAATCACAAGTTGCTGAATTAAGATTCATGGGAGATTCCTTTGGGTTCTTTTTGGCTTTAATATACTTTTTGATTCATTGTTTTGATTTGGATTCTATGTTGGGAGTCATATTCTTTGGTATATCTTTTACGAAGTATTATGATTTCAACTAATCAAGGTTTATGCATATGATTATTGATTAACTAATTGTGTGATGTTGGACCACTTGGAGTTTTTCAAGTAATTTTTTTTTCAAACTTTTTACCACTTGTAACAATGTGACAAAAGTTGATGGTTAATGATGTTTGTACGGCAAATATTATTTACGTACAAACATCATTTAAGCCTGAATACTATTTATCTTAAGTTTAAGACGGATTTATACTATTACAGGTTGGTAATAAGGACAAAAATTTTGTTATTTTTTAGGCAAATTAGCTACTAACAATTTTTTAAAAGAACTTTGAGAAAAGATTAAGAAATCATTTCAAACAGACTGGTCAAAACTTGACTCGCCGTTTTATCACGGTCTCAACTCGTAACGTGAAACAGCTCAAACTAAACTGACTCAGTAATTTACCGTAAACTGACACAACTTGCAAAGTTATTTTCAAGTCGAACAGACGTTTGTGTTCAGTATATTTAAAAACGGTCATAATATTAGTAAATGTTTTAAACTCCCTTTATTCAAGTCCAAATATAACATTTCTCTTTTACACGTTTGTCAATGAACGAATTGTAACGTAAATAGCTCGAGTTTTAATTTATAAAAAAAATATAAAAATTTGATAATCTTATTGTACTTATAAAGGCGAATCAAACAAGATCCCACATGACTATATTTTATCTTACATATTACAAGAGATCGTAAAGATTCTCTTCACTCATGAACTAGGTAGCACCAAAACGGACACGGACACGACACGGACACGTGATACGGCATCTCGTGAAATTTAGGACACGGGATACGGCATTTAAATTAAATAAAATATATATTTTATAGGTTTAAATAACAAACAATTTTATTTTTGTATTAGTATTTGTTATTAAATGTAAATAATTGACTGTAAAACTTGACTTTAACTATAATTTATTCTAATTTTCCACCTAAACTTATCTTCTAATCAATTTTCTCACCCAAACTCATCTTCTAATCAATCTCTTCTAGTCTTTCAATCTCACATTCCTTTTTTATAGGTGTCCGTGTGTCCGTGTGTCCGACACGGTGTCCGACACGGGACGGCTGGTTAGGAGAAGTGTCCGTGCTACCTAGCTCATGAATAATGTCAAAAAAAATGTTGTATTTGGATTTCAATGGAGGAAGTATTAAAATGTTAACTTTTATATACCCCTTTGTTATGGTGCAAACTCTTGTCCCACATCGATAGAATAAAGGTCAAAAGTGATCTTTATAAGTGTACACAAATATAATAGTATAAGGCCTTTTGGAAAGGAGCCCAAGAGTAAATCCGTGCGGGCTAAGCCCAAAGCGGACAGGCTTAATGGAGGCCACAAAAGCGGTCCATGGTAAGTCCAAAGGCGGCCCGGAGTGGCGCGCTGAGGCACTGGATCCGGACCAGTCCATGGTATATTTGATGCAGAGGAGTTTGGTACGCAAGTGTAGCACAAGTTCCGTGAAGGGACAGATGGACCCTTAGGGAGACACATAGTGTGTCGGTTAAGGGGGAGGTTATCAAGACTTGGTGATGCTAAGGGTGTCTAGAAGTTGGGGCTCTATGGTGTGAGGAGGTCCTCTATAAAAGTCAAGGTCCTAGTCAAGATGATGGTACTTGGTGTGAGGGGAGTATTGTTAGGGTGCAAACCCTTGTCCCACATAGGTAGAATAAAGGTCAAAAGTGATCTTTATAAGTGTTCACAAATATAATAGTAAGATGCCTTTTGGGAAGGAGCCCAAGAGTAAATCCGTGAGGGCTAGGTCCAAAGCGGACAATATCATACTATTATGTACCGTAGACACTGACGCAGCAGAGGCCCAACACGAAATATTCACGCTTCCGCACAACACCCATGATAACACTCGAAATTAAACAAATTAGCTGTGAGCACCAATGGAGGAATGGACATGGTCTTATTGTAAGGATTTGTTTAACATTTCAACCTGTTTAATGATGTGGGTTTTGATGAGTGTCTTTTAGATTAATAACAAAACAGTTGATTTATTCTCCTTGATAACTCTTTAAACGTGTTTGAGTTCAATGATTTATTCTCATTAAGTCATTAATCATCTTCCTCACTATCGCTTCACATTGTTTACATTAGTTGTTTGATGACTATCACGGCTTCAAACAAAAACCATCTCGAGCACCACAAGACTCACAGCACAATCTTACCGATTGCAGGAGGGGCTTGGCTATGATCCAACACGGGTGTTGGTCTCGTTTATATACTTATTTGGACCATTTCAAGGTCTATTATTTCTATCTGTACTGGGACATTGATATGTACTGAGGGTGTATGGACCCGGAAGGACGACCGCAATGGCAAGCATTACAAAAGCCTACTTTGGACGGTTGGACTCCTATTCCAATCGATTGTCGGAGTAACGTGGTTGTGGTCTCACAAGAAACTCCTTCTCTTTGCTTTTGTTGGATATGTCATTCATTTTGTGATGTGTTACATGTTGAAATATCTTCGTACCAAAAGAACCTCCACATTATCATCTCCAAGTTGTGACTCCAAGTCTCCAACAACAACAGTTTCTCTTTGGTTCCAATTATTACAGATTTACAGTCGTTCCTGCCAAGCAATGATCGGTCAAAATGTTAATCATGGCGGTACATAGATAATCAGAAGCATTAGAATTGCCATTGCAGGTCAAGATATAATTTTATATTGAGGATATATCATGAAAAGTTAATGTACAAATTCATATTTATCATAACGGAGTTTATTTTCGCAGTACGATTTTTATTCATATTAGTACTTTTTGCACTAAACTTTCCATTTGTTAGCCCTTAACAAAAAAAAGTCAAATTTAATTCTCTCTACCTTTTCTCTATTATTGAAATCTTAACTTCTTTCAACCTCTTTTAAAATACTTCAAAATGATTATTTGAGTGACGAGCACGTATTTAATACGTAAATCCTATATTAATAATTAGTTTGACTCTTTCATATAATGTTATTCCTTTTTTTTAATTAGGGTTTATGTCAAAATTAGTTAAGGCATAATCGTCGCC
The DNA here is from genome assembly GCA_022085475.1 of Heliosperma pusillum. Lineage (NCBI taxonomy): Eukaryota > Viridiplantae > Streptophyta > Magnoliopsida > Caryophyllales > Caryophyllaceae > Heliosperma > Heliosperma pusillum. The sequence goes on from JAIUZE010000026.1 coordinate 484,391, forward strand.
GATGTGGTTTATAATTCTTCAATTCTGGTGGGTTTGTTAGTGGTAGTCTATGGACAGTCGTCGCCGATGTGGTTCACGAGGGGTTTGCCGGTGTTGGAGCAGCAGTACAGTTGTGGGATGGTTGGGAGGGGTCGTTCGACGACAGTGTTGGCGATGGTTCAGTGCGCCGACGAGGGTTTGGTTGGCCGACGATGGCTTTGGGTGACTAATGTTGTACGTAGTATTCAATTACGAGCATAGTAAATACTACCTCCCATCCAAATCAAATGTTACACTTACCTTATTTGGACCATCCAAACCAAACTACCCATTCCTTTTTGGGTAACAAATAAGACCAAATACTCCTCATCTACCCTATATATTTACACAATATGTCATTACCTCACTCATCCAACTAACATTAAATATTCAAGTGGTCCTACTTCCATTCCAATACTACCCTTTCTTTATCAATTTTTTATTAAAACTTGTGCTCCCTCCCATGTAACCTTTGGTTTGGATGGGAGGGAGTAGTAAATTGTACTGTTAGCTTGATTTTTTCCTTTTCTATTATTATTTTTCTTTTTCCTCCACATTAGTACGTTTACTGATGTTTGTTTTTTTTCGTTCAATGTAATTTATAGTACGAATTACGTTTATTATAGATTAACAGGGGGTAGAAATTAGAGGATTATGGGTTAGTAACATTAGAGAAAATAAATCACAAAGAAGTTAGAGTGAGAAAATTGTGAGAGATAAATGAGAGGGGTATAATTGTCAATAGTGTACTGAGATGAGTAAAATTTGTAGTGCGAAATATTTTCAACAATTTTTCCCTAGTTAAGTTATTAACACGTGCCCTAAGAACATGTGTTAGAAAAATCGTTATTAAATACGGAGTATATATATAATTGTAAAACTTGAATTATGAGCATTTATTATTATAGTACAAAATATACTTGTACATTTCTCAAGATGCTCCGATAATTAAAAATTACCCATTGTTTTGATTGTATTCGTCAATACTCAGTATGTGTTTTTTCCATTGTTTTTCGGTTGTGGTTGTTCCCTTTTTTACTTGTTCTTGTAAACGTATATACGTGTTAGTGTGTTACCCGGCGATACGTTAAAAATTACTCCTTCGTTCCAGTCATTTGTTTGCGTTTGATTAAAATAGCTCTCACAAATAATATAAAAGGCAAACAAATGAACGAGACGGAGGGGGTAGCTAGTTTTTGTTTCTAGTAGTATATGATAGAGGGCTGAAAAACTATTGTGGTAAAAAAATTACCTAGATGAGATTTATTGTGAGGGTCAAAGTGATGAAACTATTAGCTAACCTAGTTGTTGTTGCTTAACGTGAATGAAACGAATACAAATGCAAAGTAAGAAATTCAACCTAATTGATTAGTGACGCGGAAAATTCAATATGGTTAAAATCGCATGGAAGTCAGAATCCCGCCAAATATTTATTAGAATCGAGGGAGTAGTAAGTCGAGTCCAACTCTCGAGAGAGACGATTATAGATACAAGACATATGCTGAAGTACTAAGGTAGGGTTTTCTCGAGTGATGTCCTTTCTTGCTCGGCTTAGTCTTCTTTTATATTCCGTATTGGACCCCTTTACGGTTTCTCGTTGCCTTGCTTCGAAAACAAGGGTTCACTCTTAGGCCTAGCTACTCCTTGGTAGAGCGGCAAAACAATGACACGACTCGAATACACGATGCGAACCCGACACGAAATTAACGGGTTTAGGTTGAGGTTTAATAACTCATTTATTTAAGTGGTTCGACACAAACACGACACGAAATTTAATTGGGTCAGGTTTGAGTTGAGCTCTCTGAACTCGAACCCGGCACGAATAACCCATTTACTAAAATAATTCTAATTTTTATCGATCCTCTATTAAATAAATATTATTACTGAAGAGTATGGATTCTTAGTACCTAAGAGGGGGAGGGGGTGAATTAGGTACCTTTTAAAATTTTCAACTAGTTCTTTATGAATTAAAGAGAGTTGAGTTGAAGAGTAAAGAAGAGTTCTGATCGTGGCAACAGTCAGATGAACTGTTACCAGTTCCTTTCAGATTGAAGCGAAGTTGTAGCTAACAGTATTGATGACTGTTGATATGCTAAAGTAAAGTACGTTAATTAAAAGTGCAGCGGAATTAAATAATATAAAGATCAGCAGATATAATAAAAGGAAAGATCAACACACGATTTTGAATTGGTTCGGCCTTCACTCTAAGGGTCTACGTCCAATTTTCATTATATTGCTTTGTTAATAAGAAATCTACTCCGACAACTTAAAAACCCCTACAATAAAATGGCCAACAACCTACTCCGATTGCGAAAGAGTTTAAGAACACACTTGTTCTAAAACTCGACTCTTGAACTGAAAAGTTACAGGATCTTTGTTCCTCAAATGTTGTTCTCAAAAAGAACTTGTGAGGACAATTTTAAGATCTAACTATTCAAGTAACAAGAACATATTACAATGGCAACAGTAGTCTAGACTGTAACTCTTGAAGACTTTGAAATAATTTGCAAAGAGAAAGGTTTTGAAAACACTTAAAACAATTTTGCAAATGAAAGATTATGCTCTAGAAAGTCTTGGGAAATCTGAGAGATGAGTGCTCTCTATTTATAGAGAAATGAGGATGACTTGAAATGATTAAATAAATAGCTTGCAAGTGGGCAAAAATGATGTTTCACAAAAGTAGGTATGTGGCAACAAAAGTAGACTAGAAAGAATAGCTCAAAGACTTTCTTAAATTGATTATACCTTCTGATTTTTACTGGTGAAACAAAGTCAAAAGGACAAGACCTTTCAAGGGGAAAGATGGAAAAGCCAAGCTTTTGCTTTTTGGGAAGAAAAAGGTTTTTATCCATTTTAAGGAAGATATTTCAAAAAGATTTTTTTTCCCCTCTTTTACTTACAAACCACTTTCAAATCATTTCAAATAAATTGCAATCTCAGATTTTCAGAGGGAAACTCGCTTTTAAATGATTTTGGATTTAAATATGAAAACCGAGTTTGTTCAAGAGGTTACAGACAAAGGCAACAGTCACGCTCACTGTGACTATAGCAGATAAGTGTTACTCTTGCCTTTCAGACATAGGCAACGGTCATACTTACTGTATCAAAACAGATGAGTATAACTCTTGCCATTTCTCGTTGTCATGTAGTATACTCAAGTACTTTTACAAATGTGCTCACATCTTAAACCTACAACAACTATGACCGAATTCTTGACTTGATCTTGACTTCTTTCTTGACCAACATTGCAATTGGAGAGGCATTGGAACCTAAGAGATAATCACTTGACAAACATGTTAAATTGGCATGTCATCATTAAATATAAACCCAACAATTACACTTTCCAATTATTGACATGACACGAAACACGACACGAACCCGACACGGAATTAATGTGTTAAGGTTGAGGTTTGACGACCCATTTATGTCAGTGGTTCGACAGGAACACGACACAAAATTTAAATGGGTCGGGTTTGGGTTGAGTGTTCATCATCCGTTCAACATGTGACACGAACACGAATCCAACACGGCCCGATCTATTCGCCGGGTCTACTCCTTGGTACATTCCCCGACTACCAGTCTACCACCAACATTGTCACTTAACATTTTGTCAAAATATTACATATACTTTATATACATCGCACGGGATATGGTTTAGTTAATTAAGAAATAAACAAACCAAATTACTTGAAAATTAATTGTCTCTTGCCTAGTCAACGTCAAACTCAAGTCACTAGCCTGCTAGTGCTAACAACGTTGGTAGTTCATGCGCGTAGTGTAAGTATTAGACTACTAGTCGAGTCCCACCAACATTTTCTTTCCAAAAATACCCCCACTAATTAACCTACGTCCCATACTACAAAATCAAAACTCAAAAAACATACATCTTCGTTCTACATAAAAACTCAACGTAAACATTCATGAAAAATTCCTCTCTTTTGGAGAAATGATGGATATTCTCACCATTGGATCATGGCTCATCAAACTATCGCTTCACATTGTTTACACTATTTGTTTGGTGTTTGTCGTGACTTCAAATGGAATCATTTTCGAGAATCACAAGACGATTCAGTATGCAATCTTCGCGTTACAGCTGACAGGAGGACCTTGGTTATGGTCCAACATGGGTGTAGGTCTCGTTTATATCCTTATTTGGATTATTCTCATTATTATTACTGTTATTTGTACTGGGACGATAACATGTAATGATGAGGGTGTATACAGCCGAGAGGAGCACCGCAATTGCCAACATTACAAGACTATAATTTGGACGGTTGGAAGCGTATTTCAATCGATTGTTGGAGTACTGTGGCCAGGGGCGAACCTAGGATTAAAAGTCTGGGGTAGCGAAAATATCAAACGTATAATGTAAGTCACGGAAAAATGTGTCGAACATATAAAAATGCAAATACAAACGCACAATCAATATTCAAATGAACGGTTGATACTAACATAAATTTTTATTTTATAATTCACAACTAACTATACCGTTGTTTTATTTTTTGACTATATTTTTATTATATAGCTTTGTGATACAAAAAACTAGTAACCACTGCTCCGTAATAGCTTAAGATTTTCACATTATGAATCGACAACTTATCTTCATTTTTCACGATTTTGAAAAATCTAACCATTATAAAAAAAAAACATAATTATTAGGTAAAATATAAAACAAAGTGCATACTCCCTAATAAACAATATAATAGACATAGCCAATTTAAAAATTTGCAATAAATGAATTGTTGTGTAAAGTTGCTTTACGGAATTTATTTGAGAGGAAATAAAAAAAAATAGCATTATGCCCATGACAAGGCTCGATCACTAGATCACCAGTGTAGTGCACTACATAATTTACCACTGAGCCAAATCAATTATCATGCTTATTACATGGCTTTAGTTTTACTTATTACTTTACCAACAGGTTGGAGTAGCAAACTAACAGCGCATAAACTGATATTACAAGAAAGTGCTTCTTTATCTTGCACTCTTTGCTTTTCTTGTACATGCCATTCATTTTATGTATTATTTCATACCAGCAGTTGTTAAGGCGTACAAAATGAACCTCCAAATTATCCTCCAGCAACCGCAACCGCCGTTTGTCTGAGGTGGTTCCGATTATTAGTACAACGTACTACAATAATCGTTCCTTGCCAACAACATTCCATATTAGGTCATATGAGTGTCTAGGCATATTCTTTTGAACTTTTCCATTTGTGAAGCACGTATTATTATTGAGCAAACATGTTGATTGAAAACTCAATTGTAAAACTTGAGAATTATGAGCATTAATTATTGTACTCCCTCTACCCAGAGCAAAGATACTACTTACTATAAATGATCCAAATTAAAAGTAATATCTCTTATTTAGCCTACACATTATCAAATTGTTCTTATACCTATATGATATTTACATAAAATGTCATTACATGACCCACCTACCAGGGCCGGCCCTAACCCTTGTTTGGGTAGGCAAATGACAAGGGCCCAATATTGGGAGGGGCCCAATGTAAAAAAAAAGTAATCATTAGAAAATTTGAAAGACATATGCATTCAATACAAAGACTAAAGTAAGATGGTACAAAAACAACTTTTAGTATCATTAATTTTCCTTATTTAATAAAGGGTATCATTAATTTTCCTTATTTAACTCCTCTTCTTCCTCTTTCATTGTTTTCAACGTCATTATTTTTTCCAAAATATAAAAATCAATTTTACTTGTAAAAATTGTAGGGTTTTTCAAAGATAAATACTTTCATCATGTAAAATAAAATTTTTGAAGGGAGTGAAGCTTAAGTGTCTCTATGGCTATTGCTTATTTACTCGTTATACGTCGTCTCGTCGATCCACCTTCGCCAAAACTTACTTGAGGTCGTCAATGTCGGAAGAATGGTTGAATAGTCTTACAATGTTATCAATCGAGAAAGAACTTCAGGAAAATATCAATACTGATGTAGTGATGTTATCATTAATGACCTTACATCTAAAAATGCGCGTATATCACTTTTATGATTTCTTAATATAATGTATTAGACAATGACACCTGAAATAATTGAAATAATTTTTTTAGAAAGGGCCCTATTTTTTCGTATTTTGCCTAGGGCCAACAAATGTTCAGGACCGGCCCTGCCACCTACCAACCCACACTTACATAACCTACCTATTTTTTTTACCTCTTTACCCCTTCTTTTTCCACCTTTTCTTAAATTCACCAAGTTTATCTATGTTAACTTTGGTTTGGTCGGAGAAAGTATGTGTTTTTCTCACTGCTCTGAACCCAGGGTTGTATCACCCTATAGGGCAATTAGGTAATCGTTTTAGACCTCCGATCAAAAGCAATATTCCAAATAAGATCTCAAACTACGTTAAAAAAAATTAAATTTGATTAGTAAGGCCTTATTAGTTTAGTTTCAATTTGTTGCGGTCAAAGACAATTTAAGCGACAGTCGTTCGTGTGTCAGAAATTACCCCATTTCTCGTGGTCAAGTGGCTCGAGCTGGCGTCAATATGAAGAAAATAACTCAGGTTACCATCAACCATTCGGTATTTCTTTCAGGTACGACGACAAGACCGTTATAGCGGTTAAAAGGACAAAACGTAAGGGGGATCATCTGTTTTAGTTTGAAGACTATTATCATCCTCATTTCACTACAAGAATTCAGTTCTCGGGCGACCAAAACAGGCGACTGATATATCTCGTCGCCAAATTGGCGACTGAAAGATTCCCTCAATAATTGGGCTGGGCGACCGAAAGCGAACATTGACGACTGAATTTGGTCGTTCACCAAAGTGATTTATACAAGCACGTGCTCCTTTCCCTTCCCTCTATCTTACTTTACCAAAAAAAAAACACCCAAAGCGACCGTACTCGACGACACACTCGTCGACCCCACCGGCAACCCCATCGGACGACCCCAAATCAAATCAAATGAAAACCTATATAGAGATATGGTTAATAAAGCTTTGGAGTTTAATATTTTTAATAATGACAATAACTAGCCTATGAATGAAAAAGAACCACACCCAAAACTCAAAGCCTTTTTTGACATGTTAAATGCTTCTGAAAAACCCTTATATGATGCTAGCAAGATGTCATTGTTATAAGTCGCATCTAGGATAGTAACCTTGAAATGTGAGCATAACTTACCATTTAATTGCGTCGATGGTATTGATTCTTTGGTTGAGGATCGGATGCTATCCCTGATAATAACGTCATGACCCGAAGCTTCTACAATACTAAAAAAAATAGTAAAAGGTCTTATTTTTGAGTTTTTGTGCATTTTATTCAACTTTCTAACAATTTTACTTGTGTAATTGTAGTTACAAATGGGTGGTGGAGGCGTTATACAATGAGGCAGTCATAGTGGCGGTCGTTGTACACAAGAAGAAGAGGATACCGAGGTGGAGAACTCGGTCGAGGAATCGACCTACGAGGATTCCGAGCCGGAGTTTCAGATTCAGTATACTTAGGACGACAAGGCGATGCTTGACATAAAGGACATTTGGTAAGATATTTTCTTTATTTTTTTCAATAATAACTCATTTATTTTGAATGTAAATACATACTTAACGTAATTTATTTTAGGTTTAACTCACAAGCTGTCATCCGGGGATAATGTAGTGATGAATGGTTTATCGTCAATTCACACATCAAAAAATAAACCCGATATAAGTAGTATATAGGGGTCGAATCCACGAGGATGAAGGGGTCAACTACAAGCTTGAATGAGTTCTATTCTAGCCTAAAAAGAGTTGGATGAGAAGATTAACTATGAACTACTAAATGCAAGAAATTGCTAAAATGATATGGTAAAAACAAATTATGGAAAACTAAGGTAAAGGGTTCACCTTAATTAGGGGGATCAATGGGTTAGTCAAGTAATTAGCAAGCGGGTAATAAGTTTGAGTAGAACTAATTGCTAATGTCTCAACAATTAATAATCTTCAACAAAGCTATCGCAATTGTCTCAAATTACTCATATAAACACTAGTCTAATCATCTCTACCACCGTCGCTTAAGAGATAATCAAACAATACTTGATAAAGTGTGTAACTTTCGTTTACACAATTCATCAAACACCTAGTGTGCATATGGGTAATACTCTAATTATCACCACAAGTCTACTAATCACTCAACCAATTATCCCACATAATCCTCCCTTAGGCTCCCCCTAAACCCTAGAGGTAGACTACTCACTCATGTTGAAGGAAAGCAAACAACTAAACAATAAGAATAAGGAAATGAGCATCATACTTTGGAAATGAATAATTCTATCAATCAAATGACAATAACTTGAAATGAAATAAATTGCATAAACAACTAAAAGATGAGAAATTTATACCATCAATACTTGTATTAATGAATAGGAAAAATGTTTTCACCCAAAATCTTCAATACAAACCCAAGTTCAACACTAAACCAAGTTGCAATTTCTAATTAACAACCTAATTAGCTTAATTATGGAAGATTAAAAGAAGATTAAATGTTAATTCTATGAGAGTTTCAGATCTAGGGTTTCGTGCCCTTTAATTACATAAGAGGGTCTATTTATAGGTTTACAAAATGGAGAAGAAATGGGCTTCGAAAGGCTTCATGGACTGGCAAAATCACGACCGTGAAATGGGTTTCACGGTCGTGAAGTCAGTCTCACGACCGTGAAACTGCAAGTCACGGTCGTGAGATAAGTGGCAGAACAAGGTCTTCTTTCACGAACAAGTCACGACCGTGAAACAAGTTTCACGACCGTGACTTAACTTTCACGACCGTGACTTAACTTTCACGACCGTGACTTGAAATGCACGAAAATTCTCCCTTTTGGAAAGGCATCTCACGACCGTGAAACGCCTTTCACGCCCGTGAGATGCTTCTTGTCCCTCTTCATTCGCTTGACTTTGTTACTTCCTTCCCGGTTTCACTTGCCTTGACTCGGGAGGACTTTGGCGCATCGAGTAGGGCCCCCCAAAGGGTATGTCGGGCCCCCAATGTATGCCGTGGGTCCTCCGAGTGATTCAGCTTCTTCTTTGTCGATCAAAACTAGGTAGAAATCGCCTCAAATGACGGTTTACCTACACAAACATGATAAAAGCGAGAAATATGCTAGAAGAAGGTAAAACACGTAGAAACGCTCTTAGGGAGCGTTAAAGGCAAGCAAAACAAGACAAAAAGGGGTGAAAAAGTAGGACGAAATGACACTATATCATGTAGAGCTAGTACTCATGAGAAGATGAGGAAGGTCATTACTTGTTGGTCAAAGGCGACGGATGCAGACAAGGAGGGATGGTTAAACAACTTTTGAGTATGTTTTTTTTTGTATATATAATGTGTATTTATTCCAATTTTCTAATTATAAGTGATATATTTCTTCAACTACTTTTTTTAAGCAACATTTTTATTGGCCTCCGGAGTTAGAGCGTATACCTTGGGAAATGTACAATGAAGTGTGCAAACAGAGGTTAAGAGATAACATGTACAAGATTGCCAAAAGGAAGAAAGTCTCCGAGTTAATTATGAGAGGTGTTATGTTATTTTTGATATATCTATTTATGTTGTTCACACTTTTTATAAATTTACCCATCCTCAAAGTTCATATTTTTATTGATTTTCGATGGTCCATATGAAAAGGTGATGAAGCATCATGAGACCCCCGAATTTCAGAGTAAGTTAATGCAAGCGAAAATCAATTAAAGGGGAGGAAACATAGATGCATAAGTTAATTCTGCTCATTATGGAGCCCAACGTTTATGGATCACATATTGTTAAGTGTAAGTAATTCATATATTTTTGTATTTGAAATTATAAGTTAATTTAAAAATTCTAATTTATTATTGTTTTTTGTTTTTTGTTTTTTGTTTTTCGAAAGGCTAAGAACAAGAACAGTAAGATGATGACGCTTCCAAGGATTTTTCTTGAAACGCATTCCAAGTTGAGACCTAAAGGAGGAAGATTGTTCATTTCAAAGAAGGACAAAATATTATATGTAAGTATCAAACAATTCCGTACAACTTTTGATTGCATATAATTATTTGATATACGAATATACGTTAATCTTTAACGTTTTTATTTTTAGGATCGTTCTAAACTCTGTAAAGAGAGGAACCGCGACGTTTTCGACAATGAGCTTTTGTACGACCTCGTGAATGGGTTCAAGAAAGGGGAGTTGTACGGAGCCGAGTCGACAAAAGCTATTTACTATGATCCTCCCTAAGGTAGAATGCCCTCCTCCCATAAGCAAACCTATATTCCCGGAATCGTGACTAAACATCAATCTTAAATTGAGGCACAACAAAAAGACGCCGCTGCTAAGGAAGTCGAAAGGGCAGCAAGGGACGCCGCAATGGAGGAAGAAATCAAGAAAATGAGGGATCAAACGGATATGATGAGCACATATGTTGTTAGTTACAACCTCAGATGGCACCCCTAATACAAAGACCCTAGAGATCCTTCCGGAGGAAATAATAGTGCGAGAGTTTCTTTCCGGTGTAGATAGTTTGTACTTAACGGTTGTTGTTTGGAGTAGAGGAACTCCTTTTGTTGTTTTAAGACTTGGAATCAAAATTTTACCGACTTGTTTAAGATTAAGATTTGGTATGAAATGTGACGTTGTTGGCCATTTTGTGTGTTATTCTTGTTGATGGCTGGTCAATTGGCTTTTTAAATGCAAGTTTGTATGTAATTGGTTCGAGAAAAATAGAAATTTGCATGAAAAATAGGAGCTCAATTGGCGACAAAAATGATCATTTGGCGACAGAAATGAGTCGCCAACCCAGACAGGCGACTGCAGCAATATCTGTCGGCAATTTGCATATGCACATTGGCGACTGCAATCGGTCGCCAAATTGGCGACTGATTGTTCCTTTAGTTGCCAATTTGGCGACTGAAATCAGTTGCCAATGACGACTAGTGTTTGCGAGCAATAACCGGCGACTGATTTTTGTCGCCAATTCCACTTTGGCGATTGATTGTGGTCGCCAATTGCAGTAGCCTTATAGCTGATTTCTTGTAGTGTTTCAAGAACGATTTTCCGCTTTTCTGTTAACTACATACACTTATAATAATCTTAGCTCGATTATTTGGTCATCTACTGGTTTAGATTATTCTAGTTTTGCTACGTTTGTGCTGTAACTGAACTATTTTCTTTAATTCAATTTACCTTTATAAAAGAAAAAGTAGAACTATTTAAAAAATCCACGATTTTTACGGGTCACAAAACTAGTTATCCACCTTACTACTAAGAGAATAAAAACATCTTGATTTTCCCGCCTAAAAAACCCTCTTCTCTGTTTTCTAATTTATTTACTTGTCGCTACATGTAACTATGTAGCCCACCTTTTTCTATCTAATTAGTCAAAGCAATATCAACAACTAGCCCACTATATTTGTGTAACTTTATACTCCATATCGGTAAAAACATTTGTAAACATTTTTATCACCCACCTGGTAAATGTATCATCACTTATTTATTTCCAAAAATAATGGAGTGTTGAATGTTTTATAATTTTTAAAACATTCATGTAACTTATTTTAGAAATAAAAAAGTAAAAACAATATTTTAAAAATTCGTAAATCGTTCTTTTAGATGTGTGTTGTATTGTTTTTATCGACGGAGTTTCTTTATAAGGTAAATTAGAGTTTGAATTACATTTTACATCTTAAGTAATTATTAATGTCATAAATGCATTATTTTTAGAGTAAATTAATAAAAACTCCCTTTTATAAACCACTTTTTAAAAATAACTCCCTTTTGAAAACTTTTTAATAAATTACTCCCATAAAATCCTCTCAGGTCAAAAATTACACCCAAATTGACTTTAAGACGAAAATGACTAACTTCTGACCGTTATACCCTTTTCTACCCAAAACTCATACTCCTTATTTCTTTTTCCATCCTCTCTTTCTATACAACCGTCTCATCTCTCTCATCTCTCTCTCTCTCTTCTCAATCTCATTTTCCCCCAAATTGTCGAAATATGATTGCAGATCAAACCTACTGAGTTCTTCATTATTATTTACGGTAAGTTTCTTCGCCTATTATTATTTGATTCATGTTTAATTAGTTTCTCCATAGTCTTGGAAACTTCCTCCATAGCCTTGGCTAGTATTCCTCAGCTTGAAACTCCCTCCATAGTCTTGGAAACTCCCTCCATAGTCACTACAAGAAAACAACATTCAGGCGACTGATATTGGCGACTGATTTCCGTCGCTAAAATGAATTTGGCGACTGATTTCAGTCGCCAAGACCTAGTCGCTGTCATTAGTCGCCAAAAAACATTCGGGCGACTACTTTCAGTCGCCAAATTTGGCGACTGAAAAAATCGTCGCCAATTGTGGAAAATGGCGACTGAAATCAGTCGCTCAAATTGGCGACTGAAGGCTTATGTAGTCGCCAATTTGACGACTGAAATCAGTCGCCATTTTGGCGACTATCATAGTATTCAGTCGCCAATTTGGCGACTGATTTCAGTCGCCAAGCAGTCGCAAATGGATTTTCACTTTGCAAAAATACAGGGGTTTTGGCGACTGAAAATAGTCGCCAAATGAACATTTCAGTCGCCAAAATACCTGTGATATTGCATGAAAATTTCTGTTTTCATCCTACCATACCATACCATCATACCCTACCTGCAAGTATACAAGAAAACACAAAGATTTCACACATTTACAACAACACGATGTGAAACCAACATCCTCATATAGATAAAAAAAATTGTTTCAAGTTTACAAATTTTCTTAAACGGAATTGTTTCAACCATAAATTGTTTCAAGTAACAAGTTTCTAAACTATATCAGAAGCCAAGGTTTATATTGGATTCGGCCTGGAATCCACCACTTCCATTGCCTTCATCATAATCCCGTCGATAGGGAGGGGGACCTTGGTTGCAATTCTCAAACCTGCTTTCCCAAGCCTTGAATTTCTCTTTCATTATCCTTATTTCTTCATCCCTTTCCGCATTTTTTCTTTTTTCCTCGTCAAGTGCGGCTTGGAGTCTTCCCACGACTGTCGGCTCGTATGTTTGGTTTGAGGTGGACGACATTCTTCCCCTTGGAGTTTCGTAAAATACGTTCTTTGCCGACCCAATCCCGTAGACGTTCCCCTTCTTGAAACCCTTTACTAAGTCGAACCAAATCTCGTTATCGGGTTTCTCGGGATGCCTAAGTTTCTCGGCGGAAAATGCTTCCTACAAAATATAAACATTGTTATTAAAAATAGCTACAATATTGGTTAAACATTCAAAAAATTGAACTTATTGTAAAAATACAAAAATGCTTGAAACTTACATATAATTCCTTATCTTTTGGTTTGATCCAATATCTTCTATTGTCTTCGAGCCGGGAATGGGTGTCAAGGAAGAGCTCCGGAGCTGTGGGCGTGTTAGCTTTTTTCTTCTTACCCTTCTAAAAGAAAAAATTAAAGACTTGTATAAGAAAATTTTAATTAAAGACTCCGTTTCATATGATTCCAGAATCTCACAATTAGAAAGAACGTAAAGGTGAGCACGATCATATTCTTTGTCATCCAAATATCTTGTTCCCCCAATTGATGAACAACCCTCATCATCATGCATTTGGAAAAACTCGGGTAAACTTGTCTCAAGTTCATCCGCTTTATCAACACTCAAGTTTTTTGCTTTGGTGTCAATATGTTTTTCAAAGTAAAGAGAGCAAAAATTTGCAATCTCTTCCGTTAAATACGCATTACATATTGAACCTTCAACCCGAGCTTTGTTACCAATTTTCTTCTTCACGTGATTAAGAAACCTATTCAATAATTGATGAGATTAATAGTTGTTAAGACTAGTGTAAAAATATTAAATCAATTAAAGAGATAGTACGATAATAATTATAATTTAATTACTACTTAGTGATCTTACCTTTCAAATGGATACATCCACCTATATTGGACGGGGCCTCCAACTTTGGCTTCGTAAGGCAAATGTATCGGTACATGCTCCATGGAATTAAAAAATGATGGAGGAAATATCATCTCGAACTTACACAATATCTCTGGTATTTGCTCCTCAAGACGAATCATGTCATCAACACATATTGAAGACGAACATAAATCTCGAAAAAATTGACTTATCTCAACAATTGCATTCCACACAGGAGTGGGGAGGAGATGTCTCAAAGATACAGGTAATAATCGTTCCATGAAGATATGACAATCATGACTTTTCAAGCCTTGCAACTTTAGCTCCTTCATATCAACACATCGACTAAAATCGGATGCATATCCGTCAGGAAATTTTAACTTTCTTAACCACTCACATAAGACCTTCCTTTGAGCTTTGTCAAGTGTAAAAATAGATTTTGGCAAAGACTCATCGCTACGAATGTGAAGATTGGGACGATGGCAAATTGTCTTCAAATCTTCTCTTGATTTAACAGTATCACAAGTCTTTCCCTTTACATCCATAATCGTGTGAATCAGTTGCTCAAAGAAGTTCTTTTCTATATGCTTTACATCCAAATTGTGCCTAATTAACATCGTTTTCCAATAAGGAAGATCCCAAAAAATGCTTCTTTTAAACCAACCAATTTTCTTCTTTTTCAGCACCTCCGTCTCTGCTTTAGTACAATCAATAGTACGTGACAAATCACAAACCATATCCCACACCTTATCCCCCGGAAATCGATCTACAACATGATTGCGCTCCACTTTACCTTTTCTGAAAGCTTTTTTGTTGCTCCTAAAGGCATGCCCCACCGGTAAGAATTGTCTATGACAATCAAACCAACTCACTTTATGGGAACAAGGAAGCGAAAATGCTTTGCTTTGGTACATGCAACAAGGACATGCCTTTTTTCCCGCGGTAGACCATCCAGATAGCATACCGTAGGCGGGAAAATCATTAATGGTCCACAACAATGAAGCTCTTAGTTGAAAATTTTGCTTTAAAGACACATCATATGTTTGCACACCTACCTCCCACAATTGTTTCAATTCTTCCACCAAAGGTTGCAAATAAACATCTAAGGCGGTTTTTGGATTATCAGGGCCAGGAATAATTAGTGACAAGAAGATGAATTGTTTTTTCATACATAACCAAGGTGGTAAGTTGTATGGAGTGACCATTACGGGCCAAGAAGAGTACTTTCTACCAAACTGGCCAAATGGAGCAAAACCATCCGTACAAAGGCCAAGTCGCACATTACGGGGTTCCTCAGCAAAGTCGGGGTAAAGCATATCAAACCGCTTCCATTCCTCTCCATCACTCGGATGACACATCTTTCCCGGAGTACGAGGATTTTCCTTGTGCCATCTCATTTGCTCGGCAATGTTTTTGGTAGCAAACATTCTTTGAAGTCTAGGAGCTAGAGGAAAGTAAGTTACGGGATTTTCGGGTATTGGTTTCTTACTCTTTTCACCTCTCTTTTTTTCATTCTTTCCCTTTTTACCTTTCAAGACAATACTTCCCTCAATTGTCTTATATCTAGCCTTTTCACATTTACTACACTTGTCAAGTAAAGCATCATCCTTCCAAAAGAGCATACATCCATCGGGACATGCATCAATCTTGTAATGCGGAAGTTCTAGACCTTTCACTACTTTTTTGGTATTGTAGAATGATCGGGTCATGACATTATTATCGGGGATAACATCCTCAATCAAAGAAGCAATGCCATCAACACAAGTAAATGGCAAATTGTACTCACATTTCAAAGTTACTATCCTAGAGGCGGCTTCTAACAATGACATTTTGCTCCCTTCATATAATGGTTTTTCACTCGCCTTTAACATATCAAAAAAGGCTTTTGCTTGTGGGTGTGGTTCTTCTTCACTCATTGGTATATGATCATTATTGAAAATATTAGACTCAAATGCATCAACTACCATATCTCTATATGGGTTCTCATTTTGTGGGATTTGAGATTGTTCGGGAAGTGAAAAATATGATTCTCCATGAGAAATCCAATTGTAGTAGTTTGGACAAAACCCGTTTGTATAAAGATGTTCTTGAACCTCAATGTCATGTAGATATCTCATGTTTTTGCATTTAATACAAGGACACCTAAGTTTCTTTGCTACTAAATCATACTCGTCTTGTTGTCTAGCAAATTCAATAAACTCGGCAACCCCCTTTATAAATCTAGCGGTAGGACGTCTTTTCTTATCAAGTCTATCTTCGTACATCCATGTACGTTCCAACCTCTTCATTTTAATCTAAACATTAACCCACACAACAATAATTACAACAATATTGATTATCAATTATTACTAACTCTAGGAACATATCTATTATCAATAATAAACCAAACAATAATATTGTCAACATGGATACTAACTATACTAAAATTAACATATCACTAATTAAACTACTATCATTCTAATTAATAACATTATCAACATGGATACTAAACAACTATCAAACTAATACATACACACTTTAATTATAAAATCCTAACATTCTACTCCCTCCATCACAATTATTTATTTGCCTTTTGATTAAAACAACCATAAAAAATAATTTAAAGGGCAAACAAATGAATAAGACGGAGGGAGTACTAACTTTCTACCATCAATAATACTCCCATTTATACTAATTTAGTCAATCAACAATCCTAACATCATCAAAAACACCAATACATTGTCAATTACAACCTCGATTAACATAATGTTAACAATTTCACAAAACCCCCAATTTATATAAACCCTAACCATCAACCTACACAAACCCTAACTAACTAACCATTAGAACTTTGTAAGCATCACAAATTATACATAAACATCATAATACTAATTAAAATCATAAAATAAACAAACAAACAAGCTAAGGAATTAGATTTAGGAGAGCAAAATCGCACCTAATTAAGGAAAAGTGACGGAAATAGAATAAGAGTCGGAGTTTGTTGGTGAGGACGGTGGTGATATCGGTGAAGCTAGTGTCGTAGTGGTGGTCGGAGAGGTGGTTAAGGGAATGGAGTAGTAGTGGTGGCGATTTTGTAGAGGGAATAGGGGTTTCGGGTGTTTTGAAGAAATTTGGGGAAGTATAGAGTGGCGGATTAGTTTCGCGATTCTGGAATAATACACAAATTGGCGACTGAAAAGGTAGTCGCCAATTTGGCGACTGATTTCAGTCGCCCGAGTTTTTTTAATTAAAATCTGAGGATTGTTTCAGTCGCCAAATTGGCGACTGATCTCAGTCGCCTTATTCTATTTTCAGTCGCTAAATTGGCGACTACTTGTATCAGTCGCCTTATAACAGTCGCCTGAAACAAGTTTTCTTGTAGTGAGTCTTGGCTAGCATTCCTCAGCTTGAAACTCCCTCCATAGTCTTGGGAACTCCCTCCATAGTCTTGGAAACTTCCTCCATAGCCTTGGCTAGCATTCCTCAGCTTGAAACTCCCTCCATAGTCTTGGGAACTCTCTCCATAGTCTTGGAAACTTCCTCCATAGCCTTAACTAGCATATTTCAGCTTGAAACTCCCTCCATAGTCTTGGGAACTCCCTCCATAGTATTGTGTGGAAGACGTCAAAATCGCAACAGGGACACAGCAGAAGCATTTATTGGCCTGCTCATCAACAGCACTGTGGTGGGAGCTTTCATAGCTACTCTCCATTGACATAGCGGTACCCAATTTGCAGAAAATATGAACCCTAAAATCATAACCAGATTCACAAACAAATTGGGGAAAAAGATGAACCCTAAATCGCTCCACTAAAATCAATACTATACTTGCTGCAAATTACAATAGAAAAAAAAAGATAGAAGAACCTTAATTGGGGAGGAAATGGGGAAATGATTAGGAGCAAAGTTTAATAAGTAAGGTGAGGAAATGTTGAAAAATTATAAGTGAGGTGAAAATATGGGAAACAATGGTTGAGCTGAAAGAAATGGAAAACAATGGTATTTAAGGAAGAAGAAGGGTATTTTCGTCCAAAAATTAGACTTTAAAACTGAAAATTCAAATGTTGACGGAAATGGAGTCGGAATGGTCAATTTGGGTGTAATTTTTGACCTGAGAGGATTTTATGGGAGTAATTTATTAAAAAGTTTTCAAAAGGGAGTTATTTTAAAAAAGTGGTTTATAAAAGGGAGTTTTTATTAATTTACTCTTATTTTTAATAGTACTAAATAGAGTTGGCAAGTCTGACCCGGCCCGAGTACTAATAGGTTAAGACAAAAAACAATTTAATTTAAAGTGTCTTCTAATAGTAGGTAAACTTTCTAAAACTACCTTATACTACTATTATATTTTTTAAATTATAACATTAAATTACATGTACAATTAATTTATGTAAAAGAAATTAATTTAGGGTGTCAATAGTTTATAATATCTAAAAAATATCGCACGTGATACACCCTAGTTAATTATGAAGTATATATAATGGGTTACAGTTGATCTTCCTTCAGACGAACCATCTTAGTCTGAAATAATAAGACGGGATTTTGTAACGACTTTATAGTTAGATGTAACCACTATTGAAAACAAGTTGATATAAGCTGTAGTTACATTTTATCAAAAAGTGGCAACATAATCCCGTCTTATTTTTCAGACCGAAATGGTCCGTCTGAAATAAGAATTTACGAATGGGTTAAGGCGAAAAAATCAAATTGCCCCTCTCATTATTGCACGTGATACACCCTAGTTTATTTGGTACATTGCCATGTTTATTATTGCTATCTGGACTGGGACATGGACATGTACTGAAGGTGTATGGACCTGGGAGGTTAACCGCGATACCAAGCATTACAAGAGTATAGTTTGCAGGGTTGGATGCGTATTTCAATCGATTGTGGGAGTACTGTGGTTGTGGCCTCACAAGAAACTGATTCTCTATCTTGCGCTCTTTGCTTTTCTTGTATATGTCTTTATTTTTGTTATGTATTGGTTCATATCAGATCTTCTTCGTACCAGGGGTATAGGTACTACCTCCGCGTTATCATCTCCAAGCCGTGACTCCAGCAACAACAGTTTGTCTGAGGTTCCGGGTATTATTAGTACAACTACAACACGTCGTTCCTGGCGAGCAATGATTGGTCTTAATCACGGTGGTACACAGGTAATCGGAAGCACTAGAATTGGTTGGAGAAAACTTTTCCGATCTCCAAGCCACCGCAGGTCAAGACGTATTTATAACACTATTATAAATCAAGTGTCAAGAAAAAAATAAGTGACGAGCAATACATTTTCGATTGTTACTTATTAAACACACATGAAGGGCAACGGGGATCATTGTAAATTGATGCATCAGGAGGATTACATTCACTCACTTGTAACTCTTGTAGTCTTGTAATCAGCAAACTTGCACATTTGTTGTAGCTCTCTTTGTGGTTTTTGTGCATATGAGTTTCCAGGTATGTTGTTTTGAACCTGTCTACAATCAGGGACGGAGCCACGATGTAAAACTTGGGGTAGCAAATATTTTTACCGTATAATCTTGTCTTTAAAATTAGAAATCACAATTTGCAAAATGATTTAGTATAAATCCTTATTACAAGCAATCAATAATCCCTATGTTCTCGTAATAGCTCATTATATTGTGGGAAGAGCACTCTTATCCCAAACATGAAATTGAGGGTTCGATTCTCACCCGCGACTTAGTTTGCTCATTTGAACCAAAGAAAAAATAGAAAAAATATTGTCTTAAAAAATCCAACAAGTAGCTCTCATTTCCTTATTATAAGTTACTTATAAATTACTGCGTACTAGTTTTACACCCGTGCAAAAAATGCACGGATCATAATAGTCGTTGTTATCCTAAGATACATGTGTATATAAATTGTGTGTCATTAAGTGTTCAATTTCGTGAGTCTGTGACAATATAAATTGGTCAAAATATAGTGAATTGGTCCTCTTACTCAAATGTTAAATCTATACTCTGGTTTATTGCGTTTGTAATAATACAGTATTATAAGACGAAATTTGGGAAAATTTGAATTAATATTTTTCGTTTTTACTTTTGCATTAATAATTTTCGTTTTTTTTCCAAGTAAATACTTCTGCTTTTGTCAGATTTTGTTTAGTTCAAGTAAATACTTCTGCATTAATATTTTTTGTTTTTACTTGTTATCATTTTTTTGGTAGTTTATGTCATTTTTCACTTTTCTATTTATTAGTTTTAAGCCCGTGCAAAATTGCACGGGTATTATTTAAAGATTATGTTATAATGTTCATAGTCTAAGATAACTGTAAGAAAGAATTAAGATTTTACTTAAATCAATATTATAAATTAAGGGTCAAATTCATAATTAAGTACTTAATAGTTATTTCGTAAAAGTTAAAAAGGACAAACTTATTTCTATAAGTTAATTGTTGTAAAAAAAACTTAAGAAAATGACATTAATGTCGACCCGTGCAATCACACGTGCATTAAATCTAGTTTATGATATAGATAACTTTCATGTCTTAAATGAACAAACTAATAGAATGTGATATTTTTGTAACGGAATTTTCAATGTACAAATAAAAATCAATGAATTCAAATTTTATTTACTTTAATAAATTATATTAGTGAAAAGTAAAGGTAATTAATAAATGACTGAGATGGAGGAAGTAAAACTTAGACCGTAAACAATTTTTTTTTTTTTATTATTTAACATTTAGTATATGTTTAATAACTTAATAATTTATAACATTGACAAATTTATTTTTGTCATGTCCAAGTAACCAACATTTATCTTACTCACATTAAAAGAAAAATATCTCAATTACATTATGTTTAAAAAGAATTAACCCAAATTTGGAGATAGATTTGGCCTCCAATAAATATTTGATATTTGATTTTATATTAGAAAAAAAATTAGTATACAACAAAACCCAACCCAAAAGGTCTTATGAATCTCAATTAAAATATCAACCCAAAAATATAAATTTAAGATAAAACCCCTAAAATTTGATCTCCCATCCGCCGACCCCCTCTATCAATTTCTCTTCTTCATTTTTCCCTTCCTAATTTCCTATACCCTAAACGTCTCACCTCAGTCACATATTTTGCCCCTCTCATCAGTCCTTCTCACCTGGCTCCCTCATACTCTATTTACATCCTAAATGCCCAAAATATGTATTGGCCATAATAAAAGAAAAATCTCCCTTTAATTTTCCTCACATCTTCAATTTGCATCAATATATATTCTCTATAAGACCCTCTATATGCGAATTTAATGGATTTCATGTAAGTATTAGAGTGATATAATCTGAAAAAATTTATGCAAGTATAATCCGAAGCTTACATATGGATTTTTTTAATATGAACTTGGATGTATTTCAATTGCATATTTTTTTAATTAAACTTTTTTTATGTAAATATATTTTTCGTTATATGATCTATTGTACTATTTGTTATGTTTTGTTAATAGTTATATAATTATTATGGTGCTTTGAAAAAAAATCAATTAAGTTTGAAAAGATTCATCAATATTTTTTTTTTGGCCGAAATTCCAGCTGTTCAGTTTTTTTTGTTGAGAAAATCATTTTTTTATGTTCCATTATAATTATTATTGTGAGATTATAGTTAAATTTAGTAGCTAACATATTCCTGAAGAATAAGATAGATTTAATGGTTTGTGTTTCATCGGTAGATTATTAATCAATCAGAAAAACTAATGCAAAGTCGATATTAATAATTAATTCCATTATTTTTTTCATTATTTTTTTTTCAGAAAAATTAATGCAAAGTCATTATTTTTTTCAGAAAAACTAATGCAAAGTCGATAATTAATAAACTAATGCAAAGTCCAAAAACATTTGAAGAACATAGTCTAAATAAATCAGAAAAAAAGAAGAGGAGAGAGGGTAATTAAAGTTTTTGTTTTGCTGTGGGGCCCACTAATCCTGAAATCTAGCAGCCAATAGGAAGGCTCTAAATGTTTCAGGATTAGTATATAGTAGATAACTTAAGAACTGCTTTTTTTTTTTACTATTAACTTTAAATAAGTCTATCTCTTTTGAAAATATATGAAGAATTTGGAAAATTAAGAAGATTGTTGTGAGGCGACATTTTAAAAAGAAACTCATTAGTATTATTGAAACATAGACAAAATCAAGGGTAAGCTCGACGATTAGTCTTGCTTATAGGCGTTGTAAATTTTAACGAAATGTTGTATCACCCCATCACCCCCAGAATAAGTGTTGATTTAGATAATGGTTTTACACCCTTGTAAAATTTGTGTAAATTCAAAAAACTGAAAATTAAATTGAAGTAGATCATTCGATATAAGGCGAGTTTATTGCGAAAGCATTTTTAAAATAATGCTGAAAAAATAAGTATTTGTCGTTTTGGGTCGGGTTCAAAACTATTTATCAAAATGATGTCCACGTAGGCTCGGGTTTACCTTTTCATTTACGCTGCTCATAAAATCATGGATATTCTCACGAGTTTATCATGACTCATCATACTAGCGATTCACATTCTTTACATTTTATGGTTAATCATTACCACGCTTTGCCTTAATGAACGCCTAGAAAACGGAAGCATTTTCGAGCGTTACAGCAGACTCTTAGTGATTGCAGGAGTGGCTTGGTTATGCTCCAACATCGGTTTAGGTCTCGCTTATCTCCTTATTTGGACCATGGCTATGTTGATCCGTGATAACTCTATTGGGAAATGGATATGTGTTGAAGGTGAATGGACCTTCAACGTCGACGACATGGCAGACCCTTGCATGAATACAATTTGCAGGGTTGGATGTGTATTTCAATCCATTGTCGGAGTAATGTGGTTGTGGTCGAACAAGAAACTGCTTCTCTATCTTGCGTTCTTTGCTTTTCTTTTATATGCCATTGCTCTTATGTGTTGTTTAATGTTGGAACTTCTTCGTACCAACGGAACGTCCATGTTATCATCTCCAAGCGGAGCTTTGGCAAGTATTACATGCTCCAACCACTGTGCTACCATACCTCCACTGTTAGATAATTAGGTTATTATGTACTCCCTCCTATTCGGGATAACTTTCCCCATTCAAGAATGAACCAAAAATTAAGGGTGAGTAATTAAATAAGGTAAACAATTGTGGTGGGGTAAGGTGATCGATTGGAGAGAGGGTGTGTATTGTGGGGTATTATTGTGGGGTGAAGTGATTAAAATAATTATTGTTGTGGGGTAAGGTGTTTAAAATAAGATAAAATATGGGTATTGTGGGGTAATGTGATTAAAATAAGTATAAAAGTTTACCAAAAAAGAAATGGGGAAGGTATTGTGAATAGATGAAAATGGAAATGGGGAATGTTATTGTAAATAGGAGGGAGTATATTGTTGGAATTATGCCCCAGACCCAATCGGATCGGTAACGTTAATTACTAATGGCTTAATGTTGAACCTAGATGGTCACACACTTACGGGTTAACGTTTACACTTAAGATGACTTTATATTATTATATGATAATAATTAAAGTATCTAGATGACATATTATTATATTAATTGCTAACACAAAAGATATAATAATAAAAGGAGAAAGTATTCCATAGTATTAAAATAAGGTAATAAAATAAGGAGGTAATTTTATTCTTCCATATAAATACTTGGAGTTGGTAATTGGAAAAGAACTCAATTCATTGAGTTAGTTTTCCACCAAGAATATTAGAGAGAGAAAAAGGGTTTTTTTCAAGAGTTCTCATATTTCCGAGTCGTCTCAAAGTATTAGGGAATAATATCTCATATGTAGTCATATGAGATAATATTAAGATATGTTTGATAAATATTAGGATAAAATATTAGTAAGATATATTTGGTATTCTAGTTTAGGTAGAATACTCATACTATAAATATGAGTATATATTTATGTATTCAGACGACAACACAGTATTATTATCTTGTAAAGTAGGATACCAAATATATCTTACTAATATTTTATCCTAATATTTATCAAACATATCTTAATATTATCTCATATGACTACATATGAGATATTATTCCCTAATACAAAGGTTGAGAGTGTAGATCGTACCCGGTGTGGATACACAAGAGACTTCGTAATTTCGGAGTTAATTGTTAATCCGTCTTAATTCCAGGTATGTGAATTAATCTCTTTTATTTACATCAGTTTGAATGCAATAGGTCTATTAAAGGATCGTATAAATTATTATTTCCGCTCCGTATACCGATCCTTCAATTGGTATCAGAGCCAATTTTGCATTTAAATTACATGTATAATTCGGGTTATATTCCAGCGGCAATGATTTGATTTTTTTTTTCGATGCTGCTACTTTCAATGATCAATCAGTTGATTATTTTAATAGATTAAGCGTCTATACGAGTTATATGTTGATCATTACGTAATATGCTTACTGTGCCGCTGCATCTTACTCTATTGTTGATAATAATTATCATATTTTTCTTTTCTTTTCTTGCACGGTGTATGGTGGCTTATGCACTAATGGCATGCAAGTTGTTTATGTAATCGGATGTTTCACAGTACAACATCATATTTTGCTTATCATTGTTTGGTTAATGATTAATATCTGATGCATTTGTGTGCCAATAATAAGTTACTGGTTACTCCGTATTATGCACTTCTTTTATCTAAGCCACTTGATCTCGTGCGTCTGATTGGTTGTGAACATTTCATACGTTTGATTTGGTGTGTTTGTGGTTGCATTACAGTACATGAGCACAATGAATTAAGCAATTCGCAAGAAACATATGAATGTTGACTTTTAATCATTGTTTTGCCAACCCAATTATTAATGGCTGGATTAAAGAAATTTTGTTTAGTTTTGTCAAATGCTTTTGGTAACATAGTGATGTGCCATGATATTATGCTCACTAATACGACACAAATATTGTTTCATAAATTGTTTTGTCAATTTTATTGCTGAAATCGTGCGCTTATGATGAATTTTGCATTATTAAAACGCTTTTTGATAATTGTTGTTGGTGAAGTAGCCGACTGATACTGAAATTGTTTCAGTATTATGGACATGTTTTTTTTCTTTCAGTAATTGTTATTGATGGTCGTATACTCGTATGAGATGTGACGACTTTATTATTAAAATCGTTTTAATTTAAAATCTTGACCAGTCAAAATTATTAAGTTTTGTAATTAATAAAATATATGATATTTTATTAAAGAGACTTTTCCATCCAAGTAGTCAATAAAATTTATTTTTGTTTACAAGGTACGACCTGATTACCAGGGGACTTGTAGTTCAGAGATAAATAATATTGTCTACTGTATATGATACAAGTGTGAAGAAAAGTTATTTAATTTTGTACTTCTAGTCTGGACTACCCAGAGGGTATGAGATTAACTAATTTTCTGTCACAAGGGTGGATGAACTCAACTATACTAATAGGAACGACCTGACTACCAGGGGACTATGTAGTATAGAGTCTGGTTTAATTTCATATGATGAAAGATTAATGGTAATGTATCAGGACTTTAATTATGTTTGAGAAACGACTTGACTACCAAGGGGCTCATTCATGTTTTAAAGTTTATTGTTTATCATTTAGATAAAGTCCATGTCTTAATGATGTATGTTTTGTGTTCTTGTTTTCTGTTTTTCCTTTTGTATCAGATTTCTCATAATGGCTAATATTACACTGCGAAACATTCTTGATGCTAACAAACTATCTAGTAACAATTTTGATGATTGGTACCGGAACCTGAGAATTGTTCTCATGCATGAAAAGCTAATCGATGTAATCGATAAGCCCGCTATGGTAGCACCTCTAGAGGGAGAAAGTAATGCAAGTGCATTAGATGCATGTGTAGAGTACTCTGAAGAGAGTACTGCTGCAAAGTGCATTATTTTGGCCTCCATGAGTCCCGATCTTCAGAGGCAATATGAAAATATGACTCTTTCACAGATCATTGCACATCTTAAGAAGATGTACGAGTTCCAGAGTAAGGCTACTGGATATGAGATATCTAAGTCCTTAGTTAAATCTGGATCTGTGGATATGGTTATTATCTCTTGTATGAGTACGAGGGTGATGACTGGCCAGTCAGAGGATGAATGTTTCTTTTGTAAGAAGAAAGGACACTGGAAAAGAAATTGTCCAGAGTATAAGATAGCTCTGAAGGACAAGCAACAAGGTAAAACAATTGTGAAAAATGTTTTCATGATTTCTTTGACAACTATTGATACTACTAAATGGGTATTAGATACCGGTAGTAGCTTTAACATTTGCAATATGTTGCAAGGTTTAAGGATCAATAGATGGTTAAAGAAGGGAGAGGTCAACCTGCAAGTTGGGAATGGAGCAAATGTTGCTGCCCTAGCTGTAGGAACCGTCTTTCTTAGAATGCCTAATGGCAAGACCATAACTTTAGAAGATTGTTATTATGTTCCTAAGTTTGTTTCGAACATTGTTTCCATCTCGTCTTTGGACAAGTGTGGATTCAGAACAATTTTCTATAATAATCAATGCTCTATTTATCATGGTGATGATTTATACGTGAATGGTTATTTGCAATTTGGTCTTTATGTTTTACCTGAGCTAGTAATTTGTCCTATTATGACTGTTTCTGGCCAAAAGAGGAAGAGAAATAATCAAGGGAATCAAACTTACCTTTGGCATTGTAGGCTTGGTCACATTGGTGAGAAAAGAGTAAACAAGTTGTATCGTGAAGGGTGCCTTTGTCAATATGATTATGAATCATATGACACTTGTGAATCTTGTCTCCTAGGAAAGTTGACCAAATCTCCTTTTACCGGAACTGGAGAAAAGGCTAGTGAGCTTTTAGGACTCATACATTATGATGTATGTGGTCCAATGAAAGTTCAAGCTAAAGGTGGATATTCTTACTTTATAACTTTCACTGATGAGATGTCAAGATTTGGATTTGTTTATCTAATGAAACATAAGTAAGAATCCTTTGAAATGTTCAAAAGATTTCGCAGTGAAGTTGAAAAACAAACTGGTAAGAATATAAAGGCACTGAGATCTGACCGTGGAGGTGAGTATCTCAGTGATGAGTTCACTGATTATTTAAGACAAGATGGGATCTTGTCACAGTGGACTTCTCCTGGAACGCCACAACATAATGGTGTTTCAGAAAGGAGAAATCGAACCTTATTAGATATGGTGAGATCCATGATGGGGTTCACTGATCTTCCTATTTTCTTATGGGGATATGCTTTGGAAGCTGCTGCGTACATATTAAATAAAGTTCCCACTAAGGCAGTCACTAAAACACCATATGAGATATGGAAAGGACGTAAGCCTAACCTTAAGCATTTGAGGATTTGGGGTTGTCCGGCTTATGTTAAGCGACTGCAGTCAGACAAGCTTGAAGTTAAATCTGACAAATGTAGATTTGTTGGTTATCCCAAGGAGACTATGGGATACTATTTCTATCACCCTTCTGGACACAAAGTATTTGTGGCCAGAAATGCAACCTTTTTAGAAAAGGAATTCCTTAAAGAAGGAAGTCATGGTGTAGAAATAGATCTTGATGAGATCAAAGATACCAATGAGTCAACAGTAACTCAGGAGCATGAGATGCCAAATGAGCAACCTTTATTTGATGTTTTAAAGTTGCCATCAACAGGTCAAACCTCAAATGTTGAGGAAAATCAGTTGATTAATGAATCAACCGTGGAACCTGAGCAACCAGAAAATCAAATAGTACATGAGCCTCTAAGAAGGTCGATTAGGGAAAGTCGTGCACCAAATAGATTAAATCTATTAGTGCAAGATGATGAGGCTAATCATATTGATGATATAACTCACATTGATGACGATCCTAGATGCTTCAAAGAGACTATGGCAAGTCCAGACCATGAGAAATGGCTAAAGGTTATGGAATCTGAGATGGAGTCTATGAAAATCAACAAAGTGTGGACTTTGGTTGATAACTCTAAATACTTAAAACCCATTGGATGCAAATGGGTGTTTAAGAAAAAGATTGGAGCAGACGGTAAGGTTGAGACCTATAAAGCCCGTCTTGTTGCCAAGGGGTATAATCAAAAGGAAGGTATTGATTATGAAGAAACGTTCTCCCCTGTGGCAATGCTCAAATCTATTCGGATTCTGCTTGCTATAGCTGCATACTATGATTATGAGATATGACAAATGGATGTGAAAACAGCTTTCCTCAATGGGGAGTTAAAGGAAGATGTCTATATGACTCAACCTGAAGGTTTCACATTGTCATCTTCTAATGATAAAGTATGTACGCTTCAACAATCTATTTATGGATTAAAGCAAGCTTCTCGTAGTTGGAATATCCGTTTTCACACGACAATTGAAAAGTTCAATTTTGTGCGATGTGAGGAGGAGCCATGTGTGTACAAGAAGGTTAGTGGGAGCATTCTCATTTTGTTAGTATTATATGTTGATGACATTTTACTAATGGGAAATGATGTACCAACCATGCAAGAGACAAAGGCTTGGCTATCTAAACAGTTCTCTATGAAAGATTTGGGAGAAGCAACTTATATTCTTGGAATAAAGATATATAGAGATAGATCAAGGAAGTTGCTTGGACTCTCCCAGTCTATGTACATTGATACAATTTTAAAGAGGTATCACATTGATACAATACCGGGGCTATTGCACAGGCCAAAGAGCCAAGGTCACACCAACGATCTAAGCATGTTCTGCGAAATTTTCATCTGATTAGAGAAATTATTGCACGTGGAGATGTTCAAGTACAAAAGGTAGAAGGAAAAGAAAATCCCGCAGATCCCTTCACGAAGGCGCTTGGATCAAAAGATTTTGATAAGCATAAGTGGAGTATTGGATTAAAGTTCATGAGTGATTGGCTCTAGGTCAAGTGGGAGATGATTTTTGAAATTATGCTCTAGACCCAATCGTTATGTAACATATTTTGAACACATTTCATATTGTTCTTATTTATTATTAATTGATATTAATAAAATGGCATTGTTTTTTTATCATATTGTGTTTGAGAACCATATGTGATAAGTCCTTGAATTAACTGTATGCTTGACATTATAATGGAGATTATAATAATGAGAGTCAAGCATTAGAGGGTTTGATCAAAAGAAGTTCTTGGTCCAAGGGTTATTAAAAGGGGCTTTGATGATCCAGATGGACTTATATATGTACAACTTAATTCATTGTATGAATATAATGGATCTCATTCATTACGTTGTATGTATAGGTGACCATATAGAGATATGATCATTGAACTGACCGAAAGGAGGTTTCCCAATGGTTGTTTTACCTATTAACTGTCAATGTGGAAATTCTCATAAGGAGTGAATGTAATTCTTTTTCCTTTGACCTGAGTTCACCATTGTAATTAATAGAATACTTGTTATACTTTGATGCCTGACAACTAGTGTGTAAAAATACTAGTTGAACGGTTATTGGGTTTAATTGAGTACCTATGAAGTTAGTGGTGAGTCGGATGGAATCCATCAACTCGAGGTAACGAGTTTGAACTCTATGTTGTCATAAATCTTATTGGTTGTATCAAGACCTTGGCCAAGGCAAATGAATGTTTCAAGAAATGAGTTTCTTAAAGTCGATTCGCCAACCATAGTGATTGACATGGAACATAGTGGTTATCTAACAGGGTTTGACAGTTTTTAACCGTACCCTAGGATGATCCGGAGTTGGAAAGATGGAAGGAAATGATACATTATCCTTAACCAGGTTCGTCTTCATCGGATGTTGATATTCACATTATCCAGTCGTTGAGGAGTGTTGTTAGACGCCAACCTCGATTAGTAATTAAGACGATTGACTCTGGGTCAAGTGGGAGATTGTTGGAATTATGCCCAAGACTCAATCATATCGGTAACGTTAATTACTACTGGTTTAATATTGAACCTAGATGGTCACACACTTACAGGTTAACGTTTACACTTAAGATGACTTTATATTATTATATGATAATAATTAAAGTATCTAGATGACATATTATTGTATTAATTGCTAACACAAAAGATATAATAATAAAAGGAGAAAGTATTCCATAGTATTAAAATAAGGAAATAAAATAAGGAGTTTATTTTATTCTTCCCTATAAATACTTGGAGTTGGTAATTGGAAAAGAACCCAATTCATTGAGTTAGTTTTCCACCAAGAATAGTAGAGAGAGAAAAAGAGTTTTTCTCAAGGGTTCTCATATTTCCGAGTCGTCTCAAAGGTTGAGAGTGTAGATCGTACCCGGTGTGGATACACTAGAGACTTCGTAATTTCGGAGTTAATTGTTAATCCGTCTTAATTCCAGGTATGTGAATTAATCTCTTTTATTTACATCAGTTTGAATGCAATAGGTCTATTAAAGGATCGTATAAATTATTATTTCCGCTGCGTATACCGATCCTTCATATATGAATAGAGTTTAGATATTATAAGAACATGTTGGAGGCCCACGAAATTGGAGGTCCGGTTCGCCCGCTCAGCCCGCACATGGTCCTAGCCGCCCCTGACTCTAGCGACAACAGTTTGTCTAAGATTCCGGTTATTAGTACAACTAAAACACGTCATTCCCGGCAAACAACGATCAGTCAAAATATTAATCAGAGTGGTACACAGATAACTGAACGCATTATAATTGAAGAAACCACTTTGGAGTACTGTTACAACTATTCAATCTTCGAGATTGATAGGTCGTAAATACTAGAAATCGCAATGGATTGGGGGTGGAGAGAACACCTGAGATTCTAGCTAAAACAAATAAAATAGAATAAGGTGATTAGAAAAAGGTGACATTAGATAATTTCATTCAAATGATTTTCATGGTTGATTACATTAGAATAAGACACTAGGTTATACAGCAAATGAAGGACAAATACAATAAGTAAAGAAAGTTACTAAACTACCCCTCACATAATTTTGGTGTGTATCATTACCCACCCCATGAAATGATCCTTGTCCTCAAGGATCAAAGAGAGAAGGTATTCTTGGAAAGACGCAACAAAACACATTGAGGGGGCGGAATAATCAACAAAGCATCATTGACATGCATGTATCATCGACAAACCTCCGGGATCAAAAACATAGATGGCAGAAGATTTGTTAAACCATTTTATAGCCAACCTCGGATTCTCCTTGAATAACCAAGATGATAATTTCTTTGGCTCTAGGATCGTGGAGCTTATCTAGGAAATGAAGACAAATAGAATAAGTAGAGAAAGTTACTAAACCACCCCTCACATAATTTTGGTGTGTACCAAGTACCAAGTGACAGCAGCTCGAGATGTAATTTTTAACACTATTATAAATCAAAGTGACAAGAAAAAATAAGAAAAAATATTGTATATATTTGTATTAAAATAGTTTTTGAATGTATATATTGATCCTCAGCTTCTTGAATTGTTCTTGTATATAAAAAAACAATTGATTTATTCGCATTGATAACTCTATGAGCGTGTTTGAGTTCAATGATTTATTGTCGTTAACCTTCCTCGCCCCATTACATAAAAAAGGAGACCTCTCGATTGACCCTGCTCATAAATCATGGATTTTCTCACAATTGTATCATGGCTCATCATGATACTGCTTTATAGTTTTTACATTTGTGGGTTGATTTATTTCACTGTTAATATTATTATATGCCTAGAAGACGGAAGCATTTTAAAGCGTTGCAGTATAATCTTAATGATTGCAGGAGTCGCTTGGTTATGGTCCAACATCGGTGTAGGTCTCGTTTATCTCTTTATTTGTATCATTGCTTTGGTATATACTGAGGGTAAACTGACCCAGTATCGAAGCCAGAATGGGGAGCATTACCGGAATATAATTTGCACGGTTGGATGCGTATTTCAATCGATTGTGGGAGTACTGTGGCTGTGGCCTCACAAGAAACTGCTTCTCGATCTTCCTATATTGGATATTCTCACATTTGGGTCATGGCTCATTATAGTACTGCTTTCAATTTTTTACATCATTTGTTTGTTATGGCTCACGTTTTACCTTTTTCGTTATTGGCAATTTACGGGAAGCATTTTGGTGCGTTACAGCATAATCTTAGTGATTCCCGGAGTGTCGTGGTTATGGAACAACATGGGTGTCGGTCTCGTTTATCTCCTTATTTTGTACATTGCTGGGATGTACGGTTCTTATTATACCGGGAAATGGAAATTTACTGAGGGTGAATGGATCCGGGAGGACGACCGCAATACAGACAATTACCGGTTTTTAGTTTTCATGGTTGGAGGCTTATTTCAATCGATTTTGGGAGTACTGTGGTTGTGGCCTCACAAGAAACTGCTTCTCTATCTTGCGCTCGCTATATTTCTTGTATTTGTCATTCTTGCCGTGATTGGTAACATGTTAGAGCATTTTGGTAGCAACAATAGTTCATCTACGGGTCCGATTATTAGTTCAACTACAACAACACGTCGTTCCTGGCGGGATATAATGATCGGTCAAAATGTTAATCACGGTCGTAAACAGGTAATCGGAAGCACTTATGTTGGAGAAAACATTTTCAAGCACCACGT
Organism: Heliosperma pusillum; assembly: GCA_022085475.1. NCBI lineage: Eukaryota > Viridiplantae > Streptophyta > Magnoliopsida > Caryophyllales > Caryophyllaceae > Heliosperma > Heliosperma pusillum. The sequence goes on from JAIUZE010000026.1 coordinate 516,718, forward strand.
CACCGCAAGTCGAGACGTAATTTATAACATTATTATAAATCAAGTAGCAAGATAAAATATATAACGAGCGATACATGTTCGATTTTCACTTGTTAAACACAGGTGAAGGTAATTAACACATCACGAGCATGAAATTCACCAACTTGTACTCGTATTTGTAATTCATGTACATAAGCTCAATAAGCATACTTGCACATTCGTGTATATGAATTTTTTAGGCATATATTGTTTTGGACTTGTTCATTTGAGAAATCTAGTACGGTAAATTTAGGGAGATTTTAACGCAACTATTAATATTGTCTAATGACACTCAAATTGTGAGAGAGTAAATAGAATACTGTAATATCGTATGTATAATTTGTATTTGAGTGGCGTTAAAGAAAGTTGTAACGACGTTATCATAATCCTAAACCGGACACCAACACCAATCGTGAGACAAATCCTAGAACACAATAGGACAAATAACTAACCATAAAAAAGAAAATACTACAGAGTAATATTATATTGATGATTCTTATGTTGCTGAAATAACCCTTTGACATGGTTTTATTGGCCGAAATTATCAATGGACTTGGTTTTTTTTTTGAAGCAGTAAATAACCAATAGACATGGTCTTCTACTCTTATAATATAGACATTCTAACTTTTAAACCTGTCTAATGATTTGGGATTATTATGAGTCACTTTCAAATTTTCTTAAATAAAAAAACAATTGATTTATTCTCATTGACAACCCTGTCAAAGTGTTTGGATTCAATGATTTATCTTCCTCACCCCCATTGTAGTGAAAGAAGACCTCTCTATTCACTCTGCCCATTATGGATATTCTCACAATTGGCTCATGGCTATCTGTTGGTAACAGGCGTAATATTGAGCGGAAGCGTGGACCTATTACCCTCTTACGGGAGAGTAATTGTAAAATGGGCTAGACGATAATTAAATACGTCAACAAAATAGAGAATAATGACACACCGATTTTCACGTGGAAAACCCCTCTGAATAAGGGTAAAAAACCCACGGGACCCTTAGACCGCTTAATATCTCCACTATAAGTAAAATAATGGGAATACAATGTCTTTCCTAGTAATCACTAGGAGCTTACAAATAATATTCTGGCTACCCGGATAAACACTCGGACCCTCAGAAATAATATTCTAAACAAATGTGTGGGACTCAGTCGGAGATTTTACGCCTTTCCGACTGGATGCCGTACTGACAGGATTATCTGAGCAGTACCACACCAACTCTCAAACTCTCTGTATTTCTCTCACACTCTCAGTAAGTGGCTCTTATTTCTCACTTACCGGCTTATGTGTTTGCTGGGATTGTTGTGGATGAATAAAATGCTCTCGGATGCGTGCTATTTATGGTACTCCAATGCCCTGCACATTTTGCAACTGAGCACAAAAATGTTGACATTGTAGTGCACCGTTCTACTACTACTGACACCGTGTCATATGCACCTCCTACTATACTACTCCCTGCAAACCCAATTTTTCTTCTTTCATTTAAAGCATGTGGACCCCACGTGGAGGGACCCCATTATTCCAACACTATCATATCATCAATTGGTCTTGCTTCAAACGGACCATTTTGATCTGAAGCAATAAGACGGGATTTTGTAACCATTTTACAGTTAGATGTCACCACTATTGAAAACAAGTTGATATAAGCCGTGGTTACATTTTATCAAAAAGTGGCAACATAATCCCGTCTTATTTTTCAGACGGAAATGGTCCGTCTGAAATAAGAATTTGCGTCATATCATAGCTTTACATTTTTTGTGGGATTTGGGTAACGGTTTACATTATTGAGTGGATACCAAACGGAAGCGATGATGACCCGAGTCACAATATAATCTTAGTCATTCCCGAAGTGGCTTGATTATGGTCCAACATGGGTGTAGGTAGTCATGGCATCGGGCCAGGCTCGGGTCGGACTATTCCAACAAACCCGAGCCAGGCCCATGGAATATTGTTTAGAAAAGATACAATATTTTATAATTCTTAAATTTTGTATTTTGATTAGTGTTTAAATGGTTATAACTTATATTTAATATTTATTTAAAATAATTATATTAACATTCTCACGTGTGACTATTTGATTAGTAAAATTAACAATAGTTATCGCGGGAGGTGAAAGACAGAAAGTAATACTAGCAACAACCAAACTAGTGAAATTAGTAGTATTAAATGCGAGATTAGTGAAAATAAAAATAATGAAAGCGAGAGTAGTGAAAGTAATAATAATAGTCCGAATGTAAAAAGTTAAAAATAGTAATAGCATTAACATGTGAAGTCATGAAAGTAATAATATTAACAGTAAAAGTAGTGAATGTCTCTCATGATTTTTTTTGATAAATTTTACATCTCATCGTAATATTAAGATATGTCATATTATAAATGATAAATGTTTGATATAAAATAAAATGATAAATAGAAGTTGCTCGGGCGGGGTCGGTCCCCAAACCTAGTATTGATATTAAAAATGTCACCAACAACAACAACGAACATCAATGACGACAACGAAAGCAGCAGCAGCAACAACAACAACAACAACAACAACAACAACAACAACAACAAATACGAAGTATTAATAAAGTCAACAATAACAACAACAACAACAAGAAGATGAATTCATGAAACATAAGTTATATAAAATGCGATATGTTCTAAAATAGAACTATTTTTTTTTGAATGGACTAAAATAGAACTATTTATTGTCATTTATAGAACGGTCTGCTAAAATCAATAACGATTTTGATGCTTCATGTTCACTCACACGTAACTTCAAATCTCGAGACAAATCTCGAATATTCTTCTCCAATTCAGTAAGTTCCTCAACACTCAACTCTTCTAGTTTCCCAAAATGGCAACTTTTTGCCTTTTTGTCGTTTTCTTCACTTAACTTTTTCTGCAATTCTATTTCTGCTTCTAAATTAGTAATTTCTTTATTGAGTTTTTTAACTCTCGCCTTATGAATTTTAGGATTAACCGATGTATACACATCTTCATATTCTTGATGTTGCAAAGTTCGATTTTGAAATCGATGAATAACTTTCTCGAGATTTGGTTGACCAAAAGAAAATGGTTTACCACCCGGAGAAAATACAATAATTGCAATTTCAGCAGCGCATAACGTAGAAATTTCATTTGCTTTCTTAAAAAGCCCTGATCGACGCTTCGAAAAAGTGACTAACCGAGATGAACTATTGGTTATCCTTTTCATTTCGACTTTTCGACGACCCATTTTTTTTTCCGTAGTTTTTTTTTTTTAGTTTTGAAGATAGAATGATGAAAAATGTTTGCACCTTGTTATATTTAAAAGGATTTTGACGTACGATATAACGTGTTTGATATATTTCATTAATGTGAGTGACTATCCATTTCTATTTTGGGCAAATATCTGATTAGATTTCCTTGTTTACATTGTAAAATAGTGGTAAGTATTTGAAAATGTTCTTCTATCCTGATTTAAAATGAGATCTACTTTTTAAGTAAGTAATTACACTCTACCTTATTTGATTTTAGTACTCAAAAACAACTTATTTCATTCAAAATTATATTTGTGGTAGTTGTAACGTTTTCTTTATATTTAATTATCATATCCATATTCGGTAAGTAAACAAGTTATGTCATTATTTTATTAATTTTTAACCGAAAATGTCTTAGTCTAGTGGTTAAGACGGAGCTATTATAGAAAATAGGTCTCAGGTTCAAATTCCCCCTCCCATTTATTATAATGCGACAAAATGTGCTTTTCCTTAAACCAAAAAACAAATTTATTAATTTTCTATTCCCAAAAGCTAAAAGTGAGTTTTGGCCTTTGGGACCTGTTTAATTGGTATAGGAGAAGCAGATTTAAAATCTCAAATAACGTTAGCGTAATACAATGAGCAAATTTTACTATTAAATTTGCTAAAGCGTTTGGTATTTAGCAGATTATAGAACAATTGAATTGTTTTCACGTTTTAAGGGAATATATTGCTGCAATATGCTACTATTAACATATTCAATAACAGTAGATCCGACCAGTATGTTATCTGTATATGTCTTTTGTACATAACGTTTTCACCTTTAAGACATTCACCGTGATATAAAGTACATAAAATACATAAATTTATTTTAAATATCCACAAAATAAATTACTTAGAATTTAATTACTCTAAAAACATACAAGAAATAACTAATACTCTATCCGTCACGTTCAATATAATTGTTGTCTTATTTCTTGTTTAGGTGTCACAGTCAATTGTTGTCGTTTCTATATTAGGAAGGTTTTTCACTAATAATTTGACCCTAAGGTTATTGTCCACTTATCATTCACTAAGTATAACCACAAATTATCCTTTACTCTTTTCTTAATCTTTGTACCAAAATAAAATAATAATAATTAATCGGGAAGGAGGGAGTAATAAGCACTCCCTAGTCCGTACTAGTATTTATCTTAGACTTCTTTATATATATGTACATTCAATTACGATCAGCACCAACAAAACACTAGTCTTTACCTGAGACATTTTTATATGTGACCAGAAAAGCACAAATTGTCATTGAAGATGTGCACTATTCGTTACAACTTAAAAATAGATGGTGTCCCTTCTACAATATGCAAGTGGAGTGGGCAAGTGGAAGGCAAATGAATCTCTTGCATATTGTGAGAGGGACACTATCCGTATTCAGCTTTTGACAGATAGGTATCGTCTTCAGTGAGACGAGCCGAAAGAAAAGTCATGTCTTTTTTTTCACCAAAATTTTATGAATTGATTTGAATGCATAATACCTGTATAAAACTGATCCGAATTTAAGTAGAGAAAAAAAAAGAGGAGGAGAGAGCCATTAGCCCATACTCCCAGTTAGACTTAGCAAACAGATCATGTCGTGTCTTGTTTGTATTCGTGTCAACTTTAATTGGATTACGACTACCCCAACCCTAACTCGACTCAATTACATAAATGAGTCATCTATCTCAACCCTAACCCAACCCATTTAATTTTTCTGTAACTAAACCCGACCAATTTAACCCATTTATCTTTTAGCAGGTCATTTTTTACCAACTTGACCCGTTTAACCCATAAAGTAATTAATGAAATTGTATAAATTTTAAGTTGTTTGGTTGGATAAGCCAAATATATTATGACACATTTAAATAAATAGGTTATTTTTCTCGGGTTCGTGTTAAAATAGTTCAACCTCAATCCCATTTATTTAAGTTTCGTGACGTGTCCATATCAACCTACTTATATAAATGAATCACTAACGCTTTAACTTTAAAGCTAATTTTGCGTTAAATTTGTGATTGTTTTCGAGTGTGTCAATGATTGCCACCTCTACTCCCAAGTCCCAACAAAATTGACCAAATTAAGAAATACTTCCTCCATTCAACTCCACTCTACCACTTTCATTTTTGCACACTATTCATGAGTCGGCATCTAATTGCAATTTTCTCTCAATATATAAGTGACAATATATTCATGTGTGATCTTGTTTGATTCGTCTTTACGAGTACATTATTAATATCCAATTTTTATAATTTTTGCAAACACGTAGCTAACGATATTTACCGCGTAAAACACGTCTCGACAAACGTGAAAAAATTATTTGGTAGAGTGGAGTTGAATGGAGGAAGTAAATAAACAAAAATTACTTGGAAATTGTCTCTTGCTTGGTCAACGTCAAACTTATAAACTCAAGTCACTAACCTGGTAACCACGTAAGTCCTTCATGCGCGTACCCTGACTAGTAGTATAACTAGTATTTGACTCCTACCAACATTCCCACTTACATTTTATTTCCTAAAATACCCTCACTAATTAACCAAATTCCCAAAACTACCCCTCTTCAACAACCTTCATTACATACTATAAAACTACAACTCGAAAACGTCATTTACATAAAAACTCAACGTAAACATATTCATCAATACAATGGCCACGAATTCATCGACGAACAAGAGTTGTTTCGCGAAGAAATTGATGACTCGAGAAGCATGGCGATGGAAATTCTTAAGTTCTCGAGGAATTTTTAGGATTAAATGGAAGCGATTAAACACGATGAAATTCTCTATATTTCGGGATATTTACTACAAGATTGTATCGATTTTTGAAGCAGTTTTTCTTGTTTCTACCCTCTGTTTCTTCTATCTTTGTTGCGGATGCCATTTCTAAAGCCGTAGTGGAGGAATTGGGTTACCCACTGATGTAAATTGTTCGTCGACCTACACGTCATTCTAAAATTGTTTGCGGTATTCAAATTGTACTCATATAAGTAGAGTGGCGCAATCGATTTCAAAGTGTTGTTATTATTACGATCTTGTAATTATGTTCTTGCATTAATTTGGACTCAATTTAGAGTATTCTTGAAATCTGGCATTTTTTAAGGCTAAGTTAGTTTTGATTATAAACAGAGTGGTTATTTAATTGATTGAGTAATTGTATTTTAATTGAAACTTCAATTCAAATGAATTTGATTCCTTAATAAAATTCCTGTGAATTGCTCTCGGGTTTACAAGTGCACATCAATACCAAAGATAGCGGCTACAAATTCCCAATCTTCCCAACGTTGTAGGAAAAATAACACGGTGTCGATTGAAAATGTGATATTACTCCCAAATCACAATCCAAACAACACCTAACACTAGTACATTAGCATCACTTCATTCTACAGGAATACTAATTGTGCAGTAGTTTTAATGTCTAGCAGTACCCTGGCACCAATTTTTCGACTCCAAAAAGAATCGTAAAATGCTCCTTCAAACACCATTCGCTGAAGAGCCACCGCATTTTTAAGCAAATATCGAGCGAGTTCCAGATCATTCAAGATGAATTTAAACCCATCAAATTTGACTTCTTTCAGATGAAGAAAGGGGTGATCAGGGTATTCTCTTTGCGGACTTTGTTTGACGTAATGACATGCGCGCAACTGTTTCAGAACACGGAGAAATGCAAAACATTAACAAACTGATAAAGTCTGAAACTGACTGAAACAGTTGATTTTCCGAATACAGAGGAGGTTGTCAAACAAAAGATACTTCTAGCTACCCAGAATTAATGGGAATGTAGTCTGTTATCACGGAACAGACAGACTGATATAGTCGTAGAACAAATAATCGTGAATAACAGTATGACGGACTCCATAACCAGCATAAGTTAAACGAGGGACTAACCTTTAGATGTAATACCTCAAGTTGCGGACAAGCATCTAAGAAATGAATGATGTTTAACAAGTCAAAACCAATCGGAACAAAAACGTCCACGTCCAGCCGCTTTAAACAAGAAATGATAGTTGCAGGGAGCGGCTGTACCTACAGATAAACACAAGAAATACTGTCAGACGACTCATAACTCATTTACATCACAGATTGCATATCTGTTTCTACTGACCTCAGTCATCACCAAAAGAGACAATGCTTGAAGTTTCGGAGCTTGTCTAGCGAGATTGGCAAAAATCAACGAGCAGCCCTCCGGGTGGTAGTTCAGCTGAAGATTCGCGTCTCTCAGAAATGGCACATTTGAAAAATTGAAATTACGTATATTGCCCGTACAATCAAGTATCTCAAGGTTGGGACAATTGATTGTGATTTCCTTGACAACATTGCAAAAGCGTAGTTTCTTTAAACTAGGTAATTCAACGTTGAATGACGATGAGAAACAACAGGAATCTAAGCTGAGTGATGTGAGATTTAAACCATTGGATTGAATACACTCAATCTCCTCGTTTTTCAAAGGTATGTGAGAAAGCTCAAGCGTAGTCAGATGACTTATCCAACTCGTACACTCAGATGAGAATGTTAGCCCACAATGTCCAACGCTTAAACGCTTCAAGTAAGATGGATGTCCCGAGTCCAGAAGACTACTAGAGAGCACGTATTTCTCATTCATGACTGAACGTAATTGGAATATGATTTCGAGATCTTTAATTCCCATCCGAATAAAACTTTGAACCCACGTATCGATATGTGAAGCATATGCATTGCCAAGAGGAAAATTTATCTTAAATCCGTGTACATTCCGACTTTTCCATACTCGGAGAAACTGATCAACAACTCTCACAAACTTGGACTTAAGTACATTGTTGCTTGTTTCACCGAGCACATTAAGCTCGTCGAAATTAAGAGCAGAGCGATTATCACAGAGATTCCTCCACCTTGCAGTCAATAGCCTCGTTCTAACTGAATCTCTTAGTGTCAGAAACGAGAGTACGTAACAAAGAACTTCATCGGGTAAATCGCTAATGCGATCAGTCGTTCTCATTCTCGATAGTGTTACCTAAAAGCAATAATATTGGGACATTAAGCTTCAAGAGAGCAAACTTCAGGATCGGCCTAAAATATGATAAGATTAACGAGATACGGAGTGTTAAAGGCAAACTTCGGGAGCGGTCTAAAATATGATAAGAGTAACAACATACGGAGTAATACTAAATTTCTCGTGATATCTTGGGAATTTTTTCATATTTAATTATTTGGGATATTCTACGGTACGGTGTATCCCTCATCGTCTTCAGATCACTTTTAATAAGTACTGTTGACGCGGAAGCGTGAATACCTTGTGTTGGGCCCCTGTAGTACCTGTGTCCAAGGTCCATAATAGTATGATATTGTCCGCTTTGGGCCTTGCTCTCACGGATTTACTCTTGGGCTCCTTCCTGAAAAGGCCTCATACTATTATTTTTGTGGACACTTATAAAGATTTTATTTAATCTTTATTCTACCAATTCAATGTGGCACATGAGTTTGCACCCTAACAAGTACAAACTACTATTAAAAGTATCGTTATGAATCATGAAATGATAATGGAGAATTCATGAATTAGTAGTTAGATTCGTATAGTATTTGGTGAGTTTATGAATATTCGGCGAACTAATAAGTAATTGAATAGGTTGTCGAGTAATTAGAACGGTAAAAAGATCGTTTAATAGATCAATTAAGAAACTAACCTAGCAAAGACAATCAATAAGGAAATTGTATAGATTAATATATAGAGTTCAGGGGTACACCATAGAAGTTCAAAAATGTGAGGTACAACATAGAAAACCAAAAAACACGGGAAAAACCGTAGAATTTCTCTAATAATTTTGTTATTAATGTGTGCCTTTAGGGTTTTAGGGCACACCAAACCGTCTCAAATTCTCTCAAAGTTGGTGGTTTAAATCCTACTCCGTATATATACAAGCAAAAGACAGATAATTAATTAAGAGTAATGAATGATAAAGATTATTATGTACTCGTACAAGAATTCATGTACCACATTTAGATTACTCAATTTTCTTTTCTTTGCTGCGCCTGAAACTTCACCAGTTTGAATCATGGTTGCCGCGGGAAATCTCAGTCACTAGAAGCAATTAAATTGATTGACGGTTTGAGATATCCAGAACTCTGTCACAAATTCACGTTTAATACAGAGGTATTCGTTATATAATTATAATAACGGATTAAGTATCACTCATTTAGATATATGAGGTCAAAAGCAATTACGAAAAACAAAAGTTTCGTTCCAAAATCGAGAAATAGCAAAATTAGCAAAATCGGGGAAAATTAGCAAAATTAGTAAACCTTCTGTTTTGTGAGAGTCGGGGAAAATTAGCAAAATCGCTATGGGGCATAGCGATTTACCCCTTTTTTTCGTTCCAAAATTGGCAGAAGGTCTGGTTTCGTAGAAATAGGGAAAAATAGGTAAATCGCTTTCCCAGTTAGTGATTTACCTAAATTCTGGTAAAAAAAATAAAAAGTGATGACGTGGACCCATTGGCAAGAAATAGTTTCAAAACAACCCTAAAGCGAGAAATAGTTATGTCAATAACCCTATTTTGGAAAAAAAAATCTTATTAATATGTGTCTTAGGTCACACGTTAGAAAAACCGTTCTAATTATAAAAAAGGATACCTAGACTAACTTGAACTCCTTTTCTTAGTTTCTAACCCTTGGATTTCATTTTTTCCTGCCAAGTTACACACTATTCAAGCTTGGTTGAAGTAATTAAAACAAGAGGATCAACTAAAAGAGCAATTTTAGACTTAACTTAAAATTTGTAAAGATACTTATGAATGAATTTAACATATTAAAAATTTCTTTTTAAGTATAGTACTCCAAAAAAAGAAAGTCCTAGTAGTGAGGGTATTTATTTACTTTTACTGATCTCATACAAAAAAGACGGTTTTTTAGTTTAGTCAAAAGGATTAATGGATGTGTTCTTGTACAAACGATAATCATGACCAGGTGACATGACGACAAGGATGAAAATGATGTCACAGTAGTGAGGGCAGACGATACTCTCACAGGAGTCGGCTTTTCAACATTTTTGACGACTCTTGTAACACCCCCTTCGCAAACATAAACTTTCCGAGATGGTAACTCACATTAACTACTTGTCGGGCAGTCTATTAGGCCCACAAACCAAGTAACCAATCCAAGTACTTTCCAACACATTTTTTAACGTAATTTATATGCATTCTAAAAACTACTTAGGAGGTCACAATCCTAAGACTTTCTTATCACGAGTTTCCATCCAGGTTAGATAATAAATTTTGTTGATATGAATATTACTTTCAATCACTTAAATAATTATACTCCATCCGTCCCGGTCAATTGTTGTCATATTCCTTTTTAGGGTGTCTCAGTGAATTGTTGTCTGTCTTTTCTATATTATGATGGTATTTTATAAGTAATTTTATTACCCAATTCAATAATACTATTGTCCACTTGTCATCCACTAAGTGTAACCACAAATGGTCCCTTACTCTTTCCTTGGTCGGTTAGAATATAAAACCCACATGTCCTGTTGGAGAAAGAGAGATTGTACCATTTTATAACCAAGATGAATACTCCTATTGCCAATTGGTTTTTGGATAAAACCTCCCTTGTGCTGTCGAGTGATACATCTCTCCTCAGTTTGGGTGTGACCCGACCGTCTGCATGTTATAACATGCAGTAAGTGGATTGTACCTCTGAGGTACTACCACATAGAATATTATTTTTGAGTTTTACAATAAAGTTTTTGAGTATAATATACTTTTACTACAAAGTTTTTTGAGTTTATTAATTTAAACTTTAAGCTCAAAAAAATTACAATAACACTCAAGAAACATCATATATAAGATATAAAATTTAATTTATAAACTATAAAAAGCTCGAAAAAAATGCACAAAAACTCAAAATCTTACTATTCTGAGGCAGTACCTCCGATGTATAATCATTTTTCTCTATAACATGGTCTTTGTTAAAAAATGAAAGGACATTTCAATCATCTAGAGGGCTAGTTAATCCATTATATGAAGGAGTTGACGACTTTTAGGAAAAAGTATTATGGGCAATCAAATAATTTCATTTTTTCCAAATTATGAAATTTCTTGATTCACCTAATCATTTATAGTGGGAACCAAACGAGGCCTTAAACCCCAAGCCACGCGACTTCCAACATTAAACCTCATTTAAATGATCATCATTCTTAAACCCTCACCAAAACAATTTTCATGCAAGTAACAAAACTAACATCTAAACAACGTTTGATGAACAAAACTGACTTCACTATTTATCATGTTCACAAAAATAAGGATCAATTCCTTTATTTAATGACTATGCCATATTTCATTTACCCTAAACCATGCCATAAACTTGGACAGTCCAACCTCCATACCCTCATTCCAAAAACAAATAATAAATAATAAAATTGAGTTTCAAGGCATTAAGCAATTCCTATCGATATGATAAATTAATCCCATAGTCTCCAACCAAAAAAACCAAAAAACCAACAAATTTGTTTAAACATTCATTAAACCCCTCCTCCCCAAATTTACGCACATTTTTCTCATGGGTCCCACATTGTTCTAACATCGTAATTTCTTTTCTGAAATAATTAATTTACAAATATTTGTTTAACTCGGACTAAACATAAACGGATCAATTAAAATAAATGTGAACCTAAGAGCATCCACAATAATAAAGAAGTGGCTAAGTTTATTTAATTTTGACAAAAAAAAATGCTTACACCCACTATCATGCCAAAAATCATTATATATATCGTCTAACCTAAGATCATTATTTTATTATTTCAATTGATTGTTTAAGTTCATTCAATTCAGTTCACTTCATTTGATCTCTTTTTGGCAGTAAAAAACACGCCCTAACATTGACGTTTATTATTATTAGTAGTAGAAACAAAAACAACAAGAACAACGACAATAAAATCTATCGTCTAACATCCATTTCACAAACTCATTTTGATGAATATTATTTAAATGCAGAAAAGCAAATCCGTGAATTTTCACGGGTGTTACACTAGTAAGCTATATAAAAAAATAGAATTTCATTTCAAACAAGCTTTAAGTGTGTGTATGATGCCCCAACTAATGCCAGTAAGATATATTAAGACAAATGATAATAATAAATGAAAGATACAATAAATTTTAATAAAGTAGGATATAGGAATATATTTAAGATTATTTGTTATTTTGGATGTGTTATTTGATAATTAATCGTATAGATGAAAAAGTGAGATACAAGGGTGATGACCCACTTAAGATTAAGCTTGAGTATTATGATTGTGGATGCTCTAATAAGTTGTGACTAGAAAAAGTGTTATTTGTTCGTTTTAATTTTAAGACGGTGTCTATTGGCTATGTACAACATTTCGAGGTTTTGGACGCCAGAAAAATATTTGTTTTTTACATATTTTGTCTAGTTTTCACGTAAAAAAATTATTTTTTTATGTAATATTAGTGTTGACTCCATAAGAAAAATTTTTGGGCACGTCAATCCGTCTTAAAAAAGACCAACTATTAATTGTTGTGTAACCCGTATTATACTACGAGACGGTTTTATTTCATAGTGTTTGCTCTTTTGTACATTATAAAAGTTGAACTTCACTCTCTTAGGCCCTGTTCTTTTGGACTGAATTTTGCTGAACTTTTCTGAACTGAACTTATAGGAGCTGAACTGAACTTATAGGAGCTGAACTGAACTGAACTGAACTTATAGGAGCTGAACTGAACTTATAGGAGCTGAACTGAACTGAACTTATAAGAGCTGAACTGAACTGAACTTATAGGAGCTGAACTGAACTTATAGGAGCTGAACTGAACTGAACTGAACTTATAGGAGCTGAACTTTTCTGAACTTAATTTTACTTAATTGAATAGAACTTATATAATCTAAACTTTACTAAACTGAACTTTATTATAATCATTATCTTTTGGAAAGGGTTGTCATACAAAAAAAAATATACTCTAAAACATAAGGTAAGATAATAAAATTATTCCGATTTATATACATTTGTTTGTTGATACAGATTACTACGTTTACATTACGATAAAAAAATAAATTACATATTACATCGTTTTTTAACTATCTATTTCTATATCATCATCTTCCTCATCACTTTCTTCTTCATCTTCACTACCACTCGAAACAACGAATCCATTGTCTCGCCAAATGTTTTTTTACTATCTTGTTTCGTATCTTGAACATGGCATTTTCCGCTTATAATCAAACATGTCTGAATCTACTGTTTCTTGAATATTCACGTCATGTTGTATAATAGGTATTCCAAGAGTATGCATCCTTATAAAATTATGGAGTGTGAATGTAGAAACAATAATAGACATTTGATACTTTTGTGACATTTAGAGCATATTTTGTTAACATCTTCCACCTTTTTTTCAATTAACCAAATGTCATTTCAACTTTCATTCAAAAATAATGAATGTCGATAGTTGAAATACTCTACAATTTCTTCGGGCGGTCTCAATGATAATGTATGTATCCAATAATTAATGTCAAATGTTTTTATATCGGTTTTCATAAATAATATATTTCGTATAATTTTTCTAAACTTAATTTGTAAGAATTGAACTTTTCTGAACTGAACTTATAAGAGCTGAACTGAACTGAACTGAACTTATAGGAGCTGAACTGAACTTATAGGAGCTGAACTGAACTGAACTTATAGGAGCTGAACTGAACTGAACTTATAGGAGCTGAACTGAACTGAACTGAACTTATAGGAGCTGAACTGAACTTATAGGAGCTGAACTGAACTTAAAGGGGGTGAGTTTAAGTCCAAAAGAACAGGGCCTTAGTCTCCTTAGTGTTCACTATCGTCGACAACAGTGAGTAATCCCCTTGACGACCTCACTTCATTCCATTCCCCCAAACACTATATATACATCACAAAACCCCACAAATTTCCACACAATTCACTCCACCATTTTCACCCCACTTTCTCTCTCTAAAACCCTCCACCGTAACTTTCTCTCTCCACCGCAATGCCCACCTTAACCTCACCATCACTCCGCCCAACTCCAGTAACCACGATCCGCCGTAAAACGGGTCACACCCGTGTCCGACCCGGGAAACGTTGGTTCACACCCCGAGCTGGCGTGGTAGTTAAAACTGCCGCGCCAAAGCGGGAAACGGACCCAAAAAGACGGGTTGTTGTTACGGGAATGGGATTGGTTTCGGTGTTTGGAAATGACCCAGATGTGTTCTATGATAAGTTGCTTGAAGGGGTTTCCGGAATTACGTTTATTGACAAGTTTGATGCGTCTAAGTTTCCGACTCGATTCGCGGGGCAAATTCGTAATTTTAGTTCAGAAGGGTATATTGATGGGAAGAATGATAGGAGACTTGATGATTGTTTGAGGTATTGTCTTGTTGCTGGTAAAAAAGCTCTTGAGAATGCTCATCTTGGTGGTGATATTCACTCAAAGGTTAATTTCAGTTACTCCCTATAGGGATATTTATCGAGTCTTTTTACCGTTTTACTCGACTCTTCCTACTTCCTCGTGTACTTATTACTTGCATGGGTGATAACCAAAAATTTAAAACTTTTGGACCGTGATTCGCTTCTATGGTGATTCTTGAAACCTCACTAATTTCAAATCTCGGCTCCATCAGTCCTTACATGTAGACCCGACAAACATGTTCCGATGATTTGGCCCGATAAGGGTAATCCAAGTCCGAAATGTGACCCTAAGTGCATAACCAAAATTTGATGCAAACTTAACTAATTTAATTTGATCCTAACCTAGACCAACCTAACCCAATCCGATTTGATGTTGACCAAACTCAAAACAGCTTGACCTGTAATTGATCCCTTCGAAATGGTCTAAAGTGACGAGAAAAAGGATTATACATCGGAGGTACTACCTCAGAGTACTATGATTTTGAGTTTTTGTGCATTTTTTTCGAGCTTTTTAAAGTTTATAAATTAAATTTTATATCTTATATATGATGTTTTTGGAGTGTTATTGTAATTTTTTTGAGCTTAATTTTTAAATTAATAAACTCAAAAAACTTTATAGTAAAACTATACTATACTCAAAAACTTTATTGTAAAGTTTAAAAACTATATTCTATGTGCTAGTACCTCAGAGGTACAATCCACTTACTGTAAAGTGACCTATGTACGAATAATTTTAAGTGACTTATGTACTAATAATTTTAACTAACAAAACGTCAATCAAGATAACCCAATCCTTAATTGACCTGATGTTGACCCAATCTGAAGTAATTCGGTAGGAAATGAGTTAAATATTTAGTAATTAAAGCGTTTTGAACATTGATCCGAAAATGACTGAATTGAAGCGACCCCAATCCGGGATGACCCGACAAAATCACATCCGAAATTGTTGTGAAACCCTAAAGATCCGAAACAAAACGTGTGAAAGACTCGAAATGACCTGAGCCGAAATCACCCAAACGAAATCCGACCAATTGACCGATTTGCTAGGTTTACTTCCACCGTTATAACTTGAAACTATATATTGATCCCTTTTTTCATAAAATAGCGGAGTTGAGCATTTGCACATGTACCGGATCAAATATTTTTAATCGAGTTTGAGCAACATAGGCGGTGGCTAATTAAGTGGCACAATTTTAGGGCGAAATGAAAGCTTTTAGTTAGTAAAAAAAAACCTTAATTGAAATTACACCGCAGATTTATTGTATTAAATTCATGTTTTGTTATTGTGTGGCGGTGACTGGTGACGGATTGGGTGACAGTCGAGCTGTGGTTAAACATTCGGGCCTGGCTGACCCGGGGCAGTTGGGCTTGTCTAGGCAGGCCCGGGCTCAGCCCGGAGTAAGGGAATAGTCAACATGGGCTGGGCCAGATTGGTGCTGGCCCGGGACGGGTCAAGGGCGGATCCAAGTGGACCGGGTTGGATTTGTTCGACCTAGTCCCAAACCTATTTTTACGAGCCAGGTCGGGCCACTAACGGGTTAGCTGGGCCAGGTAAAAAGCGAGTGAGGGGCGGGTCTAGGCAGCCAGGGTCGGCACTGAGGTATGGCCAGGGCTAGATGACACTGGTTTAGGTAGGAAATTAGAATGAAAATGTTTATAGTTAGTAAGAAAGAGACTCGAAAGTCGAAACTAGACAGGCTCACTGGCTGAACTTTTTATTACTAGATTATGATTATGATTGTTTTGTTGGCCTCCCTTTGCCTTAGTTATGTTCCACAATACATTTGCCTAGCTTATCTATACTTGCAGGTGGATATAAAAAGAACAGGCGTGCTTGTGGGAACGGGGATGGGTGGGATGACGGCCTACTCTGACGCTGTTGAAGCTTTGATTGACAAAGGACACAGGAGAATATCTCCTTTTTTCATTCCGTATTCCATTACAAACATGGCTTCCGCCTTGCTTGCCATTGACCTCGGTTTAATGGGTCCAAACTATTCTATCTCGACTGCTTGTGCCACCTCAAATTACTGCTTTTATGCCGCTGCAAATCACATTCGTCGTGGAGAAGCTGATGTGATGGTTGCTGGTGGAACAGAGGCTCCGGTTATTCCTATTGGATTGGGGGGTTTTGTTGCTTGTAGAGCGTTGTCTCAGAGAAATGATGATCCTCAGACAGCTTCAAGGCCTTGGGACAAAGATCGAGATGGTTTTGTCATGGGCGAAGGAGCCGGTCTATTGGTAAGACCGAGTTTTTTTTTATTTGTTTTTTCTAGTAATCTAGAATCTATAATTTCTTCGCAAGAAGTCATCTAGCGATAATCTGTGGTTCCACAATTTATTATTGTCGCAATTTTTCTGATGGAATTCTTGTATGTCTTGGATAGCTAGACGGTTAGAGTAGCGTCTCTCTTTATCACTAGTGTGCTCGGAGGAATACTAGTTATTTTTTCTCTTGATGTTTCTTATGCAGTTAATAATCATACCTTTGATATTTAGGTAATGGAAAGCTTGGAGCATGCTATGAAAAGAGGTGCACCAGTGATTGCTGAGTACCTGGGAGGCGCAGTCAATTGTGACGCTTATCACATGACTGATCCAAGGAGTGATGGACTTGGTGTTTCTGCATGCATAGTGAAGAGCTTGCAAGATGCTGGCGTATCGCCAGAAGAGGTATGCATGCTTATTTATGTTGTTCTGCATTCTAATAATATCCCTCTGTATTTAGACTGTTTTTCATTACATGTTACAAAGCTCAAGGTAAATTTTAAGTAATGTCGGTATGTATTTCTTTCTGTAAGGCTTCCAATTCTTGAAGGAGCCATGCCTCTTTC
Organism: Heliosperma pusillum; assembly: GCA_022085475.1. Lineage (NCBI taxonomy): Eukaryota > Viridiplantae > Streptophyta > Magnoliopsida > Caryophyllales > Caryophyllaceae > Heliosperma > Heliosperma pusillum. Next base: position 534,228 of record JAIUZE010000026.1, read on the forward strand.
GCTACCACTTGGAATTTTATCTAAATGTTGAATTGAAAAGATCATCTTGTCCTATTAACTGTAAACCTATCCTAATATAAGGATACGGGTATAAGGACACGTCTTCAATACGTAAATTTTGTTATTGTGAAGTGATTTCGAGAGATGTCTCAGACAATACGACACTAACCATTGTCCACTTAACACCTTTTCTTCAGGTTAATTACATAAACGCTCATGCCACCTCCACGATTCTTGGTGACTTGGCTGAGGTGAACGCCATAAAAAAAGTCTTCAAAAATACATCGGGCATCAAGTTAAATGGAACCAAGGTTAGTATGCCATCACTATTTAGGCCAAAGTTTTTGCTCTTTTTTTCTAAAAAATACAAGATTTTTAAATTTCACGTGCTTTGCAGTCTATGATAGGGCATTGCCTTGGGGCTGCTGGGGGACTGGAAGCAATTGCGACAATAAAAGCTTGTACAACAGGCTGGGTGCATCCGACCATAAATCAATTTGTAAGTACTTCAGCTCTATAAAACTTGTTTTTGTTTATTGTCGTCAGTTGTTTCACTGTGGTGATAAATTTTACCGCGATTTGCAATTTGGCGGAAAAGGAGCACTGGATGAATTAAGTTTTAATAGTCTCCATCCATGATTCGTTTCGGACAATAAACTCCATTAATCCGAGTTGAACTAACTGTCAATAAACCAGTCTTCTTAGTGAGTCATTTGCTTTATTCCATCATAGTCGAGAACAGAAGAATAGTGAGCCATTGGAAATGGATGCTAAATTTTCCTTGTTCTCCTTGCTGATACTGTCTGATTTAGAACTTTAATTTCTCACCGTTTTTTTCCTATGCGCCTGTAGAACAAAGAGCCGGCAGTTGAATTTGATACAGTTCCGAATAAGAAGCAGCAACATGAAGTGAATGTTGGTAAGATTATGAGCATTTATAGTGTGATGATGCAGCCGGCCTGATAATTTCTTATTGCATCGTTTACAATAGTTTCTTGTGATAATGCAGCCATTTCAAATTCTTTTGGATTCGGTGGCCACAACTCAGTCGTCGTCTTCTGTCCTTTCAAGCCTTAACCATTTTTCGATTGAACTGTGGTGTGTTCTCGTCGATGGGCTCCTTCCCGTGACCCTTGTGTAGGCGTTGGAAGAATATTCTTATCGATCTTCTTTGTTTGAGAAATGAGGCAGAAAGATATAGGGCATTTTAGTTTTATCTAGCCCCATTTTCGTATATAGAGAATAATATAGTGAATTACATTTGTAGTATATAGATGTAGAAAGTTTCATTCATCTGATTTCATTCTTTTTTGTGCATTCTGTATGACTGACCTTCAATGGTTTATAGTAGAATTTATAGATTATACATCAATTTCAGCTCTAATGAAATTAGACACACACACACAAAAATCACATGAGGCAATACAGTATGTAAATTTAACTCAGTAAATCTAAATCAATGAATAAAATGTACAAGTCGGGTGGAATTTTACGCTTTTACGCATAAATTTTTTCATTGAGAACTCATTAAAAGGTCGGAGAACAAATTTAACCTCGCTAGATGAATATCTTGTGTGAACTAAATTGTGAATTGTGGTAGTGGAGTTTAGGGATGGAAGTGACTCAAGGGTAACTTGGAGTTGGGATGACTTAAGTAATATCAATTTACAACATGTCTTGCTTCAGGTAACTTTAGACGAGTCAAGCCCCCTCATAAGAAAGCAAGTGGGATTCACTTTTTCCACTTGCTTTCTTGTGAAGTGATTTGACCCGTTTGAACCTCTCAGACGAATCGCCTCATCTGAAATGAGAATGAAAAAGAGAACATAATGGAATGTGGGAGCTAAAGAGAAATTGAAGTTGCAACTTTCTATGGAAAAAACTCACATAATCCTAAAAAAGGGCGTTAAGTGATAGTGTTACACAAATACACAACCAACGAACTGCAAGTACAAAATTAAAATACTCTAACCACCCAATATATTTTTGGAAAACAAAAAATCTAGTTAGAAATACTCTATAAATTCAAGAACAAAATTGCTCTGTCTAAGACGATGGTATAATAATAAGTATAATAGTTTATGGCACAATAATATAGTTACAAATTATTTTATGAAATTAATGATTAAAAAAAATATTAAGCGAGCAATGGGATTGGTCCAAATGTATTTAGCAAAAGAGGTCGACGTTGATTCGGAAATTTGGAGTCACAGTCTCGTTATAGCCTATAGGAACACGGCAGAACGTCCTTTGACATAATGACACCTTTATTTGCATTTGTTTTTTTGGTGTTCTATTAGTCATACAAACCGAGATTTAAATGATATTTCCTCTATTCGAAATCAAACTTAACTGAAACAAGGAATTGGGGCCTAAACCGAGGTGACTAGTAGGAAAAAGGGATAAGACTGATCGGTAGTAGTGGTTTTAGACCGAATCGGTTCAATTAACTTGCTCACTAGGCAATAATGAAGAAGATTTTTCTTTTAGATTCACCGAGTGTACCACGTTATCGTACACCCTAACCAATGAGAATAAATTAAGTAACGCCACAATCCACAATAATAAAAGAAAATTATTTCAACACAATAATTAAATAAAATAATTTATGTAAAATGAATATTAAGATTTCTCATTCAAAATGGGATACACTTACATCTAATTTTTTTCGTAATTGTAGGTTTGTAATCTACATGCAATTGTCTCGTGAAGTCTCGATTGCTTCGCGCCAAAAAGAGGCAAATCATTTATTTCCCGCCAAAACGACAAAACAAAGCCCCGTAATTTGTCATTAGTAAAACCCCCCGGTCGTCAGCCACCCCTTCCAAAACTAACTTCACACTGATAACTGTTATCGACAGTAGACACTCCGATTTACGCTGTAAAAAACCGTCTCTTATTTCTCGCGGCTGCGAAAACCGACGTCAATGGACATCAGCGCCGAAGCCTTCGCCGCGCACAAGCGAACATTCCTCGACTTCCTCGATCACGACGTAATTCTACGTTTCTCGCTACCTACATTCGTTATTTCATTCTCTCCGTCCTTTTTGATTTCATTTCGGTAACCTAATTCCCCAATTTTTGATTAATTGAGCAGGTAGGTCATGGAATCTATATGGAAATGATTCGCAAAATGATTACGAACAAAACTCGACGCCGTCTCATTGTCAATCTCTCTGATCTCTATGATTTCAATTCTGACTTGATTCGCAGGTTTTTTCCCTAATTTATGAAGATGAAGTGTTTTTTATTTGATTAGATTAGATTGAGCTCAATTCCGATTTGATTCGCAGGTTTTTGACCTAATTTATGAAGATTAAGTGATTTTTTAGTTGAATTATGATGTTTGATTCGCAGGTTTTTTTTATTTACCTAATTTAGGAAGATGAAGTTATTTTTTTGATGAAATGTAATGTTTGATTCACATGTTTTTTGCCTGATTTTATGAAGATGAAGTGATTTTTTTGAAATAAATTTCATGTTTTGTTTAATTTAAGAAGATGAAGTGAATTTTTTGAGATGAAATGTGATGTAAAATTCGCCTAATTTATGAAGATGAAGTGATTTTTCTTATTAGGATGAAATGTCATGTTAAATAGGTTTTTGGCCTAATTTATGAAGATGAAGTAAGTTTTTTTTTTTAAGATGAAATGGCATGCTAAATTAGCTTAATTATGAAGATGAACCGATTTTTTGTAGATGGAATGTGATGTTAAATTGCCTAATTATGAAGTTGAAGTGATTGTTAGATGAAAAGTGATGTTAAATTCATAGGTTTTTGCTCTAATTTTGTGAAGATGAAGTGTTTTTTTGTTGAGGTGAAATGTAATGTTTCGTGTCTTTGGTAGGATGTTGAGGAGTCCTAGTGAGTATCTACAGCCATTTGCGGATGCGGTGACAGAAGTGACTAAAAATATTGATCCAAAATTTTTGAAGGAAGGTGAAGGTGTTTCTGTCGGATTTGATGGTCCTTTTGTTTCCAGAAGGGTTACTCCTCGTGATTTGTTATCTCAATTCATTGGTTCCATGGTTTGCGTCGAGGGAATTGTCACCAAATGTATGTTTGTTTGACTTCAACATTTGTGGTTCATGGTTTTAATTTGCAAATTTTCTATTTCAGTGTGTGATTTTGAGTGAAGTTTTGTTTTTGTTGTTTAATTTTAAGGTTTTTGTGCTTGAATTTTGGTGTAGATGTCTTTTATACTTGGAAGGATTTTTGGGAATTTTAGGTATTTTAGTATATGGGCAGTAGATGACTAGCTGCTTGTGCTTGGGCCATTGGGTTGGTAACAAGTAAAGCTGTGTTTCTTCAAGTTACGACTATACGGTTGCAAACAAGTAAAGTTGAACGTACAATCTGCACGTTGATAAATGTACCAGGGAACTAGTTGTAATGGATTAGGGATGTATTCCTCACATTCTGAGTAGTATATTAGTAATAGATTAGGCTGATTTTATTGTCCGATTGGCTTTTACATTTCGCAGACAGCGGCAGACGACAATTGGTTTATGTGTTGTCGATTCTTTTGCATAGTTGTAGGCTTGTAGCCTTGCGAGTGCATTATCAACCTCTACTCCTTTATGTTGAGCGGCTAGCAGCCCATATACTGACCAGTTTATGCAACATGCAGTGCCTTAAAGGCTCTAGCCTATTGGGGATTAATGCGTCATATGTAGGTAACATCGCCATGTACCAAAAACATTACGCTTTTGTTTCTGAATTACTCATAGCGAGAACTGGGTCATGGTCATCAACTTCTACTTGCACAATACCAGAAGCACAAATAGTTTCCATATCATTTTTCTTTATTCCAGTGGAATAAAAATGTTGCTTGTGCAACTTTATATTATCTTAGTATATAGGACAAAGACAGTTGCGTCCCCTTACTTTTCATGGACATTTGGGAGTTTTCTTTGAGATATTTTGATTTATCATTGTACTAAGCTCAAGGACGAATCGTTGTTTTGACTTGCTTGATTTAAAACAGAAATTATTGCTCACCTGTTAGAATGACAATTGTGCTAACATAAAACTGCTGAATTTTCTGTGCTACCTAAGTATTGTTTTGCCTTTATTTCAGGTTCTCTTGTGAGACCAAAGGTTGTAAAAAGTGTTCATTTTTGTCCCTCAAGTGGCAAATTCATGTCTCGCGAATACCGGGATATCACGTCCACTACAGGCTTGCCTACAGGATCTGTATATCCGACAAGAGTGAGCTTAAATTGCTTATGTATCTCTGTTTTTAGTTGTAGTAAAAATCATGGACTGTTGCTCATTCTATAAGAACAAATAGGATGAAAATGGAAACCTGCTCGTGACAGAATATGGTTTGTGCAAATACAAAGATCATCAAACCATATCTATGCAAGAAGTGCCAGAAAAATCAGCTCCTGGTCAGCTTCCTAGAAACATAGATGTCATAGTTGAAGATGATTTGGTGGATGCTTGCAAACCTGGGGATCGTGTTGCCATAGTTGGGATTTACAAAGCTCTTCCTGGTAAAAGTAGTGGCAGTGTGAATGGAGTATTCAGGTTTGGTTCTTTTGTATCTCTTCTTATTCTGCTTTAATTTTACGTCATACAATATCCTTAGCGTGAAATATGTTAACATGCGAATTTTTATTTTATAGGACGGTCCTAATAGCTAATAATGTGACCCTGCTCAATAAAGAGGCAAATGCACCAATCTATGCCACTGAAGACCTAAAAAACATCAAGAAGATGGCTGAAAGAGAAGACACATTCGACTTACTTGCAAATTCCCTTGCACCTTCTATATATGGACATCTTTGGATCAAGAAGGCAGTTATTTTACTTATGCTTGGTGGAATTGAGAAGAATTTGAAGAATGGGACACATTTAAGAGGGTGGGTCCTGTTATGTCCTATGCTCTATAACTTTTTTTCTGCCATCTTGTCAACTTTGTCTGTTGTCCTTTCAGTTAGTCTGATGTGAGATGGTTGTATGCTTGCAACCAGGTCATTAACCTCGTTATCAAATGAGGAGTACAACTTCCGTCTCATAAGTTTTAGTATAGCTTTCATGTCCTTGTGTATCATGCTAGTTTGCCTAATATTTGATAACTATTTTCAGTGACATCAACATGATGATGGTTGGTGATCCTTCTGTTGCGAAATCTCAACTGCTTCGAGCAATCATGAACATTGCTCCCTTGGCCATTTCAACTACAGGCCGGGGATCTTCTGGTGTTGGTCTGACAGCAGCTGTAACTTCGGATCAAGAGACAGGTACTACCCTTTGTAATTTCCATATGGACTATTGCTGTCTTGTTTGATTACAAATAGGCTATACTTTTCCGTGTTATCAGGTGAAAGAAGGCTGGAAGCTGGTGCGATGGTTCTTGCTGACCGTGGCGTCATATGCATTGACGAATTTGACAAGATGAATGATCAGGATCGTGTTGCTATACATGAAGTAATGGAGCAGCAAACAGTGACCATTGCCAAGGCTGGTATACATGCGTCTCTGAATGCTCGATGCAGTGTTGTTGCAGCTGCGAATCCCATCTATGGAACTGTAAGTTAGGCCAAAGACGGATGGGTCTCCCGCACAGGAAAACTTGTATAATTTTGTGCATTTTTGTCCGAAAAAATTAAAATCTACGTAATTTTTGTATAAAATGTAGCTCTAATATTTTTTCACAGGACAATGGAAACAAAATTTTCTACTCTGCCACTTAATTATCGAGCTGCAAATTTTGTCTTATGGATGCTTTTATTTTTGGCTTCCATCTGCTTTCCCTTTCTTTTTGAGCATGGTTTTTATGGCTTTATTCCTTATTACAGTATGACCGATCAATGACACCAACGAAGAATATCGGTTTGCCAGACTCCTTGCTTTCGCGGTTTGATCTCTTGTTCATTGTGTTGGATCAAATGGATCCTGAGATTGATGGTCATATTTCTGAGCATGTCTTGCGTATGCATCGGTATCGTTCTGCGCTAGATGGAGGTATTTATTCTATTTTCAATGAGTCTCGTATGAGAGAATCTTAAGACCAACCCAAGGCTTCATGTATCTCTTGTTTAGTTATAGGATTATGGGTTGGTCTCACAAGTGTGATAGCTCATATGAGTTTTTGTATTCTTTCATTTGGCCTCTTTATTCCTCTTAACATAGTTAAGATTTACTCAAAAGTAATATAATCAGGTGATGGAATACTTGATGGGAGTTACGGGAGAGAAGAAGAGATGGATGCTGGTTCGTCTGTCTTTGTCAAGTTCAACAGGATGCTTCATGGCAAGAAGGCTCACAAGGGTAGGAAGCAAGATACGCTAACGATCAATTTTCTAAAGAAGTACATTCATTACGCAAAGCACAGAGTTCAGCCTGAGCTGAGTGATGAGGTAGTCACTTTTTTCTTCTACAATTTACACCCCTCTATCACTCTAAAGCTTACGTGAGATGATTTGATGTTTGAGAGCAACCCTTTTACCCTATAACTATACGAGGAATCCAAAAGGATTTGGGTTGATTAGATATGAACGTCTCGTGTAAGGTCCACTGTTTGAATCACAATACAAATTCTGTGTTATTTATTCATGTTTTTATGTTTCTAAACTATGAGCGCAGGCATCAGAGCAAATTGCAAATGCATATGCAGAACTAAGAAATGCTAACTCAAATGCGAAGGTATATGCATAGTTAACAGAGTGATTTTCTTAGAATAAACTCAGCATATGTATCTTACACTATTTACTTCTGTAGGGCGGGGGTGGGGGTGGCACTCTTCCTATTACTGCTAGAACGTTGGAAACAATCATACGGCTGTCTACTGCACATGCCAAGCTGAAGCTGAGCAGAACGGTAACTGATTACAATCGTTTGCTTCCAGTCTTTTTTTTTTTGTTATGTCCTTGTCTGTTTTTAAGAAGCTCCTTTGTCATATACTTTGTGATTAGTTCCCAAACTTCTGCAAACGGAAAGAGATGATACTGTCTTTACTCATTAGCTGTCTTATAGCCACATTTTTGTGTATTGCCTTCTGAAGGGATGATTGTTGGACAATATGATTAATTGATTATTGCAATCACCAGAGTTGTGTTTTATAGTAGAACGGATTTAGGGGAGTCTAAATTGATTTGTACTCTATGTCGCTGTCCATTCAGACTTGGGAAGATTGGATTGCTGAATTATTGAGTCGGTTATCTGCAACAGTGGACTAGTAGTGTTATTTACCTTTGAAAGGCACAAATGTTTCCGTGTTGATTAGATTTGTTATTGATTATTTACAAGTAGCGCATAATTTGATTTAAAGATGGAGATTAGCATTATGAAACAATGTATTTTGATTCTCCTGCTAAATTCTCAGAACAAAATTCCGTCCTTATGCATGTTATGTTCTCATTGTAAGAGTAATATTTGTTGTCGATTATGATTGAATATAATGTTAATTTATACTAAGTTAATTTAACAGGTTTCAAAGTCTGATGTTGACGCGGCTCTGAAAGTTTTGAACTTTGCCATATATCATAAGGAGTTGACAGATATGGAAGAGCGCGAGCAAGAAAGGGAAAAAGAAAATGAGAGGAAACGCAAAGCTGAAAATGACGGCACCAACAGCGAACGAGCACGCCGCACTCGTCGTGACAGCAATAGCTCGGCTGACGATGAAACAGCCACAGAAGGGTATGCCACAAGTATTCCTGCTTTTAATGTGTTTCTCTTCTCATCTTGTACTGATACACTTATTTACAGTTTGATTTATTAAATGCATTAGTCGGGATTTAGTTCCAGTTTTCTGATTATTTCGTTTTGAAATATGTTGAAATCAAGCAAAATGCTTGCTACTTTGTGTGAGCTTTCGGAATTGTGAAGTAGCAGTCGGTCGATCCAATTAATGAAGCAATTCTCATTATGAGTTATTACTGAGGACATCTTCTATGTGCTCTACACATGGGCGACGTTACCACCCCCAATCCCCAGCCATGCACGGGACCCTTTTAGGCACTAGGCTTGTCTTCTTCTCTGTGCTCTAGACATTATTCAGGATCTCCATCATGTCTTTCATTTGTTTCTCTGCCCTATCTTACTACAACATCTCGATTGTGCTGGTCTTTTGCCTTCTTTCACAACCACAAAAAATCTACTCCCTATATCTTTCATTTGATTTTTGTAATGTTAATTCTAGCTAAATGACAAGTTTATGGACTTCTAGTACGACATTTTGAGTGTTTTGTGCTTTTGATCACGTAGTGGAGCAACTGAAGCTATGGAAGAAGACGAGCCTCCTGCAAATTCAGGAATCAACTTATCCCCTGAGAGGTGTGTATTTCAAGTTTGCAACTGCTCGTACTCTTATTTATTGCGTTTCTTAATGAAACTGGCTTCTCATGTTGTTTCCTTTTGCTTTCTGACCTGACAGAATTGAGGCATTTGATAGTACATTGGGTCAGCACATGAGAGCAAACCACCTGGATACGATAGCCATTTCAGATATAGACAGCTTAGTGAATGCAGGACAAGCTAATACTTACACAAGTCCAGAGATCATGACTCTTCTAGAGGTAATGATCATTGCAATCAAATTGACCTCATTGATAAGTATCCGGACTAAAATTAATTTCTGCATATTAAGAGGCAACGGCATTTGATTGATGAAAGTTATATTATTTTGCAGAGATTACAAGCGGATAACAGACTGATGATCGTAGATGACATGGTACACATGATGTAGCACTTTCTGATCAGAAATTTCAACCAGTCAAGTTAACATTTGTTGGTATGACTTCTGAGCTCCGACTCTTACATTTACAATCTCACCAATTGTATTTATACTCAGTACAAATAGCTGAATCAAGGTAATACTGACGTTGGTTTGAGACTTGTTAGTGGAGCTGGCAAAATGAGCCCTCTTGACTCTTGAGAGCTGAATTAAGCTTGGGAGAGCAACACATGAGCTGAAACCCAAAGTGGCTCATACTAAGTCCAAGCTTTGTTAGACACTTAGACCAGACATCAACCTGTTCAGCGATTACTCAACCCAACTTCACTCGACTCACAAGTGATGCGATCTAAAATTACCTAATTGACCCAAGATAATAAATTTGAAACCTTAACTGGCTAATATACATGACCTGGCCTATATCCCACCCAATATGAAATGATCCCACCCCAACTGACATGTATTCTGGGAATGACTTGATAACGTTAAACCCTAAGTAGACATGTCCTTTCTATGAAGTGCATCATATATTCAAAAATGATCTGATGACCTGACCCAAATCACCTGTTTGCTAGGTCTACTTGCTATGAGATCCATAACTTTTGTGTCGTCCCTTCAAATAATTTGAAGAATTTCTAGTATAAAATCCTTTTTTTTTTCATCTTTTACTCTTGAAAAGCAAAAGTAGCAATAGATCACTTCCGGTGTCCTAGTGTCCCAGGGCCCCAGAACAGAGCATGTCTCCTGTTTAACCGATTTGTCGACTATCTATTTGCTGATGACAGGGCTCTTTTTCTGGCAAGGAGATCACTGAGAGCAAGATGTAATGATGTTTTTCGAAGATGATAAAGCTGATTGCTGAGTGCAAGTTGACTGCAACTAAATATGTTGAACGAGACTTGTATATTCAAGCTTTGGCGGAAGCTACTGTAATTTAAATGCTTAACTACATACAGGGTAATTATTAGTTTTTTTTTATGTCAATTAAGTTAGTAGGTGTCTTTCTCTCAGTGTTGAGCCATAAACGCGTAAATTCTGGTAGCTCTGATTTCAGTTAGAACCTGTTTAGCTATTATGGATTTTCAATTCTTACATATTCCGTATATCAAGCTGTTTGTAGATACCCTATCTGTATCTCAAATTACTCGAAGATGTCAGAAATACATACAAATATGTAAGAATAACATAAATTCTCATTGATTAGAAACAGAAGAATACAGACGATCAGATTAAAGGAAATGACATAAATTAAACAAGTAACTCAACACAGTAACTCAATTAACTAAGAAAATGACAAATTTAAAAGTGAAATTCAGAATAAGAAAGCTGCCAAAGAAGCAACAACAGCAAACAAGCCTGAAACTTGGATGCTGATACCAGCACTCTGCATAGCTGGAGATGGTGCAATGCTTCCTGCATCTTCAGTAGCTGCATCTCCGAAGGTGGCGAATATGGTCACGATCATAAAGATCGCGAGGACAAAGGATGTGAATTTGCAGGCTTCCATTTTTCTCCTAGAACAGAATTTTGTTTAAGCAAAATTTCAAAGGGAAGTGAAGTTTGTTTTTCTTAAACTTGTGCTTGTTTGGTTTTGCAATGAAAGATGAAAAATAGAGAGGTATATTTATAGTAAAATTTGGTGAATAAAGAAAGTTATTAGCCAACTAATGATTGATTAATTAGCATAATTAACAACAAACAGAATAATTGGGAAGATTGTGGGTATATCACTGTAATGACTAATGAGGTTTTGTTTATAACAACTTTCTTTCAACAGGCTGGATAGTTGTTAAGGTTTCATGTTAGTCTGATAATTAGACGTCTTTCTTTCCAGATGGGGTGCTTTGTCTCTATTACTACTTTATTAGTACTTCCCCCCTCTTACCATCACCAGTTGTACTGTACTTGTGTATTTCACTATTCTTGCCGTCATATGTCACAAGCTTCTGACCTCTCACACAGTTACAAGGAACACAGTTACAAGGAGCAAGTGAGAGGACAAGTTAGCGAGAGGGGAATTTTTTATTTTAGTGTATAGTTTTCTCTGTGAGGCAACGTTAAATTTGATCAAACATATACCAAATTCGTAAACCACTTAACTACTATCTCCATCTTAATCATTTGTTTAATTTTAATTAAAATAATCTCTTGTAAAGAATAAAGAACAAAAAGTAAACAAATAAACGGGACAAAAGAGTTATTCCATATAAAAAAAAGTGTCATGTATTCAGCATAGGTGAATGTCGTTTAAGGAAAGATCATTTTATCCGGCTTAAAATTTGTAGTCCATTAATTTAACATAGTCACATGATGTGTTTGTATTAAGAGTTCAAAATGACAATGGAAGTCTTACTAATACTTTTACCATTTTTACTTATACTTTCTTTGGACTTCTTTTTCATTTGAAACATTATTAGTACCCAGGAAAGTCATGGTTGCATTATACCCAAAAAATGTTAATACATTTCTCCGGATTATTTATTTCTTGGTGTCAAATGAGTCATAAAAACATTACAATATAAAAGAAATGACGATTCGAGTACGATGGTGTCCATGCTAACACATTTTTGATATGGCCTTCAATGTCTTTGCCACTCATCTATTATAAATGAGCACATGATTAGCAGTACCAAGAGTAAGGTCTTCAATGTATTTGATACAATCTCATGGTTCATAAAAAATTGTAGTCATATCAATTACCAACTCATACTTAATAAAATACAGATTTAACTGAATTAGCTTAAAAATAACTGAAACAAATTTTCATTTATTATTGTCAAAACCCATAAATACTTATCAAACAATATTTATATAATGTTTTGTTAATGTTAATTCGCATTACTAAGTAAAAATAACTCTCACTACCACACACAAACCTTAAGAAAACAATTAACTGACTTTCATAATTTTACATACTTTCATAACTCATAAGGACCTTTCTTAATTCTTACCTCCAAATTTTTTATGTTAATGCATTTTTTAATGATACATAAACAAAATAGTTTTGGTCCTTTTAAAACGGTATTGTCAAACCGTATTTAACTTTCATCTTTATTATTATCAAAGTCAATTAAGAAATTATTATACGAGTATCTATCAAATACTCAATAACTCGGTGCACCCGTCGTATCCAAGAATCTACTCGTATTGAATTACAAATACTTTGGTATTAGTTTACGCGTATTACAAAACCAAGAAATTAGTCGACTCTTAAGAACCAAGTAATACAAATAAAAACCCTTAAAAAGGATAAAATAGGATAACCTTGTTCAATAATCTCGCATTATTCATCGATTTTGCTTATTTTGATTTCATTCAATTCTTGATCCGAATCATTCAACTATTCCTCCATGTTCAGATTCTGGTACCGATTTTAATCCCTCTTTAATCATTCATTGTTTAATTTCTATGCTTAATTTTCATATTTTCCCCATTTTTTTGATTTTTCTGTATTTCTAGGGTTTCGTTGATTTGTATGTTTTAGTTTATCGTTGTTGCATATTGAATTACTTTGAATTGCTGTTGTGATGGAATTAATCAACTTTATTAGTGGATGATTGATTGATTTGTGAATTAATATTAGAGGTGTATTGCTAGATTGAGCTAACGAGGTATTGATTGAGTTAGAGAAGCGAAAATCGATTGGAATTCGATTGTTTATTGTGTGATCGGAAGTTTGATCTTGTTTTGAAAATGGCGGTGGCATGCCTTTTACAGATTGTTAGATTACTTAGGAGAAAAGTGAGCTTTTTCCGTGCATATAACATTATGTCGCTTGGTAATTAAGGTGTTCTGATCGTTATCTGCTCTTTCACTGGTTAATCGTAGTGGTTGATGATGGTAACTTGATTGTAGTGATCGCCCTAGCAATACGAGGAATTTGTATTTGCTTCCTTGATTGTTCGTGGATCCGTGCTTAGGTGATAGTTTTATGCATTATGCTTCGTATGTTTGGCTTGAGAGATTATGAAAGAAGCAGACTTCTAATGTATATTGTTTTCACAAATTAGGTAGTATTGCAACACACTTGCACACCTGGTGTTTGTTGGTATCCTTATTCTGATTGTCAAATATACTTATCTGTACTTTTAACTAAAAGTAGGAAAACTCTTGATATGTAGATTAAGAGATTGACTTTTCTATGTTGGATACTTGTTTTGGTTTTCAGTCTGATGATTTTATATAGGAGGGGTGTCATAGCCATCACTAGAGTAGACCCGGTTCCTTTTCGGGTGAAAATATTGACGGGCTTATGTGCAAATTTTGTTGGTATCCTTTTTCTGATTGTCAAGTATACTTATCTGTACTTTTGACTAAAAGTATGAAAACACGTGATATGTAGGGGTGTCATATCAGTCACTTGATGTAAGCGTGGCTAGTGCTTTGTTGAAAGCTTCTTCATTTATGAACCATTGGGCACACTCATTGTGGTGCTCTTGTATAATGCCAAGTAACATCTTCATTAAGCTCATGCATTACATTTGAAGGAAATTGGGGTTTAATGAATCATGAAAATTGTTTTTTATGCGCGTCCTTTTTGTTTATGGTTTTGTTATTAGCATTTTTCATTCAAATATTAGATAACTAGTGTGTGTTTTACAGTTTAAACGCTTTTGCTTCAGCTCATCTAGTCTAATGCCATTGTTTGTAGTCAGTGGTTGGAATGTGTATGCCAGTAGGTATCTTTCTGATCGTTAGATGTGTATTGGCTTGAAATTTGTATGAATTATGGCAAAATGCTTAGTCATGTTTATATATATTGAATTGAATATTGGTTTTATAGATCTCATAGTAGCTTAGTTGTCAATGACATAGCCTTCTGTTAAGTGAGTGTCTGTCAACCATTAAGGTAAGCATTGTTAATGAAAACTAGATGTGACCTAAGCGAGTACGAGCAGAGAACTGAGAGAAGTGTCATACTATCGCTGTACTAGTTTCTACAACTATGTCTTGTGTATTAGAATGGTCCATGGCGATCTTCTTGCATTAACGATGGCTGCTTGCAGGGGGTCTCAAGACCAAGAACCACAGCCTCGCCCGCAGGATACAACAGCGCAGTCATGGTACCCTCCATCTGTAGTGAACTCTCCAAGTTCTTCTCGGCCCTCAACCGCTTCTGGTAGTTCATCTAACAACTATAATCCTCAAAGGCCATATGAGAGACACGATTCTGCTTCACATGTGTCACATGTGTCACCTGCTGAAGCCGCTGGAATAATTTCTGTTCTAAAAGATAAAAGGTTAGCTATGGACTTCCTTCTGCTAGCTAGTACTACTATTTCCTTTGAACTCCTATGACTTTGTCTGCATACTCTCTAAGTAGAAGTATATGGGTTCGTTTTCATTTGTCTAAACAAGGGAACTTGTCAAATGATCGGAGTTTAATATTCCTTTTAGTACTTTTAAGTGACTAGATGCTTTAGATTCAATTGTATTCCCCAAGTTTTTTGGATAAAACATGATTCGCAGATGGCAACTATAGTTACTGCTTCTCTAGTCTGTGGTCATGTAGTTCTCTTTTGTGTTTCACTATCCTTTGTCTGGTGGATTATCTGTCCTTAATTTTGGGATAAAACATTCGAGAGCGGATGAAAGTTCAGTGAGAACCTCACGTTTTTAATGATCAATGTTATGATAATAAAGTTACCTTTTCCTTATTAAGTTTATGATCACTTTGATCTACCTCACCGTTAATGTTCTTTGAAATCTGACAGTGTTGATGAGTTGCGGAAGCTTTTGACAGACAAAGAAGCCTACAACCAATTCTTGCTCTCTCTTGATCAAGTAAAGACGCAAAACAATGTGAGTTTTCTAATATGCAAATATCCTCTCGATCTCTCAATTTTTCATTTTGATTCTATCCTTTGAAAGTCCTGTGAATGGTTTTAAACCCAACTGTTAATCATATGGAGACTTGGCATTGGTCTCATAAGGTGGTGGTGTTAGTTAGGAATGTAGGATTCCGTAGGTGACAAACTTTCAGGCTTCAGCGGCTTGTTGTTTTGCATTATTGGTTCTGACTTGGTGCATCATTTGTTCATTATATATTGGTAAGATATTTTCTATTTCCCTTTACACAATCGAAGCAAGATGGGTTCTAACTCGTAGGTGGCAACAGATAGAAAAGGGAACAGGATCTGTAGATTCTTTTATATTGAAAGGGGTAGTGGCAAGATTGCCTAATTCGTACTATGCCGGTATGCCCGATATAAACATGTACTTGAGATGGGGGGAGTAATATGGATATGTGGTACACACCTAATAAACCCACTCTCCCTTTCCTTTCATTAAATAGTTTATGCTTGCCCCATTTTCGGATTAGACTCACTTGGAACGAGTCTTTGTGTTATTGCATTGGGAAGGCTTTGTATGTCCGTCTGGCCAAGCCCCTACCACCACACACCCATGAGCGTGTAATGATAATTGATAATGATGTTGCTGCAATAACGCGACTATTTTTATCTGTTTTCTCTGTTCAAACTTCAAAGTTCCAAACTGAGTACACTCCTGTATACAATAAAGTTTTTTTTTTCCTGATCTTCATTCTTTTTTGTCAAACTATTTTAGACAAACACCACTTTTATCATTAAAGCAATAGATTGTGTTTACGTTACTTTGAAGCATCTGACAATTTTTGAACATTTTCTGTGGTTAGGTTAGGGATGAATTGCAGAAGGCAACTCTTCAACTTGCTAGTGAGTTTTTTATTTGGTTTTCTTTGCTGTAAGTCCAGTAAATGGTGAGCCAACACTTATTGTATTTTATTGACAGGGGAGAATTTGGAGAAGGAACCACAGATAATGGAACTGAGAAATCAGGTGAGTCAGAAATGTCTAATGAGGGTGATTTGTTTGATTGATGTTTTCAAAGTGGGGACATTAATGATCATAACATTTCCTTGTGTTGCCATTGTCACAGTGCATGATCATTCGTACAAGTGAGTTAGCTGATGCACTGGAAAAATTGACCAACTTAGAGAGACAGAAAGACGAAATCATGAAGTGCTATTCTCTGGCATCAGTTCTGGAGAAGTTGCAAGGTAATTTACCATGTTCACTTTACTATCATGATTTATGAGTACATTTAACAGACGACACTCAATTAAGCGCCTGCAAAAATCGAGCTTTCCGAAACCCTGCAGCATATTGTTTGTCTACTTATTAGTTTATACAAACTAAAGAGTTACTTGTATAATTAATTGCTTTACTTTTAGGAAGTTAAAATTCCCAACAACAAAGCCTATATCTAGAATATCTAGAATATAGGATGTATAAATTCAGAGTCCTACTTCCGGTGTTTTTGTTAACAAAAAAAGTGCTTAGTTGTCTACACTCTGTGTTCTTGTTTGATTGTTCACTAAACAAGTAATACAATTACTAATTTTGTTGAGCCCAGAAAGGTTGTCAATTTGACTGCTGGTAAATTAATCCTCAGGATCTGTATAATTAGCTCCACAGTTACACTAATGTGCACGTATTGCTGGCTGTAGCTTAGTTTTCCCCTATGTCTCAATAACTAAGGGAATGAATAGTCCTTGTTCATTAGTGAATGTTTGATAAAATGTGATGAAAGAAACCCATTTTCGCCAACCTACTATTTGACAGTCTCTCTATCTTCTTTTTTTTTTTTTTTTTTTTTTTTTGGCAGCAGTACTCTATCTTCTTAAAATGAATGAATTGTTGCGTAAATTCGACATCCCCCCTAAATTTTCAAAATGTTTTTCTTAATTGGTTTGTTATGTGAGTATATTCAACCAAACTATCTGGAATTGTGCAGAAGCAATGAACAAAGTAGATGAAGATTCAGAGGCTCTAAACCGGCAGTTCATGGAGAAGGAAATAGAGGTGGGGGCATTTGTCCAGAAATACAAGAAGCTGCGTTATTTGTACCATCGTCGAGCTCTTACCCACCTTGCTGCCAAGACTTCTTCTGTTGGATGAACATATATTGAACCTCTGGCAGTTATTGTCTGCATTTCCGACTTGCATTCTGATAAGCTGATATTTTGGGTCGCTTACCTGTGTAAATTTGTGTTTGTATGGTCGTAGTTATTTGCCCCTCCCCCCATCTGAATATTATAAGTGTTCTGATGTAATCTCAGAGATCCTATGTTCAATACTCTAGCGAAATTGAGCTTCATCTTTTTTTTGTTTTATGGTAATCCACTAATCCCTCGATCCTGGACTTCTATGCTCAATTGAACATGAAAAATATAAGAACATGTAAGATTGTTTGCGTTATACACTCTTTAAGCGACACTTCTGGTCGATACACCTTTTATTCGCAATGGTCAAAATCACCTTGCTCTCCATAAAAAAAAAAAGGAATTTTCCTCGAGGGAGCATGGAAAGTCGTCCAAAAAAAATTACTACTATCCAATTCGAAATTGTTAACTCGTGTTTGGCTCCGAAACGAACTTCTGTTTGAGTATTTTTGAATCTGTCTATTTTTTCTGTAAACTTGTTTCTGACTTGCCAGAATTCCAAGCTTACCAAGTTTGTAAAGGTGAAACTTTACTCCAATGTCAAACCACCAAGATGTAATTAGTGAAATCTTAATGCATTTAAGGTGGAATTAATCCAAACTTTAGAAATTATACTCGAAATTTTCAAAATAAAACAAAACAAAACTCTCTTCCTACAAATGAAGCATCCAGAGCCTCAGAGGATCACAAGATTCGCTCCACAAAAGACTCAAGTACAAGTGTTCATGCCTAACATGAACGTTTTATCAGCGGGTATCAACCCATTTTAAAGCTACAAAATCGAGTTCATCCATCAAAATACAGCGAAACAGCGTCAAATGCACTCCTCATATCAATTTTGGATACCTAAAGAAGACTCGAGTCTCAAGCATTAACTGGTTGTTTGTTAGCAAAAGCAATGCCCTTCTCAATACTTGCTTTCAGCTCCGGTTTAAGTGCTTCAAGAGCCGCGGCTTCATAGTCAGTTAGTCCTTGTAGATCAGACTTCAAAAAAGCCTCCACTCCATTCCTTCCTAGCTTAATTCTGGAGGCAAAGAATGGGAGCTCGGTCAACTCTGATTGTACAAACGAGCATTCGTACACATCCGAGTCCCCATCAAGGGCCCGCAGAGAGGACTCGACAAATCTAGCAGCAGCATATGCCATTGACAATGTCGCAGACCCTGCCCCGGCTTTGGCTTCCACAACTTCAGTACCGGCATTTTGAATTCTTACAGTCAATTCCTCCACCTCCGTATCTGTGAAGCTGACAGACGGTCTCGTCTTGGACAGTAGGGGTAAAATGGTAATTCCGGCATGTCCACCGATCACGGGCACATCAACGTCAATGAGTTTCAAATTCTTCTTTTGAGCAACAAATGTGTTTGCCCTAACAACATCAAGAGTGGTCACACCAAAAAGCTTCTTAGGGTTATAAACACCCTTCTGTTTTAGGACCTCGGCGGCAATTGGGACAGTTGAGTTGACCGGGTTGCTGATTATGTGAATAAAAGCGTCCGGGCAGTTATCGGCAACAGCCTCAACCAATGACTTGACTATGCCAGCATTGATGTTGAAAAGGTCATCTCGGGTCATTCCAGGCTTTCTTGGGACTCCTGCCGGGATGACCACAACATCTATGCCTCTTAGGGCATCGGCTAACTGCTCGGGCCCAGTAAAAGCTACAGTCTCGGAGGGTGTATTACAGTGGCTCAGGTCAGCAGCAACTCCCTTGACATTTGCTATGTCATAAAGGTGGAGCTTTGAGACTAGTGGGGACATCTTAACAAGGAGGGCCAATGGCTGCCCAATCCCGCCAGCTGCTCCAAGAACAGCCACTTTGAAAGATGCGGAAATCTTTGGTTGCACATTATTAAAAGACTCGTTGGTTTGTTTCACTGCTTTGCTTTTGAAAGAACTTTGTAGGGAAACAACACCGTTTTCTCCGAGGAAAGACGAGTTGAGGCCACTGAGACTGCTAAAATCTTGGGTGGACTTCATTTGAAGACTAGATGGTTTCATTTTCGAAACCATGCCTACCTTCACGTTGCTGTGTGAAATTGATCCAAGGGACACATTTGCAGCAGTTGTGGCGGCCATCTTGTATTATTGAGTGATAACTTCACAGCCGAATTCACCTAGAAGAATGCGACAATAATGGGTTAAGTAGTATAAAAAGGGGGGAAAACAATGATCAATGCTAAAGCTACTCGCAAATACTGTTGAATAAAGAACGAAAAAAAGCGCTACCCAATGCGAGTGCCAATTATGGAGTTGCTTCTGTTTTCTGTAACTAAATGGATGCATACACCCAAATACCCAAACACTATGTTTATATCTACTGGATGCATACACAAGCTAGATGGTATTTTCATTTAACATTCCATTAGGAAAATGGATTTTTTCAGTGGACATTTGCATCTCCACAGCACATGCCAGTAAGCCGGACTTACACGTTAAATATCTTAACAGCAAAAGATTTCAAGGACATTTTAAATGGTCACATTTCTCCGTCACAAGCTTGTGACGCGTCACAAATGGGGAATTCGTGTTTTACAAATGGTTTTCTAGATGCCAATTTTTGTTTTGCACTTCAACTTTCAAGGAAAGTCAGACAATCCTTTTACATAGAAAAAAGCACACTACACTAAATATGTAACAGATCGTGCATGCCTCCATAGCATACAATCTTGTATCATAACCGCAATGAGATTAAATTAGCAAGTTACACAAGATAAATGAAATAAACTTAGTTCCAAAATACGAAGACAGCGTCATCTAGTGCTTAGCATGCAATCTTCTAGATGAATGCAAACTTAGTTACACAAGATAAATGAAATAAGGTGGTCCAACCCATAGGTAATAAGAATTGTTTAGATGAATGCAAAGGTATGTAATTAAAGTAAAGGTTGAAGGCAACATGTATAACAAGATTGGAATCAAAGAAAGAACTGCAAAAAAAGGAAGACAAGAATATAACTTCGTTGTGTAAAAGAGTAGCTCAACACAAAAATTCTACTACTACTTCAAAGGTCACAAGTCACCAACATCTCAATTGCATTTTGAATAATATGAACTGACTACTCACCCGAAATCGAAAGGGAAAAGGACGACATATCATTTTTTCAACAAGTCGAGAAAGGGAAACCATAAGCTAGGAGACGTCAAAAAGAGAAAACAAAGTCAAGCATATGATATTTTAGTTCAAAGCGGAAGGAAGCATCAAGCAATCAGAAGACATAAGCTGCTATTCATCTCTTTGATTACGGGAAAACCCCAATATCATCCTAGAAAGCATTGTAAGTCTCAGGATCCAGTATTATAGGACCATTATGACTAAAAGATCCAATTTTCCGCCAAAAAACTGAATAGGAAATGCCATTAACTCGAACTTGATCAATGACAAATCTCAAAAAACGTCGCAATGGGTAAATGAGCTATCCATGTCCTATAAAATCTCTAATCATCATGACATTCAAGAGTCACATATTGACATATCATATGATGCATGAGTTGGCTACCTTGTTGTTTCAAGATGACTAGTACAAATCAATTATAAACAATACAAATCCACCCAAACCACTTTATGAGCTCGAAAAACGCCATATATAAAAAAACGGAGGGAGTAGTAAGCAAACAACACCATTAATATGTCACTTTAATCACACCATACCAAGTTACCAACAAACAAAAAACAAGAAATCAGAACATACTCACAATAAAAATCCAAACTTTAGACCAAACCCAATACTTCTAAACACAAAATATTCAAATAAATTATACAGCTCGTATCACTAAAGACGGGCACTATCTGTCACAAGCTGAAGACGGATAGTGCCCCTCTCACAATATACAAGTGGGAGGGCAGGTGGGATAGTGCCCGTCTTCAATGCGAATTTGTGTAAATTATACTACTTGTACAACTAAATAGCAAATTTACATAGAATTTACAAAACACACAAATTCTCATTGAAGACGAACAAAATCCGTCTCCTCTCACAAAGAGCAAGTGGGGGAGGGACTGTGAGAGGTCACAAGCTGAAGACGGTCACAAGCAAGACGGATTGAACAAAACATAACATGTATGATATGCCCACATCCCATAAACTAGTAAAACAAGTCTAAATTGGAGTAAACAATCTTAAAAATCAAGCAATTACTTTCCCACCAACCCACATCAGATCTACAAAAATCGAACAAATTAAGATAAACCCACCAAATAATAATCAAAATCTTCAAAAACCCAAGTATAAAAAAACACTTGACAGTTCAAACATCATATTTAACGTGTAAATCTGAAGCATATAATATTAAATTTTAATAGAAGTTAAGTAAATGAATGAAAATGGTACCTGAGCAAATGCAGGATTTAGGTGAAGTAGGTGAATGATTTCCGTTGCCAAATCCGTCAAAATGTTAAGGAGTTTGTGAAAAGGTGAAGTGTGGAATATATTTATAGAGAATTGTATTTCATTCGTTAATCAAAATCCTTCCTTCATAGCCGTCCGATTTTTTGGGGTTGTATCCTTTTATTGACAAATTTTGGCACAACAAAATGAAAATAAGATCGTTTTATTATGTGAGACGGTTTTTCATTTGTCCGATTATTGATTTTAGACGGTGTAGTATAACCTTACATTTTTAAATTCTTACAGTGTACCCTTGAACTCTATACTTACGCTACACAATGACCTCCTCATACGTCGATTATAAAAAAAATGAAAAGGGTACAACATAGAAAACTGAAAAACTCATGGGTACACCGTAAAATATCCTTATTTATTTATGATAATTAATAAGTGTAATTATATGTAAAGTCCACATCTCATATGATAAGATACTCATTTTCATCATGTCGGCGTAATAATATGAGTTTTTTCTTTGTATCAAATGATTGACATGGGGTTACATCGTTACCATATAATGGGGGTATAAGGAGTCGAGCGTGAGACTTAATACCTTCATCTTTACCTTTGGACTAAAACATTTTCGGTATAAAATATTTTGGTAGTAATTTTGTGGGAAACAGTTTCCTACTAAGTATTGTTACTTTTGAGACATTATTTTACAATTTTAACTATGCAATCTCGTTATGAAAATAATTAGAGTATCACATAAATTCTAAAATAATCAATTCGAAGTCATGATACTAAAAGAGTTCTAAAAAAATACATAAAATAATACTTTAAAGTGGTCTCTTTGTTTTTTTTTACTTTTTTTTTTATATCAATAAATCTCTCTCAAAACGGATATATCACCCTACTTGCATAGATATTAAGAGTAAAACATGTCATATATAACACCCGGCCCTGCTTGCATAGATAAAACAACGTTTTTGCTAAATGCATTTTACTTTTGTCTTATCTATAATATTTGACTCGTCTTAAGTTTAAGACAGATATTATTAGTTTTATATGTAAATTTGTGTTTTGTATTTTGGACCTTTTAGGGTGGTCGTTTGAGGGATATGAATGAGAGGTCATCTCGTTTTCATGGGATGTGTTATATACTTATATATGTGTATGAGTTACATCCTTAGATAATTCTACCCTATTTTTTTGGCGTGATTGTAAGCGTCACCATTAGGACTTTTGCATGGCTTCACCCAATTGGTTTCATTTCTTAATTATATATAGTTTTATTGTTTATACTCTGTATTATATACAAGTAATTTGACATAAATAATGCTCTATCTTACTTAAAAGTCAAATTGTTTTGAATTTATAAGAAAATCTCTATAACCATTAGACAAATCGAATAAGATATTAATATGTCATCTTAAGTTTTAAACGGTTCAAATGAAATTATATTTTCATATAACTTAAAGTATACATTTTACTCATTTAAAAACACAATTGAATGTAAATATGAAACACAATTGTCACTACGTTTGTTAATTTATTTCACCACCGGATTCTATTTAATATAACATGAGTACATGACCATGTATTAGTTATTTTTTACTTGTAATGCTCATAGAACTTCTTCTTTCTCTAGAAAAATCACCATCCAATAACACTTTTCCCCAACTGTGAGCACTTAGATCAACTGGTAAGGGGATTTTCTAGCTTAATCGGAGGTATTAAGTTCGAGCCCTGAGAATGCAGTAGTGTTAAGACTCATGAGGGAGAGGTTTACCGCCTTAGTGGTCCTACCCGGCTCGAACTCAGATTAAACCGAATGGTCTATACAAAAAAAAATATCTGTTTGTCCAAACCACATATTACCTAAACATATTACACTCGCAAAAGGATGTTACAAATAACTTTCATCATTTTGTTAGAGGTATATTTGCTAAATACTTCTATAATATAATAAAATACTTATTCTGTTTCAATCAATTCTATACATCTAATCAAAATATAACTCACATATATTTCACAAATGTATAGAAGTGATTGAAATAAATCGAGTATATAAAAAAGTAAATATTATTCCAAAATTACTTAAATAAGTTTTTGAGTGCATTAGCTTTAGAACAAGGTTCTTTCCATAAATCAATGGATCCATTGCTCAATTGAGAGTCCTCTTGATTAGAAGGTCTAACTTGTATTCCTTCTCCTAAAATCACACCTTGTTTTTTCAAATGTTGCCATTTGTCTTGGAAAAGATATATGAAAGACATTATAATAATTTGGGCCGTAAATAATATTTTCCAAAGGCCCACACTTGTTTTGGTCCTCTTTTGGTATGCATCTAAGCCTGTATAAATGTTTAGAATTCCAATTATGCAAATAATTGTGCCAAATATCCAATGGAGTATGTACCATAAACTCCTTTTCCTTGCTCCTCTGCAAAATTAAAAACAATTTAAATTTACAAATTCTCTGACGGGTATATCCGTCACAAGCTTCTCACGGATCAAATAATACTCATATGGATAGAAAAAGACAAGTCATTTGTGATTCTCTAAGCTTGTCTTATCTACCCAAGCGGAAGATATATGACTCGTTAGAAGCTTACTGATTTAAGTTAACGTACACTTGATTTATTCAGCTAAAATGATCGAAACGAGGGAGTAATAATTACTTCATTTTTTTATTAATATAGTAACCTTGGACAAAAAACCTGAAAATTCAAACAAAAGATCCAAATTGGCCTTCTTCGCGGAGATAAATTATTATACACAGTGATAAATCTAGAGGGTTAGCATGCACTCACCTTCTTTGAACAACGTATTCATATTTTTAGTTAAAAACTTGATTTTTTTTTCCTAGTATATCTTAGTCCATTACTAATTTGTCCCTCTAAAAGTAATTTGTACCCAAACCCAAAAATCCCGACTCCGACACTTATTATATATAAACGATAAATAAATAATCGGATGAATGAAATACCTATGTGGTCTTAGAAATCCAAGAACAGCCTGAACCCAAATTGCAGCATAGAGTACTAAACCAATTCTTTGATGCTTGTTGTTGAATGAATTCTCAAATGTTTTTATCGACATTATTGCTCCAGCTGTCCCAAGTAGCACTGATATCATCTATATCAAATTAAATAAATTGTGCATCATAAGAAATTATAAAGCCTTTAAACATCCACAAATTCTTATTTGTGACGGATCAGACTAATTGTTAAACATCTCATTAACAAAATAATGATCATTATTCTATTGTTACTCTAAACCTATGTGGCTATGTTATTATCAATTTGTCATGAAAGTTGATGCATGTATACTAAATGTGCAATATATAGAGAGCAGGGTAACAAATCATATCCTCAAAACTAATGATCTACGTACATGCATGCACGGATTATTTGTTAAATTGAGGTTAGACTAACTTAGTAACTTAAACGGCATATCTATGTTTGGGCTCTAAAAATTCCATAAGATTAATAATTATGTATTATGTATAGTAAATCCGATAAAGTAATCTATAACTAATTTTAGCTATAAAAAACTATATTCTTATTCACCCTATAAATTTCAAATCATAATATAATTCTGACACTAAGTAAAATGAAAATATCTTGTTGTGTTTGGGAAGCTGGAATTGAATTTCGTAATTGACACATTTCAAGCGTTTGGAAATCCTTAGAATTTGGATTTGGTGAACTCAATTCCAAATCAGTTATATTTTGGGATTCTCAAATTCCTACTTCGTATTATATAATAGTCAGCTAGTCATTTTGATTTGGAATTGAATTCAGACTATTTGAATTTTACATTAAAAATCGTGAAAATAAAATCAATTCAGAATTTTTATACAACACCTTACCTATTTTCATTTACATTTTAGAAACTAAAAAAATAGGAGGAGCTTCTATTGCTCTATCCCATGTGTCCTTAGCGCAGAGGTCATTATGCAATGGACGTCAATCTAGTGCATCAGCATAACTCATTGCCATGATCTTTACAACCTTTCTAGCTAAGGCTTAATGATTTCCTTGTGTGTTCATGAATTTGTTATTATCATTATTTGTTTCAAGACTAGTCACAAATGCGTTGTTGATATTATCATTTATTCAAGAACATTTAGTTTTTGAGGAAAAAATATACAGAATAAACTATTTTATTTAAAAAAAAACTATGATTAGAAATATAACAGGTAAGATAGATGTTTCAACCTTATGTAAAATTTGAACCTATTTTCATTCTGAATTCTGATCATCATTTTTATGGGTTTAAATGTAAGTATGTACATGAATAATGTACGTATCAAACTCAAGGGCACCAGCTAGAGACTTTAAATTATACTCCCTCTATTCCAATAAATAGTTATATATCTATTTGACTTTTTTGTGAGGCGGTTTTTGAAAAGATAAAAATTGATGAACAAGCTAGGTGATAGAGCGAGTGATAGACCCCTTTAATTTAGACACTAGCTATACATGGTTAAGCACTTAAGCTCTTTATCTATTGAAATAACAAAGTTGGTGAATCTATACATAATATGACATTAAAATTTGAAAGAGGCACGTAGAAAGTAACAAACAAGATTTCTTTTTAAGATGAAATTAGTGGGTTTATAAAGAACCTCCCCCCACATGCTTATCAAATGATGAAAGTTACCCTTAAATTTAAAGAGAACTTGAACAAAATACATTATTGACCTACCATATGGTTTATGAGACGTTCGTCAATTACAAGATACAATCAAGTTAATATTCGCGGTTTTGTTTTTAGGTCGAATGTATATTTTGATAGATGACCATATTTAAATCAAAATTGAAACTAAACCAATCGAGTCCATACCGACTGACATATAAATCAGTCGTTAAATGGTATTATAAAAATGTGTAAATGCATGCTATCGTACTTCAGTTTGCTTTATTATATTATAGATACGGAGTTTATCATTATAAATCTAACAAATAGTGTAGTTTTGGCTTCATTAGAAAATAATGAAAAATTAAAATGTGAACAAGTAAATAAAATTAAAATGTTACCTGTACAAGAAGATGGAAGTAGAAATAAAATTTGAGTCTATTAGCACATTCCTCTCTATTGGACATTCTTATGATTAATATACCAATTGGCATGAGAAATCCCAAAGATGCCCATAATAGAATTCCATGTATGCTTATTTCAAATGTCTTCTTTGCACTCAAATGCTTCATTAACATTACACAAATACAAAAATAAATAAATTAATTAATAATTTCAATCAATTAAGAAAATGAAGAATAGCCCTCTATTTCATCTCTTATATTTCTGAGAAGTATTTTAATCAAACGTAAACAGCTGTAAAAATATATATTGACATTAAAATCAAAATTATATATAGTTATTATTAGTTCATCAATCAATAAGATATATAGCATGAGTAAAAACTTACATTTGGATTATTATCTTGTGTGTGATTAAAGGGTGAGTATGAAGCTTGTGGGAGATATGCACTATAAGCAAATGGGAGATGAACCACCATTGAAATAGTAAAACATGCAAGTCTACTCCTTACCATTTTTTTGATTCTTTGTTCTCTCAAAAAGCAAAAAAAAAATGCTAGACACAATTTGGTGAATGTATGTGATTTTATAGAGGATGGTCTCCTTTACTAGAAAATGCAATCCAATACAATAGTATATCTTTTTTCAAAACTAAGGCATGTACTCTTTCTTCCATTGAATCATTACATTCATGAGTGAGGGATACCGATCATAACATATTAGGTCGGGTGTATGCATATAACGATTTTATATAAATATCAGTAAGTATTGTTTAATATGCTATACGTCGTAGGTTTATGACGTGTCAAATACTAACACATGGTGGTAATAAAGACAACTTTTGATATTTCTAGACAACAAATAAGGTGATTTGATATGTATTTGACCTGTCTTAAGCTTAAGACGAATAATATCCGTTTTAAATGAGAATTTACTATAAATATTTATAAGATTATTTCATTAATTATGGTAAAATAATGAGTAAGTATATATACTACAGATTTCTCATCATATATTCTTTATAGTTTTCCTTAGGGTCCATTTTAGAAAAACCGACATTTGATAGAGGTGCTTTTTTATATCTGGCTCATGTTCTCGTTAAGAAAGGTTCAATCCTTCAATGATTCTGCCTCACAAAAACAAATAGAGGTCTATTGTAATCATGGCAATGAAGAACTATAGAGATGAATATTGACAAAGAATATTGTTGTTAGTTAGAAAAGTGATTATATATAATTCTTTTTTGTTAGAGTGGGTACCTCAACAGTAATTACTCTCTTTTACTTCTAATTTTCTTCATTTGTATATACGTCAAAAGGGTTAATTCCTTAAATTTTGTGGATTGTGGGTCTTATATTTTCACAAACTTTTTGGGTGTATTGTGGACCTTTTCACTCCTTAGCCTCCTAACATCTCAAATTTCATTTTGGTGTAAGGTGTAAAAATTCACTCATTTTTTCTCAGGATGACGAGAAAATTCATAGCCGCTATCTTAACAGGTGCATACCGGCTAAACCCAAAGTTCACACATTAAGAGTGTAAATATATATTGCAAAATATCTATGGATGCGCGTCGGCCATGCTTAATGTTTGTTTACAAGACATACATCACATACTACCTTAATTACTTCGTATATTGAATAATATCCTCATTTATGAAAGAAACAAGAACGCCAAAATAAAAATTTTCTAACCTCAAAAATCGAATGGAAACAATTAAAATGTTACATTTATTTTATGTTATATGATGAATAAGAGCCTTACAATTTACAAACCTAGATAAAGGAAAATTCGATCCTATGACTTATTATCCATAATACCTCCGTCTAGGTTAAACAGCTTTGACATAATTCGAATGTTGATGGAGGTGATGGCCAAAACAATAAAAAAGGATGGCACAAAGTTGGTATGTAGGTCCGGAATTGCACTATATATGGCCTATGCCAAAGCACGCACTATGTTGGAATTTGGATGACCAGCTCAGTTTGTGACTTGTGAGGCGGCACACCCAAAAAGGAAAACAGCCTTCACTACTTAGTGTCTTAGTCCACACCACTTCACCACCAACCAACCCACCTTGCTATTTTAGCTTCATTGTTTAGTAGTGCATGCTATCGAACCTTTGCATTTTTATTTCTTCACTACATATCTTTTTATAGATCTCATTTTGGCCACCCTTAAAGATCACTAATTAGTGGAAAGTACATTTCTTTGAGTGTGTTTTTTAAGGGGTTGTGACTTGTGAGTAAACCCAGACTCATACCCGATCTCATCCGAACTGAGAGGCAGAGCTTCACTCGTTACCCGAATTGATCTGATAACAGAATAAGAATAGAAGTTGTTCACTTCTTCATGCATGCTCCACTCGGCTCGGGAAAAATATACCTCGATTGGTAGAGGCCCGTTCTAGTAATTTGGCTGATAAGGTTATGGTACTTATTTTCAACAAAACAAGTTGAGATAAATAACATTTATGAGTGGCTCTATGCCTCAATATTGGGAGACGAAAGTGGAACAGAGGATCCGATCTCATATTGGGAAGTGATTAATCCAAGTCGAATTTTGTGATCAAACAAGAGATTAGATAACCCATATATTCAATGCACCACCAAATAAAGGGATGGTCAAACAAAATTTGTGAAGAAAACATTCCTTCCTGAAACGACCATAAGTAACTACCCAATATGCTCTCAAAACAAGACTTAAAGACATTGCCTAAAACTCAGCTTTAAGAACTAGACTTACATGAACAAGTTAGGGTTGGACGATGCCGGGTAAGTAGTTTTAAGCTTCCTGGATGGGGGTCTGACCTTCCTGAAAACCATCGGTGTCTTCTCGCTTGCAAAGCTCATTATAAACCGTAGCAGTCTTGATGATCTGGGAATGCATGGAGCCCTCACTCTATGGTATGAAACCGGCCATCTCCGTGTACATTTGTTCAATGGCGCCATTATTAAGAGTTGTGTCACAGTATTCCTTGTACATGTTGTGATACTCAGTTCAGCTCTGGTATCTTAACCAGATTCCGTAGTTCTTGATCATTAGGCTTGGAAGCTTCTCGTAAAATAACAAAAATTAATCCCGATACTTGAATTTTAATTACATTTGAGCTTTGTCTATAATTCGATTTAAGTTGTGCACAGTTTCAATCCTAAATGACAAAGTTGTCAATGTCAGGCTGTCAGCTTTCTCTGGCATACTAAAAGTAAGCAAGCACAAAATAAGTGCTTACCTGGATTGGGGGTTAAATGTTAGGGAAATGTTGGAAGAGAAATAACAAAGGGAAGTTAAAGACACTCGTAAAGGTGTATGTATAGACGAAAGAGATAACGATAGGAGCAGGATGCAAGCGACCGCCATGTGACAAAACATTGAAACTTCAGCTCTAGAAGCATTGAATTGAAATGGACCAGCTCAGGACGTCGAGGTCCATTTAGAAAAAGGTGCATTCCGCGATACAAAGTGAAGAGGGTAAATTTGTATTTTAGACAATAACCCTTTTTTTAGCTTAGAAAATAGCTAACATTAAAAATACTAAAAGCTAGAAATAATAGGGTAATTTAGGAAAATTGTATTTTAGAAAATCCTAAAGGAAAATAACACAGAAATTGAATAACAGTATGCTTTTATGGAGTGTCTTGTGCATACTGCACCTAAAGACAATTTGGTTAGTGTCATACCAAGCCTTGCAAGCCTGAAACACTTAAGGCGTGCTATTATAGACTAAGCATACATACAATTAAATAAAAAAAAATCGGTTTTAGCAGACAAGGAATCCTAATAACTTGATAACGAAACTCGCTTAATCCAGATTCCGGTAAAATTGGCTAAAAAAAGGCTTCTGGCAGACAAATTAGGACAAAGAGTTCGGACATCAACCATTTAGTCGGTCAGATCAAATACAAAGAACATAGAATGTGGTCATGGAGGAACATACTCCCAATTTCCAAAACGAACCAACATTAGAGTCCGTCAGTCCCGTGACATTTGTAGAGGAAGGAATCATATATCACAGAATCACAGCTAATTAAATCTCGACGAGTTTGTAACCATATCAAACAACTTACTAAAACATAAATGGTTGAAAAATTTTAATCTATGTTTCGAACCCCAAACGTGGAAATCGCTCAACAGCGCTATGCCATTGCGCACAACATCACCACGGTAAACTCGAAACAACTCAATACTCAACTCTTAGAAATTTTAAACAACTGACCTGGCAAATGGGTCAAATGGGTCGGGTTTGGGTCGGGTCGATATGAGTCGGGTCATCTCGGGTTTGCTCAATCTTTCGGGTCGGGTCGGGTCGGGTCGCTTTCGGGTTTGGGTCAGTTTCGGGTTTGGGTCACTTCGGGTCTGGGCCATTTCGGGTATGGGTCATTTTGGGTCGGGTTATTTTAGATTCATATCCGATTTATTTAGGCCATTTTCACGTCAAATTGATTAAGTTAGTTTTCGAGTCAAGCCCGTGTCGAGGCAAACTGGCACGGGCCGACTTGGACCAAGCCGAGCTTGAGCTGCACGTGGGCCGTCTCGTCTCATTATCACCCCTAATCACAATAAATTGGGTCATTTAGGATCATTTCAAATCGGGTCGTGTGTAGGTCGGTGGTTTCGGGTCGGGTTATTTTGGGTCGGGTCTCTTTCGGGTCAGTCAAGGTTCGGGTCGGGTCTGGGTCGGGTCGGGTTGGGTCAATTCGGGTTTCGGGTCACTTTCGGGGCTCGGGTCAGCCTTATCGGGTCGGGTTATTCGGGTCGGGTCAGTTTTGCCAGGTCTATTAGCTAGGCTCTCAAACTACAGTCCATCACAAGCATATCACTCGATAATATCATAATACACGATTATAAACCAAGAATCGAAGAACATACACATAAATTACATAAATAAGCTTGTAGCTTATGAATACATAATACTCGTACCATTTATTTACCGCGCTAATGGTAAGATTTGACCATTCCTCTTCTTACCCTATTTTTGCGCCTTCAAAAATTTACCCAAAAATTAAACAAAACACAAATACAAAATCTCATTTGAGACCGTCTTAACTTTTTATATCCATGCTAGCTAGTATGTGGTTGCATTTAATAGTAATTATAATGACTACCCTTATATTGTAGTCTAAGACGATCTTAAGCAAGACTAACCCGTAGTTATCCAATTGGATTTAGCACGTACTTCAATAGTATCCCAAAGCTTCATAAGGTAAATCTTAGCGAGTTGATCATTTTCACTCCGAAGAATTCTCCCAATAACTTTGTATTCGTGAAACTATCAGTTTTATTCAAAGTTATACTAAAATTAAGCAATGCCCACTAGAATGACGTCAAAACTATAAGATGAATTTGCTGAATGTTTTGATACAATAAACTGTTGTACGTACAAGGTATCTACTACTGGTCGCTGAAAATAAGGAAAGGAAAAAAGAAAACTGTTGTACGTACAAGGTATAAACTGTTGTACGTACAAGTATATACTAAATCATAAACCTTCTATGCATTTCTATTGGTCGCTGAAAATAAGGAAAGGAAAAAAGAAAATAGACCCCACAACCATTTCAGATTCTTTAATTACTCTCTCTCCTATAATTGAAGGGATTGAGAACGCATACTCTATAGAACATATATTAACTTTGCATAAATATTACTCCAAATATATCATATGAACATTCAAAAATTACAAATTCACAATTCCTAATACAATAGCAACATCCAAAAACTACAAATAATTAATAAAAAATATGGGGTAAAAATTACAAAATTAAAAATCACCAGATTTGAGTATATATTTTGTCGAATGAAATAAATTTGATAAAAATAAAATAAAATTTACAACAATAAAAATAGCCTAATATGAGTCAATTTTTTTTTCAAAAAATTCTTCAAAATTGTACAGTAATACTTTTTTAGATTAAATTTTATGGTAAGTTAATAAATATGAGATGTATTAAAAGTCTTGAAAATAAATGAAGTGTAAAACTCGGAGATTATTTTGCATGCTTTTTTTGATAAAAATCAAAAGGAATTAACTAGATCTATATTTCTGGGAAAAAAATGTTATTCCGAGAACACAGTGATACACATGGATTTTCTGTAATGTTGCTCTAAACATTCATGGGTACGAATTATTGTTATTAAGGTATTGAGATTTAATTAAGAGAAGGAATGGTGAGGGTGAGGGTGAGGGTGAGGGTGAGGGTGAGGATGAGGGACGGAGTGCTTACATAGTTACATCTCAATATAGGATTACAAATAAGTAGATGACTGATATGTGATAAGTGAGTTGCTTTTGCAGGGAGATGATTTTGGGTTTAAGATAGGGTTTATAAGAAGAAGATGATTTTGATGAGGCGGTAGTGAGCAAAATGGAGAAATGGGGGGAGGATTATGTGTTTGGGTTTACTTTGATTTTAGGTTTACAATCCATCATTGGGTTACTAAGACGACTTTCTATGTTTATTTGGACCATTTTCAATATTTGCATTATTTTTAGGGGTAAGTCGGCTAAGGACGGACACTATTCATCTTAAGTTTAAAATATGTCAAATACTAATATATTCACGTAATAAATACAATTTTTTTGGTAATTCATAGACAACAAATAGGGTGATTTGATATCTATTTGACCCGGATATTCTCCGTCTTAGATAAGAATTTGTGTATTTAAAGTCAGTAGCTCTTCTAAGAGACGGTCTTTCAATAAACTTATTGAGAGATCAATTATAAATAGATAGAAAAATGGTACAAAGGGTAATAAAATGGGTATGTATTCTATAAAATGGTTAAATAGGTATGATTACCAAATAAAATAGACATTTTGAGTCACAATTAATAACAAAAAGGGTAAAAAAATAATACATAAAGGGATACGATAAAAGTGTTCTCTAATAGTCTCTCAAAAATTTAGTTAGATACCGTCTCTCCAAAGTTTTTGTGTTTTAAAGTATGGACACATAACTACGGTATTTGCATTTTCGTTTATAAGATTTTTAACATTTTAATATTTTTTCTTTATTCTGTACTCCCTCATATTCTCTATAATCTTCCATATTTCCTAAACGAAAAATTTACAAAGATCCTCCACTTTTCTTATTAGTCTATCGTCGTTTGTGGTTATGATAACATGTAACCCTACATTCTCTCTAATAGTTTCATTTTCCTCCACATATTAGCCTTCCACAGAAGTTTTGTCAAAAACAAATGTGGATCGGAAGATCATATGAAAAAGGAGGAAGTAATATTAAAATGTAATATACTTCATATAGTGTTTATTAGCTCTTTCCCAATAAATCTTAGATAATATATCAGTTCAAAATATCATTAACGACAAAATTTTGTTATCATGTAATTGTCCTTTAAAATTATCTAATATGGTATATGGATGCTAATATGGATGCTAATAAGGTCTATGACCCGACTTTGTTTAAGAAAAAAGAAATCATTTATCAATATTTATAATTTTATGATATTATTTATACACCCATAAGTTTGACTTACATTTAATGATATTTATTACTCCTTCCATCCCAAATCTCTCAATAATTTTTTTTCCTTTTATATTATTTGTGAGATTTATTTTAATAACGGTTTTTCTAACGTGTGCCCTTAAGCTAAATATGGTAGGATTTACAACATATTCTCCCTAATTATAGCAAAGATGAGTTTATACTTGAAAATCTCATGAGAATATGTTGTAAATCCTACCATATTTAGCTTATTAACATGTGCCCTTAGGGCACATATTAGAAAAACCGTTTTAATAAAAGATAAACAAATGGTTGGGAGAGAGAGAATAACATTTTAAGTTTTATGATTATGTGCAGTTTTTTTTCCCGTATTTAAGCATTTCGTCAAATAATTAAACATGCAATCCCGTGCAAAATATTGCACGGGTATAAAACTAGTTTATAAGGGAAGGGAGTCTAAGTTAGGGTAGGATAAAAGCTTGTACAAGAAGTTATGCTATGCTATAATTACATAATATCTTTGATATTTCTTGCTATATTAATATTGATTTGTTTATACTGCTAATACGCCCCCGCAAGATGGACGTCGGAGGCCAATCTTGTCTCGTAGTTCCAGAAAGCAGCGTTTGTGTAGTGGTTTTGTTAGTGCATCTGCGAGCTGGTCTTTGCTGGCGATATGTTGTATACGGATGTGTCCTTGTTGAAGTTGTTCACGAACGAAGTGAAAGGATAACGCCATGTGCTTCATGCGGGAGTGAAAGACTGGATTCTTAGCATAAAGAGTTGCTGGCATGTTGTCACAGTAGAGGGCAGGAGGTGTCGTGATGGCAATGTTCAGTTCAGTGAGTAGATTACGGACCCATAGAACCTCAGTGGTGACAGCTGCGAGGGCACGGTATTCAGCTTCTGTAGTTGATAAGGCAAGACCACGTTGCTTCTTAGATGACCAAGATATCGGGTTGCGGCCAAGATACAGTATGTAACCAGTAGTTGATATGTAATTGTCTTTGTCACCTGCAAAATCTGCATCACAAAAGGCATGCAAACAGAGAGGAGTAGTGCGATAGAGTTGAATGCCATAGGTTTGAGTTCCTTGGAGGTAGCGAAGAAGGCGTTTCAGGGCAGTCCAGTGGTTTGAAGTCGGATGGTGTAGAAACTGTGCTAGCCGGTTTACAGTAAAGGCAATGTCGGGGCGAGTGAGTGATAGATATTGGAGGCTCCCAACAATCGTGCGATAATCCGAGTGATCTTGAATTGGTTTGGTATCTTCACGTACAAGAAGTGTGTCGTGTCCCATTGGTGTTGTGTTTGGTTTGGCGTCAGCCATTTTGTGTCTAACTAGTAAGTCATGAATGTATTTGGCTTGATTGAGATGAAGCCCAAGTTTATTAGGAGTAACTTCGATTCCGAGGAAGTAGGATAGGGGCCCAAGGTCTTTAATTGAAAATCGAGTAGCGAGGTTGTCAATGAAGTGTTGTAGGTGAACTTGATTGGGGCCAGTAAGGATGATGTCATCGACATAAACTAGCATATAAAGGCAGGTTTTGTTGGTTTTTAGGATGAATAGGGAAGAGTCGGAGATAGATTGATGGAAGCCATATGAGACTAGGTAGGTCTTGAGTTCTGTGTACCAAGCTCGAGGAGCTTGTTTGAGGCCATAAATGGCCTTGCGCAGTTTGTAAACATAGTTTGGTTTTGAGTCATTGATGAATCCTTGTGGTTGTGCCATGTAGACATCATCAGTTAGGGTACCTTGCAGGAATGCATTGTTAACATCAAGTTGACGTAGGGGCCAAGAGTCGGTTACTGCAAGGGATAGAAGTAGGCGAACTGTAGTTGGTTTTACGACTGGGCTGAAGGTTTCTGTGTAATCCAAACCCGGGCGTTGGTGGAAACCCTTTGCTACTAGGCGAGCCTTGTGTTGTTTGAGCGAGCCATCGGGGTTGTATTTGATGCGGTAGACCCACTTGCATCCTATTATATTTTGAGATTGCTCCCGTGGTACTAATGTCCATGTTTGATTCCGTTCGAGGGCTGTAAATTCGTCCTGCATGGCGGTGCGCCATTGGGGTGAGATAAGAGCTTGTTTTACCGTGGTAGGTAGTGTGTTGGGTGTAGCGGAAGCTTGAGCGAGGTTGGCATACTTAGGATTTATTTTACGTATGTTGTGATCAAGTCGTGTGACAACTGTGCGTTGTGGAATAGGTGGTGCAAGGTTAGTCATAGGAGATGATGATGGAGGGGTAGGAATAGGTGGTTCGGTGGTAGAAGAAGTAGGGATTGCCGTGGGGTTAGATGTAGGAGGAGGTTTAGGTGCCGTGGTTAAGGTAGATCGTTGTGGGTTACGGGTATATACTTGAGTGATAGGAGGACGTTGACGAGGGGGGGATGACGGGTTGGAGCCGTGGTTGTAGGAGCTGTTAGAGCGGGTTGTAAAATGGGAAGGACAAGAGGGCACCAGTCATCCGTTGTCGTTGTGTCACTGGTTGGAGAGGTTGTATTGGTGAGACGAGTGTAAGGGAAGTCATCTTCAATAAATTTAACACGACGCGATGTGTATAGTCAATTTGTTTTTGGTTCAAGGCAATGAAATGCACTTTGAGTAGAGGAGTATCCAACAAAGATACAGGGAGTAGATCGATAATCTAGCTTGTGCTTCGTATATGGTCGTAGCCAAGGATAACAGAGGCAACCGAAATTGTGTAATTTTGTATAGTTAGGAATGGTATTAAACATTTTAAAGTACGGTGTTTGGCCGTGCAAGGTAGACGTTGGGAGTCAATTAATGAGGTAGGTAGCAGTGCTAAAGGCAAAGGGCCAAAAGGTGGTGGGTAATTTTGCATGAGATAGAAGAGCTAAACCTCTTTCAACTATGTGACGGTGTCTCCTTTCAGCATACCCGTTATGTTCCGGGGTATGAGGTGGGGAAGTGAAGTGACTTCTGCCATTGTCTAGTAAGGTGGGGTTTAATTTTTGAAATTCGCCTCCGTTATCGGAGAAAAATTGTCGGATTGGTTTGTTAAAGTATTTTTCTATTAGAGCTTTGAATCGAAGAAATACTTGTGTCGTGTCCGATTTCTTTTTAAGTGGAAAAAGCCATATATACTTGCTAAAATGGTCAACAAAAATTATGTAATATTTGTAGTGTTCACGTGAGTAGACGGGACTAGTCCATAGGTCCGAATAAATTAGGTCTAATGGTGCATTGGTTTTAAACGTTGATGCTGCAAATGGTAGTTTAGTACTTTTTCTAATAAGACATGATTCACAAGACGAGAAACTAGCAATATGAAATGGCAAATTTTTATTGATAATTCTCATTACATCGTAGGTTGGATGACCTAATCCATGATGCCATGAGAGAGGAGTTGAGCCTTTTGTTGTACAAAATGTGGTTGGCTGTGTTGGACTCAACTCGTAAATGCCGTCTTTAGCTCGGCCCTGGTGTATTATCGCTCCCGTCACCAAGTCCTTTATAACAAAAGAATTATATGAGAAAATAACACAAGCATTATTATCACGACATAGCTTCGAGATTGATAAAATATTGCGAGAGATTTTCGGTACATGAAGGACATTATTTAATTTGAGAGACGATAAAGTAAAATTACCGATATTATTAATGTCAAGAGCCGAGCCATCTCCAATAATTAGGTCTTCTGGACCGAAATAAGGTGAGTGAAAGGCA
Organism: Heliosperma pusillum; assembly: GCA_022085475.1. Classification (NCBI taxonomy): domain Eukaryota; kingdom Viridiplantae; phylum Streptophyta; class Magnoliopsida; order Caryophyllales; family Caryophyllaceae; genus Heliosperma; species Heliosperma pusillum. The sequence continues at coordinate 572,421 of JAIUZE010000026.1, forward strand.
AGGTTGTCTAAGTCGTTTGTGACATGGTGTGATGCACCACTGTCAAGAAGGTAATTAGGGCTCGGATTGTTGAACCCGGATGAGGCAGCATGAGCTTGTGGTTGTGTGTATTGGTGCTGTCGGGTTGGTGGTTCAGGAATAACAATGGTAGGGAAGAGTTTGCGAAAGAGAGGACAGTCAGCAATAACGTGCCTCACTTGTCTGCACCACTGGCAGCGGCCTTTGAAGGGCCGTGGAGTGGGGTTTGTGGCTGCTGTGGTGCGGCTGTTTTGGTAGGTTTTGGATTGGTTGTTTTGGTGACGGTTGTTTGGGTTATAATAGGGTGAGGAGTGTGGTCTCTGGTTGCCATAGGAGTCACGGTTTGGACGGTAAGCCGGGTTTGTAGATGGATTAAAAATATCGGTTTCGGGTTGTTGTTTAAGTAGAAGTTCATGTTGAAGCAACTTTTCGTGGAGAGCTTCAAAGGTGATAGGGTTGTCTCGGGCACGAACTGTGTCCAAGACGGGTTTGTAGAGTTTGTAGTCAAGGCCTTTTAGGACCTTGGACACAACATCATCGGGATCTAGGACTTTACCCATTAACGCTAGTTGGTCGATACAAGCCTTGATAGTGTTCATATAGTCAGTGATAATTCTCATTACATCGTAGGTTGGATGACCTAATCCATGATGCCCTAATCCATGATGCCCTAATCCATGATGCCCTAATCCATCGTAGGTTGGATGACTTTACCCATTAAATTTTTATTGATAATTCTCATTACATCGTAGGTTGGATGACCTAATCCATGATGCCATGAGAGAGGAGTTGAGCCTTTTGTTGTACAAAATGTGGTTGGCTGTGTTGGACTCAACTCGTAAATGCCGTCTTTAGCTCGGCCCTGGTGTATTATCGCTCCCGTCACCAAGTCCTTTATAACAAAAGAATTATATGAGAAAATAACACAAGCATTATTATCACGACATAGCTTCGAGATTGATAAAATATTGCGAGAGATTTTCGGTACATGAAGGACATTATTTAATTTGAGAGACGATAAAGTAAAATTACCGATATTATTAATGTCAAGAGCCGAGCCATCTCCAATAATTAGGTCTTCTGGACCGAAATAAGGTGAGTGAAAGGCAAGGTTGTCTAAGTCGTTTGTGACATGGTGTGATGCACCACTGTCAAGAAGGTAATTAGGGCTCGGATTGTTGAACCCGGATGAGGCAGCATGAGCTTGTGGTTGTGTGTATTGGTGCTGTCGGGTTGGTGGTTCGGGAATAACAATGGTAGGGAAGAGTTTGCGAAAGAGAGGACAGTCAGCAATAACGTGCCCCACTTGTCTGCACCACTGGCAGCGGCCTTTGAAGGGCCGTGGAGTGGGGTTTGTGGCTGCTGTGGTGCGGCTGTTTTGGTAGGTTTTGGATTGGTTGTTTTGGTGACGGTTGTTTGGGTTATAATAGGGTGAGGAGTGTGGTCTCTGGTTGCCATAGGAGTCACGGTTTGGACGGTAAGCCGGGTTTGTAGATGGGTTAAAAATATCGGTTTCGGGTTGTTGTTTAAGTAGAAGTTCATGTTGAAGCAACTTTTCGTGGAGAGCTTCAAAGGTGATAGGGTTGTCTCGGGCACGAACTGTGTCCAAGACGGGTTTGTAGAGTTTGTAGTCAAGGCCTTTTAGGACCTTGGACACAACATCATCGGGATCTAGGACTTTACCCATTAACGCTAGTTGGTCGATACAAGCCTTGATAGTGTTCATATAGTCAGTGATCGATTGATCAGTGGTTTTGACTATTGAATCGAATCGGTCTTTTATTTGGAGTATATGAGCACGTGAGGGGTTTGCGTAGGTTCGTGCTAATATGTCCCAATCCTCTTTTGAGGTTTTGGCTCGGACAATAAGGGCTTGTACGGCTGAAGATAGGGTCCTCATAAGGGCACCTAAAATTAGACCGTCTTGTTTCAGCCATGTAAAGTAAGATGGGTTGGATGTTTCGGTATTGTCATCATTGACAATGGTTGGTGATGGGGTTGAATGAGAGCCATCGAGGAAGCCGAGTACGCTGTAGCCAAACAGTATGTGTTTTAACTGAAAGTGCCATGAAGTATAGTTCAAGGGAGTTAGTTTCACGCAATGGCTGAGATTGAGAGATGTGAGTGGGGTGGTGTTTTCATGTGGATTAGGCACGACAGACTCATGGTGGCTGGTCATGGTGGAGACGGGTTTGAGAGGTGTTTGTGATTGGCGTTTGAAGCATGAACGACGGGGTTGGAGGTGGGTTTTGAAGGATCGGGTAGTGCTCCGTGATACCATATAAGATTAATGTACTGGATGTTTTGATACAATAAACTGTTGTACGTACAAGGTATTTATAAGGGAAGGGAGTCTAAGTTAGGGTAGAATAAAAGCTTGTACAGGAAGTTATGCTATACTATAATTACATAATATCTTTGATATTTCTTGCTATATTAATATTGATTTGTTTATACTGCTAATAAAAACTACAATACCCAATGATTAAAATCATAGGAATTGATAAAGAGTGAAGATTTCAAAGCAGAAATTCATGATAACAGCAACACAAATTCTCATTTGTGCTTGCGACGTGTCAAGCTCTCCTCCCAAAATACAAGTGGGGAGGCAAGTGGGAAACAAATGGATCCCCCTACTTGCACTTCCACTTGATCTTTGTGAGGAGGGCTTAACCCGTCACAAGCTTGTGACGGGTCGTCCCATCGCAAGTAAGACTTAAATTCGGGAAATTAAGAAAAACAATTAAGAGATTAAATAAATGGGAAATTAACCTTAATTGAACCATGTCTGATGATTAGATGCGGGTCAAGAACGAAGGCAAGGTTCCATCAATTGAAGCTTTAATTCGGGAATGATGAACCCTAATTTTTAATTTATTTTTTATGAGCAAAGAAAGCTAGATTGATACTTCTAAGTAACTTATTTCATCCCTTCTTACGTGTGAGCTAAGTTAGCGAAAGATTTTCAAATCACCACGATGGAGTTGCACAAGAATGTCTACATATGCTATAAAGTCAGTAATTTTGTTAGCCTCGTGGAAGCAAGTTTGAACTATCATTTCCTTCAAAAAAATGAAATTCTAATTTTAAAACTTAAAATTTTCCCAAAATTTGTCAAATACTGCAAACTGAGTTGATAACAGCACAAAGATCATTACAAAGTATATGCGGTTTCTTGACAGAACATCTGTGTGGAAATAGCCTTTCATGTCACAAAAAGCGGATTTGTGACGGATTTATTAGACCACATGCATCTTCTAGTCTTCATGTCAAACTTTGTAAATTGTTTCTTACCTTGTAAATTGTAATCTTCCCTTATTTAATACTTATGTCTAGGAAATAAGATAGTCTAGATTGAAAATATGACTAGTCTAGAAGTTGTGTATTGTCCATTGTATATAAACCTATGAGCAAAGGAATAAAAGGCAGGCAATTCATTTCCTTTATGGTATCAGTCCATCGATCCATTCTTCTTTTCTTCTATCCCTCTTCTATCTCCTCTATTCCTTTTCCTGGTCATTGCTCATAACTCCAATGGCTGTTGGAGATTCGAACAAAACCACGGGTTTTCATCTCGCTTTCTCCGTCTCCAACATCAAAAATCATGTCCAAATTACCCTCGAGACTGAAAACATGCACTACGCTTCATGGGCAGAATTGTTTCTCAACACAACCCATGCTTTCGATGTCGCTGACCACATCCAACCACCCTCCGACACGGTCATCACTAAAGACGCCATATGGAACCGTCTTGATGCCATCGTTAAGCAATGGATTTATAGCACCATTTCCATCGACCTTCTTCATACTATTCTAAAACCTGGTGCCACCGCACAAGAGGCTTGGAAACGTCTCAAAGACATTTTCAATGACAACAAAAATTCCCGAGCCGACTTTCTTGAGCAACAGTTTTCCCAAATTCATATGGACAATTTCCTAATGTTTCTTCCTATTGTCAAGCTTTGAAAATGCTTGCCGATCAACTCGGTAACATCGGAGCCCCTGTCTCCGAGGAGCGCCTTGTCCTCCGTCTCGTGGCTGGGTTATCGAATGGCTATGACAACGTGGCCACTATCATTCAACAACGTGACCCATTACCACCATTTTACAAGGCACGCTCGATGCTAACTCTTGAAGAAGCCCGACAGAAATCCGCCTCCCCTGCTGCCACCGATTCCGCCCTCCTTGCTGCTCCGACCAGTGATGCACCGCGCCCCTCTGACTCTCGCGGTGGCAATTACCCTGCTAACAATCGAAACAAAAACTGCGATGGACGTCACAATAACAACTACCGTGGCAGGAACAATGGTGGTGGTGGGCTGGTGGTGGTTCCAATCAGGGTCATCAACACAACTTCGGTCTTCGGGGCCAGACCCCCTATCTCGCCGTCACTCAAGGGCGGTTCACAGCCAGGTTTGTGGACTTGGGTCGCCTTGTCCGTGTGGCCTCAGCCTGGGTGGACACCACCGCCTTGCCCCTACCCCACCTCGGGTTGGGCTGCTTCTAATGCCAGGGGAGGACCTGGCATCCTCGGCCCGCGTCCCCAACAAGCTTTCTTTGCCCAATCTCCGATACCCGGGTCGACACAAGGTGCCTTCATCCCTACTGATTGGCTGCCGAAATGCAGACTATGCAAATTCAAGAACCCGACGAGAATTGGTACATGGACACTAGAGCTTCCTCCCATAAGACGTCGGATCAAGGTACTCTCGCTCCTTATTTTCAATTAAATGATAATCGTAACATTATTGTCGGAAACGGGCACGAAATTCCAATTTTGGGTTGTGGTGTTAAATCCATTCTGACCCCCACTTCCCCTCTCATGTTAAAAAATGTTCTACATGCCCCACAAATAATTAAAAATCTTGTCTCCGTCCGTAAACTCACCACCGATAATAATGTTTCTGTCGAATTTGACCCGTTTGGTTTTACTGTGAAGGACTTGCAGACGGGAAAGAAACTCTTGAGACGCAGTAGTACGAGCGATCTATATCCCGTGTTTCCCACCACAACAACCGCTTCTCATACAAATCAATCCTTTGCTACTGTTCCCGCGTCTACTTGGCATGGTCGTCTAGGACATCCCGGTCCGGCCATTTTTAGTCTTCTTCGTCAAAATAAATCTATCTCTTCTTGCTCTTAGAAAAATAATTTCTTTTGTCACTCGTGTCAATTGGGTAAACATGTTAAACAACCCTTTATGTCATCTATTTCTAGTACTTTTTTACTGTTTGATCTTATTCACAGCGATTTGTAGACTTCTCCCGTCTTAAGCTGTATTGGACATCGTTTATATATTTTATTTCTCGACGACTATACTAACTTTCTATGGACTTTTCGTATCAAACACAAATCTGACGTTTTTAATATCGTTAGTCAATTTCACACACTAATAAACACTCAATTCAATCGAAACATAAAAATTTTCCAATGCGATAACGGTCGTGAATTCGACAATTCTTCCTTCCACAAATTCTTTACTCAACATGGAATATTGTTCCGTTTCTCGTGCCCTCACACTTCACTTCAAACGGAAAGGCCGAAAGGAAAACACGCACGATAAATAATATCATACGCACTCTCCTTCTTCACGCCCACATGCCACCGTCTATGTGGCATCATGCCCTATCCATGGCCACTTACTTACACAACATTCTACCTAGTAAAGCCAATAACCTCGTCTCCCCAACGTCAAGCCTTTTTCTTCGTAATCCCTCAATTAACCACGCACTTACGCACCTTTGGGTGCCTATGTTATCCTCACTTCCCGTCGTCTCAAATCCATAAACTCGCGGCCCGTACTACTCCTTGCGTCTTCTTGGGATACCCGTCAAATCACCGTGGCTACAAGTGCCTCAACTTGTCTTCACGTAAAATCATAATTGCTCGACATGTTACTTTTAATGAATCGTTGTTCCCCTTTGCCCAACTCAATGACACCCCCACATCGTCCTACACCTTCTTAGACTCCGACCCCTCACCCATCTTCACACAACACCTATACAACCAACCGTCACTTACCACCCACCCTCAAACAGAATTAGACACTACACCCCCCAATGACCCGCCACTCACCGCCAGTCCACCCCTAACTGACCCGCCACTCACCACCAGCCCCATATCAACTCACCCAAACACCAACAACGGCCCACACACACACGCTCATACAACCCCCTCCCCACAAATGACCACTCGAGCTCAACATGGTATCTTCAAACCTAAGACACTTTTTGATCTCTCTGTCACCACCACACTTTCTCCCATCCCCAAAAATACCATCACTGCACTTACCGACCCCAATTGGAAACGTGCCATGACAGATGAATACGATGCCTTAATTGAGAATAAGACTTGGGTCTTGGTTCCACGTCCACCCAACGTTAATATCACTCGATGTATCTAGTTGTTGAAGCACAAATTTAAATCTAATGGTGACTTAGAGCGGTACAAAGCTCGTCTTGTTGTTAATGGCAGGTCCCAACAAATAGGTGTTGACTGCGACAAAACTTTTAGCCATGTGGTGAAACTGACTACCATTCGGACAGTCCTCAGTATTGCTGTATCAAAACAGTGGCCCCCATTCATCAACTTGATGTCAAAAATGCCTTCCTTCACGGCCACCTTGCTGAAACATTTTACATGTATCAACCTCCAAGTTTCCGTGATCATGCTCATCCCAACCATGTTTATCTTCTCAAAAAATCCCTTGCTTTACGGTCTCAAACAAGCACCGCGAGCATGGTACCAACGTTTCGCCACATATGCTTCTTTCATTGGTGTGACAACCCTCGTGATAGCGGAAATAAAACATAACAAGCATGCAATTTATATAGCGGAAAATACGATATTTTTGAAACTTTTAACATGCCAAAAGAAAGGTACGAGGAATGTCAAATAATTACAAGCTAAAGTATAATATACTATAAAGAGACGTAGTCTCTCAAAACGTTATCAAATATCAAAGTTGTTTAGCAAAACTAGCTAAGAAACGTCTAGGGGTGAATCGTCGAGGCCAACGCCCGCTAGCTCACACCCGAACCCAAAAACACGAGCAAAATTCATCCAAGCAACCTGTTCATCCATGAAAACATGAACGTCACAGTCAGTGGGGAGTAACTCCGGGTTCTCCCAGCCATATCACAAATAACATACTTAAACGATAATAAAAAAGTAGAAGCATGCATATATATACATGTGAATTACGAGAAGGATAAATAGGCATTTTGATATATAAAGATATAGGCGCATGAAGTAAAAAACTGTAAGCATCCGATTATAGACAAACTCGGGGAAGATACCCTTAGGCAACCATATACTCAGTAGGGCTTGCATCTCACCGTTAGCGGCATATACTTGATAAGATAGAGACTCGACATAAAAACCACGTCAAGTCATCCAACGGTCACAAATAATCAACATATAACCATCCATCCGAACATACGGATATGTAACATAACCTCTCACGGTTCTTGACACGCACTAGCACCATGTACATAGCAAGTATGACCAATACGCATCCACGGGATAAACATTTCCCTGAACTCATACACGATTAACATTTCGTATATGTAGACTCAATTCCTCCCGGTAGGACGACGATAATAATACGGTCCTAGTCTAAACCTGGTCAGACTCTCGGAATAAAAATGTTCTGATTCGACATGCGATAAACATTTCGCATTCAAGACTCGGTCAAACACAGAAGCCGAGTACCCCAAATTCGGTCAACCTTCACGAAAGAGGCAAAAAGAGCACAAACATCATAAACAAGTGGTACGCTACATGCAATGACACCACCTTGCATAGATACGACATTTGACGGCCGGGTCGATCAACGCATAGCGTTTGCCTCCCAACAACGTCGTCATATGCCCACTAACACATGCAATTAAGCAGTAAGGATACACTCCCCGTTTCGACATTCCAGCCTTACGAGCGTGGAGGTAGGCAAGGGAATGAGAGTACAAAGCACATAGAAAATTAGTGCTCAAACCGTAACATTTGTAAAACCGACTCAAAGTGGAACATATCAAGATCCGTCACAAAACATGTGATACAAGCGAATGAAATATCATATATTCTAAACATGAATATTTAATGCTATTACATAAATTTATACGATAAACGAACCATACAAACTATTATAAATGAAAGTATAAGAAAAGAAATGAAGACGAATTACAGCAAGGTGCCAGCCGGTCATGTGGACCGGCCGCCGGCTACCCAGCTGGCATTTTAGTAACAAATGAAAACCATTGAAAATACAGGGTAACCCAGCTGGTCAAGTGGACCGGCTGCCGGCTACCCGGCTGGACCATATACCATTTGAGAATAAGAAGAAGAAATGGGGGGTGTCTCAGCCGGTCGGCCGGCTGAGACCTACATAACACCAAAATTCATCAAAAATGTCAGCCACCCTCCCACGAAAATGATCACTCAACATCAATCATCATCAACAATCCTTAACAACTATCAACAATCATTTCACCAACACAAATTCCATAGCCACATATCCAATTCTAACACATTTACTAACATCAAGCTATATTACGTATCTAATAAATGTCACTAGACATTTAGTAAACAACAAATAAAGCATATAAAACACGTAATGATATCGAGTAACCATTCACCGTTACATTTCCGCGTCTTCAATCTTCTTCCAGCTCTTCCTCCACGAGGTAGTAGTCTTTGTCGAGGTCTTGAAGGTCTGCACCTACAACTAGACAACAAAAGATGAATATAATTCACCTTTGAGAAAGACGGATAAATTGAAAAATGAGAAAGACGGTAATTTTATTACCAAATAAGATAGAGGACGATAAGAGGGGAAGATTATGAAGAAAATTAGAGGAATTGGGTGAGTAATGAAGGAGTAGTGATGATCTTGAGCTTGATCAAAAATGGGGTTTAGGTTTTTGGTTACTTGTTGAGGAAGAAAGAGTAAGTGGAAAAAGAACGAGGGATTTAGGGTTTAAAGGGAGTTATATGGTGAGTGGAAAATATGGAAAAAGCCCAAAAGCGGCTTAAGACGTAACTCACACGGAATTTCGAGTAAAGTTCGAATACGAACTCGGACTTGCTAAACTAGACACGGAAAACTAATTTCTAGACTAAATCTAAAATTACGCTGAAAAGTATCCGAATAATATTTTTAATATAAAAATAGGGTACATTTGCGGGTGTTACAATTGGGTTCGTTCACAGTAAGAGCGATATCTCTCTTTTCATTTATCACCACGTACGGCTCCCAAGTCACCTACCTTCTTCTCTATGTCGACGACATCATTCTTGCCGCCTCCTCCAGTACCTTGCGTGACACTCTAATTGGCAAATTCAAAACCGAATTCGCCATGACAGATCTCGGTCCACTTAATTATTTCATTGGCGTCTCGGCCCTACGCCACAAAGACGGATTGTTCCTCTATCAACAGAAATATGCCGCTGAAATTATATCTCGAGCCAACATGACCAAATGCAAACCATCTCAAACTCCGGTCGACACAAACTCCAAACTCAGTGCCACGGATGGTCCTAAAGTTGCCGACCCTACTTTTTATCGTAGTCTTGCAGGTGCGCTCCAATATCTTACCTTTACATGGCCCGACATCTCTTATGTTGTATAACAGATTTGCCTCTTCATGGACGATCCCCACGAACCTCACTTTGGTGCCCTCAAACGTATCATTCGATACATACAAGGGACTAAACATTATGGCATTCACCTCACTCATTCATCCACTACTTCTTTTACCGCATACAGTGACGTCGATTGGGGAGGGTGCCCCGATACCCGGCGGTCCACTTCGGGCTATTGTGTCTATCTTGGTAACAACCTCATCTCATGGTCCTCCAAACGCCAAGCCACCATGTCTCGATCCAGCGCGGAGGCCGAATACCGCGGTGTTGCTAACGTTGTAGCTTCTTAGCTTCGCAACTTGCTCCTCGAACTCAAATGTCCAATCTCAAAAGCCACAATAGTTTACTGCGACAACGTCAGCGCCATTTACCTCGCTAGCAATCCCGTCAATCACCAATGCACGAAACATATAGAAATGGACATCCATTTTGTCCGTGAACGTGTCGCGCTTGGCCAAGTGAAAGTCTTACATGTTCCTAGTCGTTATCAATATGCTGACATCTTCACCAAAGGTTTACCCAAGGCCCTTTTCAACGACTTCCGCTCCAGTCTCAGCATTCGTCCTCCACCGGCTTCGACTGCAGGGGAGTATTAGACCACATGCATCTTCTAGTCTTCCTGTCAAACTTTTTAAATTGTTTCTTACCTTGTAAATTGTACTCTTCCCTTGTTTAATACTTATGTCTAGGAAATAGGATAGTCTAGATTGAAAATAGGATTAGTCTAGAAGTTGTGTATTATCCATTGTATATAAACCTATGAGCAAAGGAATAAAAGGCACGCAATTCATTCCTTTAGGATTGTTCGTTACTTCGTCACAAATGTTCATCAATGCTTTTTGTCACAAAAAAACTAGATTTGTGACGGATTATCCGCCACAAAAACACTTTGTGACGGATTACATGTCACAACCCAGTCTTCCGGGTCAAAGGTCAGGTCAACAAAAGTCAAGTTTTGTGACGGACTATTTGTCACAAATATTGACTTTTGTTTACCTAAAGGACTTCTAGGTAGCAAAAGTCAATATTTGTGACATATAATCTGTCACAAAAGTAAGTATTTGTGAAATATTCTTTGTCACAAATATTGACTTCTGTGTCGGATTATCGTCACGTGTCAGTGTTGCATTACCTGAAAACAACAACTACTGCTGCCAACATACACAATGCAAATTGCATTGTTTTAAAACCGCCAAAACCTGCAACAAACTATATAAATCCGACAATCGCACTGCGGGGATCAATTTTAAGGTCGACCGCATAGCGAGAATCACACAAAGCAACACGTACCAACACCAAATAAAAAAAATAGTCAATTACATGAATTTAAATTTCGAAAGACTACAAAATTATGCAACACATTAACTAAACCGTCACACGTTTCCTATTACACTTTACAAACTAACCTCCAACCTAAAGGCTGAACATCTCGAGGTCCAAAGTTGTAGCCGTCGTTCGTGAAGTCGTCTCTAGGACCTGGGCGAGGGCCACTTGAGCACGTCGGGACTTCAGTCGATCGACCATCCAAACCTCGCAGCCAAGAACGCCTCCATGCAATCGTCGGTTTCACCTTCTGGTGACAAAATTCTTCCTGGTCATTGGTCATCATGTCGTTCCACGTCCAGTCTACTTAATTGAGCATTCTCAATTGTGAACTGAGCAACCAAGGCGAGTGTGTAAGAGGAAGTAGATAACGGGGCAACTCCTGTTGCCAGGAGGTGTGAACAACTCTCAGGCCACCGATCCCATCCCGAAGAATTTAGACTTTCGATCATAGCCCTCGATCACCTTATTATGGTACACTCGGAAAGGGTCTGGTGCCTCTCAAGTGGGCTTTGATGACTGGCTCAGCTCTTTAAAGTACGCCTCATTACAAAACAAAAAATAAGGAAGAAATAAAAAGTGGCATTAGATGGAATAAAATTATCATTCTTTTTAATGAAAAGTAAAATTAAATTGTACAAAAAAAACTCACGTACGTATGTGAAGCTCGAAAACTCAGTTGCCCTTCTTGTCTAACATGAACTCCTGCATGAACTTCTCCATGAGCTTCTACGGTGTGACCTCAGTACCCTATAAATAGTTTAATATATTAAAAAAAAAAAAGCGGATTCGGCAGTCATTAATATGAAAACAACCAACGGGTGTTCGCTCCACCCCTTCACTCGATGGATATGGATGGATGAAAAAATATTAAATGGATGAGGGTGAAAGAGTAAAATATGTATGTGAAAAAGCACGTGCCTAAATTAAATGAATACTAGTTTTAGCCCCGTGCAAAATTACACGAAATTGCACGGGTATGATTTAAAAAATTTAATGTTTAAATTTATATTTTAGAGAATAACCTCTCAAATAGTTTATTGGTATAGTTGTCGTACTTATTTCGTCTCACTTATTTGTTTATCTATTCTATTCTTTGTGAGAATATATTAACAAAAGGTAAAAGAAAAATTGGAACAGAGGAAGTGTGTATTATATGTTTTTTTTTAAAATGTAAGGATTTTCTTATGGTCAAACATAATATAAAGTCCGCTATCATTAAAAATGCATTCTTATATATATAGTTATATATTCACTTTAACGATGTAAGAATAGGTGATTGTTATGTTTTATATAAACGCTTATAATTGGTGATTGTTGTGTTTTATTTATTCTTGTATATAATTTATACTCCAACTGTTTTGGTGTATTGTTTACTTATGCTTTATATACAAATACCAAAGTACATAGAGAAAGGGATAGGGGAGAATTGATTTAAATATCATTTAAAAATAAAATAGGAAGAAAAGTGTAAACTATTGACCGTGACAGATGGAGCATATGTCGTTTAATAAGTTAGCTGTGATAATTGTTTAATTAAAGTAACATAAATGATAAATGTGTGAAAACTTATTTTTATCTGTATAATGACCATAATCAGGTCAGTTGCTTATATGATGTAATTGGTATACTCTTTGTTGTCAGAATCCTGATTCGATCCTACGTTTCTACGATTTTACGATCCAAAAACGCATGGCCAATCCCAGATTTTACGATTCTATTATGGTTGTAGAATCTAAGATCCTATTCTTTTGAAAATTTCGTCCTAGAGTTAGGATCATAATAAGATCCTACGATTATACGATCCGATTTTATGATAAAAGAATAAATATATATTTTATATAATGACATTGTAAAATCTGACAACAATTTATGTATTTACCAAATCTTGTAGAAGTTGTATAATCATGTTCATACAATGACACGGAAATTATAAATCGGTCAATAATTTATGGAAAAATATTAATCAATACTCCCTCTTATTCCATCTATTCTTCCCTATTTCCTATTTGGTCCATTCATGTTTTCTTCCCTATTTCCATTTTTGGAGGTAGGGTTGTGTGTTTTGTGTGGTTCATATTTAATTGCATGTGGGGTATAGTGTTTTGTGCGGTCCATATTTAATTGCATGTGGGGTATAGTGTTTTGTGTGGTCCGTATTCTTTTCCTTAATCCTAGAGTTCAAATGTAAAGGGAAGAATACATGGAATAAGAGGGAGTATGTATTTTGATCATCAATTTATGTATTTATCAAATAAAAACCTATATTTAGTGAGTTCGTAAAATCTTACGATCCTACGATCCGATTATACCGATCCGATCCTACCTACCCCATCGATTCAATGTAGAATCTCGATTCTGACAACATTGGGTATACTCCAACCCGGTGAGTAGGAGTGTTCACCGGTCCAAAAATGGACCGGATGACCACTAATCCCAAGATCGGAGATCGGACCGGTTAAGAGGAGACCCGAACGGGACTGGACTGTAACTCTTAAGGTCCGGTTTTTCTGGCGTCTATCCTGTACCAGTTCTACTTTTAAAGAGAAAACTAATTTTTTTTTAAAGTGTGGACTGGACTGGATCGATCCGGATAACACGTAACGGTGAGTATATCCCGAACCAAGACAATAGGTATATAGTCAAAGGTAACACGTACGCAAATACACAATATAATATTGGACTTAATTAAACGATGTACATGCCAATTGCCAAGTAAATAATCAAAGACAATACTAAATTTTCACTGCCCAAACACATTTACCAAATTACCATCCTACAATAATCTCAAGTCCCACCTAAGTACTCCCTCACTGCCGCACATTTCAACTTCCAAGTTAACCAAGTTCACTATTGCATGTCTTCCGTAATATTTACTGCTAGATCTCTATTTTCGTATTTAAGGTGTTTAATATCTATTTTAATCTTTTAATATTAAATAATTTTTTAAAATATGTTTTTATAATCACACATACCTCTTTTCAAGTTCTCTTTGCTTTTATCTTTGTCAATCCTATTTAACTTCAAAAAACATTTCATTTTAATTTCAATTCAACCTCTGCGCAACGACTTTTGTGTTATATGATTTGAAAATTTTATCTCATCCAATTTATGAAATTTGATTTTAATGATATTCCTCTATCAATTTTGATATGTTCGTAGCAATTACGTCTTATATACTCCCTATTTTTAGCTTAGTTTCCTCGAATTTTACACCTACATCGTCTAATCTATTTTAAATATTTATTTTTAACTTCCCCCTTATGTTTTATGGGCTATATTAATTTAACTTTTTCTATATATAAAAATGTTTTTTAATATCTATGTTAATCAATTAATTTTTTATCGCTTTTAGAATATATGATATTAAAATTATTTTACATGCATTTTTAAGGCTTTGCTTATATAAAGCATTTTAGGTTTTTTTTCAACCGTATTTATTTTTTGTTCTGAACCTGATTAAAAGACTGATTTCATTTTTTGCCAACATGTATCTTATTATTGCTTTGTTTCCCCAAATGTCTGATATTTTTCATAAGATTTTGTATTTGTGAAATTACATGTTGTGCACCATTATTAAAAAAAAACTCAAAAAAATTTCAGAAAAAAAAAGTCCAGTATTTGACATAACATTTTAAATTACCAAATGTTATGGTATGTAGGTTAATTATTATTATTGTATTTAACTGATATATTTTTAATTTATACATTTATACATAAACATTTAAAGGAAAAGGAAACATAATAATAAGACAATGTGGAGTGGTGGGGTATATGTGGGAAAGATGAAAAAAGAAACCTGAGATGATGATGTGGCTTAATGAGAAGCTTTTAAATGTTTGGGTTTTAAATACAGTAGGATGGGTTCACCCGATATTTGGATAAGTTGAATCGGATGTTTTGTTTTATACTCTAATTAACACTCCCCTCGTGTGGATGAAAGTATGAAACGATGGGCCTTATTAGAAATCCTCCCTTCATAATCTTATTATGGTATCAGAGCCTCCCTTCATAATCTTATTATGGTATCAGAGCCTCCATCTTGAGGACTCTAAATCACTTCTGCTTTCTTGCCGGTGGGAAAAATTTATGGCGCTCACCGGCGGGATTATTGATATTAATCATCCTCAATATATTTTAGCCAATAACATCAAACAAAAAAAAAATCCAAAAAGAAGTTGTCTGAATGTATTCCTTTGAGCAAGAGAGACGTGACCTTGTGTCAAAACAAATCCAAAAATAAAGAAATAATTTCTTCCTTTTCTTTTGTAATTTGATTAATCGTCTTTTAATTTGTTCAAGGTGGTACTTAAATTGATTTATTTGGAGTTCGAAAAGCTTAACGTTCTCCGAATCTCGAAACTTACGGATAATTTTCCGTTTTACCGAAATTTGTTAGGTTCGATTAGGGTTCCTACAAATTAATTCTCATTCGACAAGTTCGAAAAGCTCAACATTCTTGTTCGAAGGGATTTTTCTAGCGAGTCTTATACTCGTTTATTTTACCAACCTTGCGAAGACGAAGAAAATTAATGAAGATGAAGAAGATGAAAATCGAAGATTATTATTTTATATTTTTGTGCAAACTCATGGAAATTTTAGCAAATTACCATGAGTTTGAGAGGGGATGTTAGAGAATATGGTAATATTATGAGAATAAGATAATATCGTAATAAAATATTTAGAGATAATATATGACTAAGAAATATTACGAGATAAATATTATTATGCTTCCTAGTTTAGATAGAGATAAACCTCTATATAAAGAGAGTTCGTGTAACCAGTAGATTACACAACTTAATAATACAAACGCTTTATGAAACTCTATCTTGATAGGCCTTCCTACTTTAAAAGTGGTGTCGTGAGATTTGAACCCGTGACCGACGGGTGGCTCTAAAACATGTTAAGAAAACCATCTCAATCAAAAGGTTTAGTCGATAAGCAAAGTTTTAAGATTGATTTTATACTTTAACATACAGTTATGTCTATCTCACTTATATTTTATAGTTAATTTAGTAGTTAAATAATAACAATTTTGCCAATCCTTGGCGACAGAGGCGAAGCTACGCTACGCCTAGGCCGAATGGGCCATGGCTCGGGCTAAGCTTAATAGATAATTATCAAATAGTAATGTCTATATCCATATAGATAAATTTAGCCATTAAATATTTACATAAAATTTTTAAAAGTGTGGAATATTTTTATCATTGGAAGTGGTTGTTTTCTCTGTCGTCAATTTTATCATCAAGGTAACTTTTACGATTTTGGTCCCACCTTTTAATTAATTATAGACCGTCTTATAAAATACTCCTTCCTAGTCGGTCATTTCTTCCTTCTTTCCTTATTGGGTAAGTCGGGTTTTCTTCCCTCTTTCCCTTTTTGGATGTGGGGTTGTGTGTTTTGTGTGGTCTAAATTCATTTGTATGTGGGGTAGTGTGTTTTGTGTGATCCAAATTCATTTCCTTAATTTTTGTGTAAAAGGGAAAGGAGAAGAAATGAGTGACTAGGAGGGAGTACTAAAATAACCGTATGACATTTATGATAAATTGTGTATAGATGAAGAATAAAATGAAAATCGACCCCTCCTACAATTGTATCCTAGCTTCGTCCCTGCTTGACGAGGGTTGATTTGTTTTTAAAATTTGAAAATACAATGTGATTGCTTTAATAATTTGTGTAATAATTTAGCTTCGGCAATTTATTTTATTCTAGTATGACATGCACACCGACAATTAACTTGGTGGCAGTGTGGCACAAAAGCTTCAACAACTTTTATGACAAAGCCATTATACACAACTATTGTACCAGTAGGTCTTGCTTGCGACGGATCGAATCTTGCGACGGGTATTTTGTGAGAGGAAATGGGTAGAGGGGACAAGGTGGGCACCCCCATGTGCTTCTCCACTCACCCTTGATGGGTATTTTGTGAGAGAATATGGTATCCGTCTTAAGCTTGCGACGGATAGTGTCCGTCACAAATGAGAATTTGTGCTATTGTACACCCTGTTTTATTACTTAGCTAGCATCAAGACGGACACGGATATGAACACAATACGGATATGTGATACGACATCTTATGAAATTTAAGACAAGGGACACGTTATTTAAATTTATTTACGATATATATTTTATAGTTATAAATAACGTACAATTTTATTTTTGAAGGTAAAGTTTGACTTTGACTATAATTCATCCTCATTTTCAATCAAAACTCATCTTCTAATTCATCTTTTTTAGTCTTTCGACCTCTCATTCCATGTTTATAGGTGTCCGTGTGTCCGACACATGACGGCTGGTTAGGAGAAGTGTTCGTGCTACCTAGGTTATTACTTATTACAGGGAGTCACTAGATGATCTATACAAAAATTAATACTCGCAAGTCTCTCTTAAGACGGTTATATTCGTCTTAAGATTAAAACGGGTTAAATATACACCCGTTTGTATACATAAAATAAACATTTTGCTATTCTCTATGTATTATTTTTTGTCTCATTCATAACACTTGACATATCTTAAACTTTAACCAAAAAGTGCCAATCTTAAATAAAAATGTGTACAAAAAAGTATGTCCTAAATTGCATAGAGTGACTAATAAGAAGTATGCACTATATCTAAACCATACACACTATAAAGAGTAGCTTTGTACTAAAATAAAACAGTAGGTCTCCCTTGTGACGGGTCGGACCTTGCGACGGGTTTTTCCTCTAACAAAATGGGTAGAGGGAACATGTGGGGCACCCCCCATGTGCTTCCCCTTTTCCCTTAAATGGGTCATTTGTGAGGGGAAGTGGTACCCGTCGCAAGCTTGTGACGGATACTGTCCGTCACAAACAAGAATTTGTGAAAATAAAATAAAGAGTAGCTCGCAGTCATTTATATATTAATTTAGTCACCAAAGAAAATATACGGAATTAATGTAGTGAGTCTTTTTGTACCATGAGTTACAAATCAAAATCCGAAACAAAAATGTTGTTTAAATGGAATCAATACTACTGTCACGATGAATTATTGTTGATCACCAAACTAATAAGATGATTAGATGACAATAATAAAATTTGGACAACCATGGTATACCATATACACAGTTTACCTTATATAAACTCTAGTTTATCCGTTTCATTAGATGTGTACATTTTTATTAATTTCTGATGAATTTTTTATTCAAATGTATACATCTTAATGGAACAGAGGAACCGAGGAAGTATATTTTGGTTATTTGGTTGCAGAACATTGCTAGGAAAAAAGAAAAAAGAGAAAAATTAGGTATTTAAAGAAATGTGAAAAGACGGCTGAGGGTTTCCTCGTCACCGAAAAAAAAAAGATAAAATAAAAAAATCAAATTGACTTTGTTTGTTGTATAGGAGATATTACCTAGCCTTGCTAGACTTTCCTAATTACTACACTTTCTAATTATGTTTATTATATTAGTTAAGGAAATACAATATTATAATGGTAATAGTTTTCCTAAATAATATAATAAACATAATTAGAAAGTGTAGTAATTAGGAAAGTCTAGCAAGGCTAGGTAATATCTCCTATAAGTAATAGCTTTCCTAAATAATATAATAAACATAATTAGAAAGTGTAGTAATTAGGAAAGTCTAGCAAGGCTAGGTAATATCTCCTATATGTTGTACAAAGATAAGTAGATAACACGTAGGAAAATGTTATCACAACTTATATGAAATGGAATACAACCCATTTCCCAAATTGTAAAATGAAAACTTGGTATTTAAAGGAATGTGATAATTATGATGCTAAGAATATACCAATAAGAGAATATTGACCAAGTAATAAATCAAAATATTATAGGAATATTATTACATGATCCTATTTGTTTCTAAATATATATTTAGGCCAAAAATGATTAAAAGTTGACTAGATTAGATAAACAAAGCCACGAAATTCTCCTCGACTTCTTATTTAATTTGTGAAGCAGGCATTAAAGCACATAGTTTAGCAAATCCTTCCTTTCTATATGCTCTACATGAAGTTATGCGTACTTTGTACTTTGTGTAATAGACAGTTGTACGAACCTTTAAAAAATCAATTAATTTGTCTAATTGGATAATTTTTTACTCCCTTAGTCAATTATTTATCTTTTGTTTTGGTACAAATGTCGAGTAAAGAGATGTGATTTATATTATTGTTATTGGAAGATAAATGAATAACAATAGATGTAAATAATTACATTATTCATTAGAATTGTGTCTAATATACGAAGTAGAATAGCAGGTGACTAGATGCTCAAGCCGGTAGACCTTCTTCCGTTAGGACCTCTTACAACTTTCATTTTTGCCTTATTTAGATCATTTTAAGTTTTAACTTAAGTTTTAACTTAAGTTAATCTTAATTAATAATTGGTGAATATAGAAAATTAAATAAATGATGATCACAAAAAAAAAATAGATAATCACGTGACCATGACAGAGAGAGTACCATTTAAGACTGTCTTTTTATACATCAATTTTGTTATTTGTATTGATAGCACTTCCTTTATTTTATTTTTAATATATATGACATTTTTGTTTAATGAGGAGAGTCTTTGACTCTATTTTAAAAAAAAATTGTTTTCCAGTAATTTATGAAACTTATATAATTAAACTCATGATAAAAATGGCTTTCATATTTATATAGATTTCATAATTTACTCATATATTTTAAAAGATATGAAAGAGATAAGTGTGTGTCTTAAAATGTAATAATAACTTACATAAAAATAAAACAAATGTATTGCATTTGTCCCGTTTACAAGTTAGTAGGCTCTGTTTGCTAAAACTAGCTGAAATCTGAACAACTAACTGCAATGTGAAAAAGTAATTGATAGGACAACTGAAAATTAAGAGTTGATAAGGTAACTAATTATATAAAAATATTTGACAAACTAGCTAAGATAGTAAAGATTTTTGGTAATATGATTTAAAGAGATATGATAATAATTTAATACGGAGTATTACAGATCGAAGGGTAAAACAAGAAAATAAAATCAATTTAGGTAAATTATTTTGTTCTCGTTTGTTAAACAGTACTTGTAGAAAAATAATAAGCTAAATTTTTGTCAAATAAGTTACTTTGATTTAAATAAGCTACATAAAATGGCTTGCAAACAGACCGCTAATGTGTTAGCAATTACCAAAGGAAGCAAAATGAATGATTTTGTACAACATAAAATAGAAAATGTGGAAGATAAAAATATACCAAATAAAGAAAATTTAAACTAATCAAATATTGATTAATACATCCTAAAATGTAAATAGATGTTTTCCTATATCGGGTAAGTTGCTACCTATTTCACCTCCTCTATCTCACTCATTTGTTACCTTTTACTTTTACGAGAATTGTTTTAATCAAAGATAAACAAATCATTTAAACATACGGATTAATAAAAAGATCAATGGTTATTGTATAAAATCGTTTTACACACAATATTATTGTAAATTAAGGGATTTACCTAACGAACTCTTATAAAATAACTTTCAACAACCACCACTTTTCCACGATAAGAAAAATAAAAGTCTTAAAACAATTTTTTCTCACGTGTTAATATAAGCTAATTAGAGAAAGGTTATTGAGAATATATCAATAATTATGATAAATATGAGTTTTTACAATAATTTTTCATGATATATTCTCAACAACTTTTCTCAATTTAGCTTATTAACATAAAGGCACATATCAAAACATTTATAATGTCTTAAAAACCGTTCTTCACAAAACATTTTTTTTATAAAAAATAATTTTTTTTTTTTAAAAAAATAGTACTCCGTGAAAAATTAGCAGTAGGTCTTGCTTGCGACGGATCGGATCTTGCGACGGCTATTTTGTGAGAGGAAATGGGTAGAGGGGACAAGGTGGGCACCCCCCATGTGCTTCTCCACTCACCCTTGATGGGTATTTTGTGAGATAATATGGTATCCGTCTTAAGCTTGCGACGGATAATGTCCGTCACAAATGAGAATTTGTGAAAAATTAGAGTCGAATTCCACCTTAAAGTGTTAAGCATTAAAGTTGCAGTAGGTCTTGCTTAAGACGGTCGGATCTTACAATGGGTATTTTGTGAGAGGAAATGGGTAGAGGGGACAAGGTGGGCTCCCCCCATGTGCTCTTCACTCACCCTTGATGGGTATTTTGTGAGAGAATATGGTATCCGTCTTAAGCTTAAGACGGATACCTCGGTCTGAAATAAGAATTTGTGTTAAAGTTGTGCAATACTAGTTTTGACCCATTAAATCAACTCTGTTTTCTATATAACTACCCACACCACCTTTAATGACCCCTCTCTTGTTTTCTTTTCCAATCTCATTCTCCTCACACTTTTTCCACTTTATTTATCTCTCCCTCCTTCTACTCTTCTACTCTTCTCTCACACATGCATTTCTCATTATTAACTCTTTAATCCTCACAATAATCATGAACATAACCACATCACAACTAATCACTCCACAAATCAATGAAATTATAAGATTTTCAGCACCATTTATTTTCACAATAATCGCATTAATATTACTAGTAGAACAAATCTCGTATCTTAAAAAGAAGTCTATATTAACTGGACCAAGTTACGTATTCCCCTTTGTGGGTAACGTTATTTCATTAATCCGAGACCCGCAAAAGTTCTGGGACGACCAAGCTGACTATGCTAGGTCGTCTCAGCTTGGGGTCTCGGCTAATTATGTTATTGGTAAGTTTATGGTTTTTTTAAGGGATTCTGAAATGAGTCATAAAATCTTTGCCAATGTTCGGCCCGACGCGTTTCAACTCGTCGGACACCCATTCGGAAAGAAATTATTCGGGAAACATAATATTATTTATTTATTCGGACAAGAACATAAAGACATTCGTCGTCGTATGGCTCCTAACTTCACCCCAAAAGCGCTCTCAACATACACATTGATTCAGCAAGCAGTCATTCTCAAACATTTGAGTCAATGGTTGGAATTATCTTCTGAAAATAAGAAAAACCCGGTCGCGTTACGGTTTTTAGCTCGGGATATGAATCTCGAGACGTCCCAGAATATATTCGCCGGTCCGTATTTGACTAAACCGGCTCGTGAGCGGTTTAAGGAGGATTACAGCTATTTCAACGTGGGTTTGTTAGCGCTTCCGATTGATTTACCCGGGTTCGCATTCAGAAATGCGCGACTCGCGGTAGACCGGCTGGTAACCGCGTTGACCGGGTGCGTAAAAGAGAGTAAGCGTAAAATGTACTCACAAGCGGTTGAACCGAAGTGTATGATTGATTTTTGGATGCAAGATATGGTACGAGAAGAAAAAGAAAATAATATTTCGGAGGCGGATGCGTTATTGCATCCGCCTCCTAATTGTAGCGACAGGGAGATAGGGAATCATATGTTCGACTTCCTGTTCGCTGCGCAAGATGCGTCAACGTCTTCATTATTATGGGCCGTTACGCTACTCGACTCGCACCCGGATGTGGTCCGAAAGGTGCGAATCGAGGTCGCCAGCGTGTGGAAACCCGAATCCAACACACCCATCACCGCTGACCAGCTGGCTGCGATGAAATACACGCAGGCTGTCGCGCGTGAGGTTGTGCGGATACGAGCGCCCGCTACGCTCGTGCCGCACGTGGCTGTTAAGGAATTTCAGCTTACCGAGGGGTATACTATCCCCAAGGGTAGTATTGTCTTTCCATCGGTTTATGAATCGAGTTTTCAAGGGTTTACTGAACCGAACCGGTTTGACCCGGACCGGTTTTATTTAGAGGACCGGAGGGAAGACCAGGTTTATAAAAGGAATTTTCTAGTGTTTGGAGCGGGTGCGCATCAATGTGTTGGACAGCGATACGCGCTTAATTTGCTCGTGTTATTTATCGCTTTATTCTCAACGTTGGTCGATTTTAATCGGGTTAAATCGGATCGGTGCGACGATCTAGTGTTTTGTCCGACTATTTGTCCTAAGGATGATTGCAGGGTATATTTGTCAAAGAGGTGTAATTTTCCTTCTCTTTCTCCCTCTCAATTGGGACTTGAGTAGTGAATGGACGATATTGCCCTTTCTTTTAGTTTTTCATTCATTATTTTTAAATATTTTTGGAAAATTTATTTATGTGTGTTTTTGCGTGTGCGTGATTGGTTGATTGCGTGGACATGTAAATGAATCATTCAATTGGAAAATTAAGGATTTATTGAAGGTAGCAATGTCGTTTGGTTGTCATTATATTTAGGAGTAATTACGCAATTAAACTGTTGTATTTTTGTGTACTTCATACTAGTATGGCAAAAAAGGTTGTCATAAATCGACTAAAAGCGTGAAAGTACACAAGTAATGAAAAACGTAGTTATTATGAAGTAATTGTATATTCGTATATAATAGACTAATAATGATATAGACGTCGTGAATTAACTGTTGGCAATCTATCACTCTGAAAAGATATTTGACATGGGGAAAGGTTGTTGAGTCTATTACTACTATAACTTATCAATGAGGTGTCATTCAATCTTACCTGTATTCAATTATTCATACGGAGTATATGTTTTGCATCAATTATCAATTATACGGGTTATTGATCGGTTTTACATGTGAGACAACCTAATACCTCATATAAGTAGTATTTAAGAGTATTTGAGTGTAATTAGTTGTAAAGGTGTAGCTAATTGATGATGATTAGGAAATGATGCAAATTAATTAGGGTATTGCCTTTTATGTAAGAGTCAATCACGGTACATTGATAGGTGGGTGAGCTTGAGTTTTCTTTCTAAATTGGTCTGTTACGGATATATTCGTTTAAGATTAAACGGTTAAATAATACTATGTTGCTCTGACTCTCGGACATTGGTGTCGTGTCGGACACGTGTCGATTGTCGGATACGACTATTTTGTGCGAAATTTTCAAATTTATGGTCTAAGTATCGTGTTGATGTCGGATAGATAGGTGTTGGATACCCGACACGCGACAACTAAGTGAAGTGTCTGAGTGACATAAATTTTTAAGCATTTTTACTTTTATCTGATTTAACGTATTTAACCGGCTTGAAATTAAGATGGATACGTATAATTTAGTGATAAACAAGAATGAATTTAGTTGGTCTCTCTTATAACGGTCATAAACTTGTAACGGACTAAATGTTGACCATTTTATGATAAAAAGTAATCATCCATAAAATGTTATCAGTCATATAATGGTTACATTTTCCATAAAAATGATCACATTTGCTCCGTCACAAACTTATGACGAAAAGTGTCCGCCACAAATCAGAATTTGTGGAATGAATAAGCGTTTATAAAGACGTCTCAGTTGTCATTGTTGAGACAAGCTGTCAGTGTGTTGGTTTGTGTCTCTGTGTTGTTTTATCAAGTCTTTTATTGGGAAATCTGCGTGGCGTTGGGCTGTGAATATTGTCTTCATACTTTTGAAATTCCTGACTCGAATACCCTCATTTTTTAGTGTGGCCAATTATCGTTTTTATGATTACAAATTACAATCCTATGTTCTTCTTAAGAGTAAAATAGATTCATAACCAATACATTTGCTACTCTTTCTGTCTCGGGCAATTATTATAATATTATCATATTTATTTTTAGGCTGTCAAAGTGAATTGTTGTATTTTTTATATTATAAAGGTTTCCCAATGAGTAATTTGATCACTTAATGGGCTTATTGTCTACTTTGTCATTAACCATGTGTAACCACAAATAGTCACTCAGTCTTACCTTGTCTTTATACTAAAATGAAAGAACAACAATTCATCGGGACCATTGTTGTCAGAATCCCGGTTCGATCCTACGATTATACGATTTTACGATCCAAAAACGTTTGACCGATTCCAGATCTTACGATTCTATTATGGTTATTGTAGAATCTTACGATCCTATTTTTGTGAAAATTTTTAGAGGTAGGATCATAATACGATCCTACGATTCTACGATCCGATTTTATAGGAAAAAGAACAAATATATATTTTATATAATGACATTATAAAATTCGAATCTTATGTAAGTTGTAAAAACATATTCATAAAATGACACTAAAACTATGAATCATCAATAATTTATGGATAAATATTAATAAATATGTATTTTGATCTTCATTTTTATGTATTTACCAAATAAAAAACTATATTTAGTAAATTCGTAGAATCTTACGATCCTAAGATCCGATTCTATCGATTCGATCCTACCTACCCCATCGATCCAAAATAGAATCCCGATTCTGACAACATTGATCGGGACAGAGGGAGTAAATAGGATATTTATTTTACTAGCTTATAGGAACTCTACTTTTGGTGCGTCTTGAGTTTTAGACGAATACGTTTGTCTTAAACAAGTACTTCGTATTTGTGTTGATTAAATAGATCAATCACGTGAAGTCGGGGGTTCGATTCTCATCTGCGATATAATGCGCTCATTTGAATAAAAAAGACAAAAAAAAAAGGTCAATCTAAACCTATTATTTGCATTTATATTTCAATTTGAAAAACCTACATTTTTGGATTATTTCTTGGGCACTTGTTTGAAGATAATCATTGCAAATTCATATTTAAAATGGTAGTAATTTGGTACTCTCTTCGTACTCACTTTTTATCCCTCTTATTTATGGAGGATTAAAGGAAAAGTTAATAAATTTTAACTTTATCCTTTTGATTAAAAGAAAAGTTGAGGTATTAATAATCTGTGGCGCATGGGCGCTGATAGCAATAGTAAGTTATCTAGGAGCAATTTTGGAAAATCTAATTTTCATATACTAAATGAAGAAAGGGGATAATAATTTGAGCAGCAAGTCTCACTTGCGATGGGTCACCCCGTCACAAATGATAATTTGTGAATTTTGAGATAAATTTTGGTAGAAAAGGGGCAATAGATTTGGAATGGAGATAGTATGACATTTATGTGATTAAACTTTGCAACAAGAGAAATACCATATGCCCTATTTTTTTGTCGTTCGTAAATTAAAATTTATTTTATCCACTTCTTATACAATTATATTTTTGTGCAATGAAAACAAATATACGAAATACTTTATTATTATAAGTCAACGTGAGAGAAGATCGGTAACCCTCATTTTCTAGTAGTGGTTAATGGTTATAGTTAGACCTGGAAAACGGGTCAATTGGGTCGGTTTCGGGTCAGACCAGTTCATGTCAGGTCATTTTGGGTCTCTCGTTGATTTCGGGTTAATTTGGATCGAGTCGGGTCATTTCGGGTGTCGGGTTTGTTTCAGCTCCGTTTCGGGTCGGGTCGGGTTTTTTCGGGTCGGGTCATTTCAGGCCAAGGTGTAAGAGACAAAAGGCTATTTTAAGTGTTGTTGGTTCAATTAAAGTTATGTTTTGTTGGGTCATTTTCGGGTTGAGTGGTTTTGGATCGGGTTATTTTCGGGTCGGGTCAGTTAAGGGTTAGGAAAGATCGGGTCGGGTCGGGTCAAATCAGGTTTCAGGTCACATTCAGGTGTTGTAGTTGGGTCTCGGGTCGGATCATTCAGATCGGGTCAGGTTGCTTTTGTTAGGTCTAGTTATAGTGTTATACTTATCACATGGTGTACTTACACTATATTAGCATTAATATAACGCAAATTTTCATTTGTGACGAGCATATCCGTTACAAGCTTGTGATGACTCAAATATTACTCATATGGATAGGAAATAACAACTCTTTTATAATTTTCTAGGTTTATCTTATTTATTGAAGTGGGAAATACGTGTCCTGTTTAAAATTTGTGACACATATATCCGGTTGTCCAACTTAATAAATAGGGAGTATGAATTGACGGATTTTTGGGGGGATATTTTGGGTATTTGAAGTGGAGGTTGGAGGTAAGTCAGTTAGTCAGGTAGCAAAGAACCCATACAATTTGATGAACAGAGATTGATGTAAGAAAGTGGGAAACCAGACAACAAGTAGTCCAGTACAGATGATGTGAAAGCTCGTAAAAAAGCTTGGCTTTATGTTTGTTGTCCAATTCTAATGTTTGTACCATTTTATATTTTATTTTACACAAATTCTCATTTGTGACAGACACTATCCGTCACAAGCTTAAGACGGATACCATATTCTCTCACAAAATACCCATCAAGGGTGAGTGGAGAGCACATGGGGGGTGCCCACCTTGTCCCCTCTACCCATTTCCTCTCACAAAATACCCGTCGCAAGATCCGATTCGTCGCAAGCAAGACCTACTGTTTATTTTATGTTATTCATATAAAGCTGTCTGTGTTGATTGGACCATATAAACCTAAATTAAATAGTTTCGAGTTAGCCATGTTGCATGTGTAAAACAATCAACAGTTACTCTGGCAATGACCGAATTATCCGTCTTAATATTAAAATAAATTAAATATCATCGCACATTCGTATGTAGGATAAACTTTCCGTTTATGAATTTTGCTTTTATCTTAGTTTTGATACGTTTTAAATTTTAAACGGATATACTCATTTTAAAATAGATTCTGCCAACAATCTAATATTCATTAATGTATTTTTATGCATTCATTTTCAAGTCAGTTTTTGTTAAGATTCTGTTGTGAAATTAATTTATTTGATATATTTGGGTTTCTCTAAGTGGATTTTACTATAGTCTATATAAACGATTTGGTATTTGGTGAAGTGTTGGGAAAATAGTTTTGAAAATAGTTTCAAGGGAAGGGGA